>WSYQ01000013.1:600000-1118488 GCA_011426435.1 Lysiphlebus fabarum
TGTGATCATATAAATAATCGTAAAGTTGATAAATGTTATCTAGCAGGATATGAATATAATATTGGAGAAAAAATTAGAGAAGAAGACCGTAATCCATGTGATATTGGATGTACTTGTATGAAGACAAGCAGAGGGTATTATAATTATATATATTTTTTTAAATAAAAATTATATTATTTTATTATTTATAGAATAATTCTATTATAAAAAGTACACTTGACCGCATTTTATTAGGCAAATATAAAAACTGAAGAGGTTTTCGAATTTTTTTTTTTTCAAAAAAAATTTTGCATTTTTATTAGGCAAATATAATGATCAAAGAGGTATTCCTACTTTTTTTTTTTTGAAAAAAATTTTGAATTTTTATTAGGCAAACATAATGATCCAAGAGGTATGCGAATTTTTTTTTTTCGAAAAAAATTTTGAATTTTTACTAGGCAAATATAATAATCAAAGAGGTATTTAAATTTTTTTTTTTTTTGAAGAAAAATTTAAATTTTTATTAGGCAAATATAATAACTGAGGAGGTAATCGAATTTTTTTTTTTTTTTTAAATTTGAATTTTTATTAGGCGAATATAATGACTGAAGAGGTATTCGATTTTTTTTTTCGAAAAAAATTTTGAATTTTTATTAGGCAAAAATAATGATTGAAGAGGTATTCAAGATTTTATTTTTTGAAAAAACTTTGATTTTGTAGTAGGCGAATATAACGACCAAAGAGGTATTCGACTTTTTTTGAAACTAAAGAAATTTAATGAAATTTTTTTCGAAAAAAAATTTTGAATTATAACAGGGTTGTAGGGCTTGAAAAGAGGTACGCAATACTTATAACACTTTTTATTTCGAATCGATATTTTTCGATATATCGATAGTAACTTATCGAAATATATATTGAAAAAATTTCGAGATATAACGATTTTTTTGGTCTCGAAAAGACGATTTAAAATCGATTCATACATTTTTTCTAGGATCGATATTTTTCGATATATCGATGGTAACTTATCGAAATATATATCGATCAAATTTCGAGATATATCGATATTGTAGGTCTCGAAAAGACGGTTCAAAATCAATTCATCTATTTTTACTAGGTTCGATATTTTTCGATATATCGATAGTAACTTATCGAAATATATATTGAAAAAATTTCGAGATATAACGATTTTTTTGGTCTTGAAAAGACCATTTAAAATCGATTCATACATTTTTTCTAGGATCGATATTTTTCGATATATCGATGGTAACTTATCGAAATATATATCGATCAAATTTCGAGATATATCGATATTGTAGGTCTCGAAAAGACGGTTCAAAATCAATTCATCTATTTTTACTAGGTTCGATATTTTTCGATATATCGATAGTAACTTATCGAAATATATATCGAAAAAATTTCGAGATATAACGATTTTTTAGGTCTCGAAAAGACCATTTAAAATCGATTCATACATTTTTTCTAGGATCGATATTTTTCGATATATCGATGGTAACTTATCGAAATATATATCGATCAAATTTCGAGATATATCGATATTGTAGGTCTCGAAAAGACGGTTCAAAATCGATTCATCTATTTTTACTAGGTTCGATATTTTTCGATATATCGATAGTAACTTGTCGAAATATATATCGAAAAAATTTCGAGATATAACGATTTTTTTGGTCTCGAAAAGACGATTTAAAATCGATTCATACATTCTTTCTAGGATCGATATTTTTCGATATATCGATAGTAACTTATCGAAAAATATATCGAAAAAATTTCGAGATATGTCGATATTTTAGATCTCGAAAAGAGGTTTTCAAATCGATTTATACTTTTTTTCTAGGATCAATATTTTTTGAGATATCGGCAGTAACACATTTTAAAATTTATCGAAAAAATTTGGCATTATATAATTTTAAATTTATATTAGGCGAATATAATGACTGAGGAGGTATTTGAATTTTTTTTTTTTTTGAAAAAAATTTTAAAATTTTATTAGGCAAATATAATAAGTGAAGAGGTATTCGAATTTTTTTTTTTTTTTGAAAAAATTTCGAATTTTTATTAGGCAAATATAATAAGTGAAGAGGTATTCGAATTTTTTTTTTTTTTGAAAAAATTTTGAATTTTTATTAGGCAAATATAATAAGTGAAGAGGTATTCGAATTTTTTTTTTTTTGAAAAAATTTTGAATTTTTATTAGGCAAATATAATAAGTGAAGAGGTATTCGAATTTTTTTTTTTTTTGAAAAAATTTTGAATTTTTATTAGGCAAATATAATAAGTGAAGAGGTATTCGAATTTTTTTTTTTTGAAATTTTATTAGGCAAATATAATAACTGAAGAGGTATTCGACTATTTTTTTTTTTTTGAATTTTGAATTTTTATTAGGCAAATATAAAAACTGAAAAGGTATTCAAATTTTTTTTTTCCGAAAAAACTTTGATTTTGTTTTTTGTTTTTTTGTTTAATTTTAGTTTAATTACACCTTATCGACGTCGATTTTTCAATAATAATAATAATAATAATAATAATAATAAGAAATCATTGCATGTTTTATTCGAAGGCACGTAATCGGTCTCATAAATTAAAAAATTGTTTTTTCTTTTTTTTAGAGCAACATTTAACTGTGCTATTGTTGACTGTTTATTTGAAACAGATCCTGGATGTTATAGACGAAGAAACGCTACAAATTGTTGTCCTTCTGGAAAATCAATTTGTCGTATGTTTAATACACTAGTTATATGATAATGATAATGATATTTTTTTTGTTAATTTTAATGATTTTTATATTCAGCTAAAACACCAGAGGATAGACCAACTTGTCTTGTCAATAATAATACTTATTTAGATGGCGAATATTTTAAATTTGATAATGCTAATTGCTATTGTGGTCCAGGCTGGTCTGGTAAATATAAAACTTATATTATTATTTATAATATATTTTAGTATAAATTAAATTATTAAATATACATATAATATTTCTTTTTTATTAGGCAAAAATATTGCACCATTTTGTCATACTCCAAAACAAGATTCATGTGGTTTAGAACGACGTCGTGGTATTGAAATTAAAAATTATTGTGCACCAGTTTATTATGATGGTCAAAATTTACAAACAAGTTGTAGTGTAGCATTTCGATGCCGTAAGTTTTGAAAGTTTTTATATATTTTATATAAAATCTCTTGTTCAAATGACAATTATTAATAATTCTTTTACAGAAAACTCTCGTGATGTAGTTATCAAGAATGAAGAGAAAACAATTGATGAAAACAACGAATCAAACTGTCATAATTCTAATTTAACATGTAAATTTGGGAATATGACACTTGGCATTGGTGATACACTGAATCAAGCAACTGATTACAGTTCAGTTTGTGTTGATTGTAAATGTGAAGTTCCACCTTTGTTAACTTGTCGTGAGTTATCACATAAAAAATGTGATTTTAGTAAACACGAAGATTTCGAGAAATACAAATCTTAAGTATTTTTAAAACATTATAAACATTTAAATTAAATAAACTTTAATTAATTTTATTTATATAAATATTTATATTTTATTGAGTAATGAATAATAAAATATTCATCATTTTATATTATTTTTCCTGAATATATTTTTATGTCATCACTCATCAAGAAACATAAACAAAGCAATTATCTTTTATAATTATCCATTATCACAAAAAAGAAAAAAAAAAAAAAAATAGAACACACTAATAAATCGTACATGAACGTTCAAACTACTATCAGTAATAATGATGTTACAATGTTTATTTTTTAATTAACTGCCTTCCACTATTTTATTTTAACATTATTATTATTATAGTTTGCAATATTATAAAACCGAATCGATTAATATTTCAATATTCAGTTTGTATAAACAACTAGAGACTAACAATATGGCTTTGTTATCTAATTTATTTCTAACTGCAATTTACACGACAATATGTTTTAATAATTTTGCTAGTGCAGGTATGTAACCACGTATTAATATGAATTTATTTGAAGAAAATTTTGATTGTTACTATCTTTTTTATTTCAATTAGAGGATTGCGATAAAAGTAAATGTCCAGGTCCACTGGCATACTATAAAGTACTTGGATGTAAACCAATTTATCACAATACAGATGATTGTTGTGCTTACAAATATGATTGTGATCATTTAAAAAATCATAAAAATGATAAATGTTATGTCAATGGAAAAGAGTATAATATTGGAGAGAAACTCAAAGACGAAGATGCAAATCCTTGTGATATTGGATGTACATGTGTAGCCGGACACGATGGGTTGTTATCATTATTTCAATAATTTTAATTTATTTTAATTACTCAATTTATAATTATTTCTTTCTTTTTTATTTTTCTAGTATCGCAACATTTAACTGCGCCATTGTCGATTGTTTTTATGGACCAACCACACCTGGATGTTATCGAAAAAAGTCACCATTAAATTGTTGTTCTGGTGAAGAAGTGTGTCGTAAGTCATTTACTATATTTTTTTAATATTTTTGAATTTTTCATAAATATTTTATTGATATTATTAGCTGAAAATCCAGAGGATCGAGCAACTTGTAATGTCAATGGTAAAGAATATAAAGATGGAGAATATTTCGAAATAGATGAAAGTGATAAAAATTGTGTTTGTCAACCAGGATATAAAGGTATATAAATTTTTAAGTAAAAAATAAGAATTTTAACAAACTATTTGTTTTTATTTTAAGGGGACAATGTTGAACCTTTTTGTGCTTCACCAAAACATGCATATTGTGATCCCCTATTTCGTCATGCAAGTGATGTAATAAATAATTGTCCACCTGTTTACTATTCAACTCAGAGTCCACAAAGTTCTTGCAGTGTTTTTTCTCGATGCCGTAAGTATTTTTTTAAATTAATATTTTATATAAAATATTAATATATTTTTTGGATGATTAATTTTTAGAGAACAGCAACGACACAATAATAAAAGAAGAACAACAAAAAGAAAATACTGATGATTTAAAATGTCGTTTTGGTAAAATGACACTTGACATTGGTGATAGTTTAAATCAAGCAACAGATTATAATTCTGTTTGTGTCAAATGTACTTGTGAAATACCACCAGTACTAACATGTCAACGTCTTCCTGACGAAGAATGTGATGTTACTAAACATCCATCTTTTTAATTTCAATGTTTTACGAAGAATAATAAAATAGTAACATAGAATAACTTGTATTTTTGTTTTCTAAATAAATAAAATAAATATCACATTACCTTTTTTCAAAATTACAACAGCATTATTAAAAGTTCCAGACCAAAAATTAAATGTTATAATCAACTGAAAAAGTACATTGAATTTAGTACTTCTTTTAGATTAAAATTACCCTTTTTCGGTATTTTAGTCAATAGATTATGAAGAATTTGGTCTTCTCTTGAAGCTTTTCGTTTCATTAATATATTTGTAAGATCCATATTATTATTTTGATCTTTTTCATCATCATCATCATTTGATGGTCTGTAATAAAATAAATTTAAATAAAATTTAAATAACATTAATAAATATTAAATTAAAAAAAAATAGTAATTTATAAATTATAAAAAAAAAAAAAATAATAACTTACGTTTCATTAGACAAATAAGTATTTACAAAACCTTGAGAAAGATTTTCAAGAATTGGTTGTGAATGAAGAGCAACAAATTGTTCTCTACATATTTTATTCATAATTTCAACAGAACATGGATGAGTCCAATAACAATCATGAACAGATACAAATGTTATTTTAGATTTTTCACAATGTAAACTTGTAAGCATCATATGACAAGAATCTAATGAATGAATAAAATTTGGTGCAAATGCACTTTTTTGTTTAGATGTATTTGGAGTTTCCCAACTATCAATTGCAATTTCAAACATTTTATGTTTATTTGGTGTTTTTTTACTGTATGGTTGTACAACTGGTAAACCTAATGGTGTTACCCATTCAACATTTTTTTTTTTTTTATCTGATATCATATGTGCACAATCAGTAAACCAATCTTGTATTTGTCTAGCACTATCAAACATTGTTCTTAAACTTTCAAATGTTTTTTCAGCAAGATATAAACTTGCTTTCCATACATATTCTTTTGGAAAATCTAAATTATCCAATTGTTTTGCAATTTGTAATCTAGCACCAAATTTAGTAACACCATAAACTGTTGTCATAACTGTTTGTTTAATAACTTTTCTTTTAACATAACCATCTAATAATTGTGCAACATCTAAACCATTATTAGCATCATTTTTTCTAAGTTCATCAACCATTGTTGCAACTCTACTATAAACATCTTGTGGTATTTGACTTGAACATAAATTTACATTTTCAGCACCAATTTGATCTCTACCAAGTGCAGCATAATGTTGTAAACCATTACAACTACCATCTTGATGTATTGGAAAATGACTAATATAATTTTCTGGATTTGGTGATTCAATTGCAGCAGCAATTTCTGTACATGCAGCAAGTGTTTGCCATGGTTCATCAGAATTAACCCACCATTTTTTTCCATTTAATGGATTTTTTGCACTATCAATTATTAAATCAATTATTTCATTTGCATATATTAATCTATCATCAATTGATTCACGTTTTTTTAAACCAGTTAAATTAATACAATGTATTTTAAGCCAATTAAGACCATTTTTACCAAGTGGTTTACCATCAGCAAATATTAATATTGCACGAGCTAAATCAGAACCTAAATGATTTAAATGTGGTGGTATTGGATAAACTCTACCACGAAAATCCATATTATGTGGTAACCAAATAATTTTATTACGAAAATGATTAGCAAGTGATAAACGATATAATGCATCACACCAAAGTGAATACATTTCATTTTTTTTTTGACTATATTCTAATGTTGCTTTGTAATAATTTTTACGTTCTTCATCAGATGCATTTTTATTAATACTTTCAATTGGTAATAATGATGAACGTGGTTTTGGTACATTTAATTCATCAGATCCACCATCTTGAAATACTTTAATTTGTATATCAAGTATTTTTGTATTAACTCTCCATGGTATTGATGCAAGTTGATTTAATGAATCAAGTGATGGTAATAACTGATTTTTTTTTGATTGTTCAAGACGTTTCCATTGTTCAATTGCATATTGTGGTACTCTAACAACATCACTACGTGAAATAAGATAACCACCACTGTAAATTGATGTCCATGGTCTTGATGGACATTCAACTGGTACTAATGATGATGGAAAATTTAATGTTTCTGGTTGTGAATTACGATATATTTTTGATAATACTGGATGTGGTTTAATTTCTTTTGAAAAATATTTTATTCCACATGAACGATTTATTTCAAAAAATGCTGGTTGATAATTTGAATTATTTGATTTTGGTCTAACTGAATTAACATCAATTTTAAGATCATTTAATATAATTCTATAAAGAAATTGTCCAATATGAAAATGTACATTTGTTGGCCAACGTATTGATTCAAGTTCAAGATTAAAATTATGTGATATTTTATCTGCTGATAATTCCCATGATATTCTGTTATTAACATTTTTATTCTTATTATTTTTACACCAATCAATATAAACTGATTCTAATATTTTATGATAACCAATTTTTTTCTTTTCAGATATTTCATATTTATCATTAATATATTTACCCAATTCTTTACATAATGTTCTTAATGATGGACTAAATGTTTCTGAACCAATAGCTAATCTTTTAGCTTCAAATAATATTGCATTAACATATTCTTGTGGTGATAAAACACTTAAATATGGATAAAATACCATTGAACTTGCTATTGGTGTATGTTCATCCAATTTTAAATTTTTCATATTACGTATAAATGATTCAAATGCAATATTTTTCCAATTTTTTTCTAATTTTTTTACTTCATTTCTATAATACATAACATTATCATCATTAGAATTTATTTTTTCAATACTTTTAATAGTTACTTGTCCTTCAACTTCATTTGCAATTTGTAATTTAAATTTATCACGTATTTCTTTTTCTAATTTATCATTACAATTATTTTGATTTTTATTAATTGTAATATCAGAATTAAATAAATTATTATCTAATAAATTATTATTATATGTTTCAATTTTTAAAAGTGATGATGATGCTTTAAATGTTGGTTCTAATGATATTATTGTCCTTAATACTTTATTATATTGATCAATACGTGTTCTTGAAGCTTCTAAAACATCATCAAATGTTATATCCATTGTTTTCATTTGTGAATAAACTTGTAATAAAAATTTCCATTCAATATTTTTATCATTAATATTACTACAACATTCATATATACCAGAAAATGTTTGAGCTGTTGGTTCAAGTTTATCTTTTTTTAATATTTGCCAAAATTCTTTAACTCTTGTTATATTACCATTTGCTGCATATGGTTGAAGTATAACATTCCATAATGATGTATCAATTAATATATTTGCTTTTTCATTTAAATATCCTTTTTTTCTATAATACATTATTGTATGATATGCACGTCCAGTCATTCCTGAACTAATACAAACACGTAAATATGCTTTTAATGAACGATTAAGACCTTCAGCTTGTAATTTATTACGTTTTAATTTATTTATTTCTTTTTCTATTTCTTGTTTTTTTTGTTTTTTTGTTTTTACTTCTAATGATTTATCTTGTGTTGTTTTTGTTTGTGATGCTGTTGTTGATGTTGATGTTGTTGTTGTTGTTGTTGTTGTTGCTGTTGCTGATGATGATGTTGTTGTTGTTGTTTCACTTATTATATGATCAGATTCATCTTCATGTAAACATTCAGGTTCTTTTTCTTTTATTGAATTATAAAATATCATTGCTGATTTAAGATCATTAACTCCAGAAGATTGTAAATCTTCAATAATAACTCCACCATCAAATTTATCTTGTTCAGGTAAATATTTACTTGAATCAGTTTTATTAATTAATGAATTTACTTGACAACTTGAACTATAATTAACTGAATTTGTTTTTTGTCCTATACATAATTTATCTAAACTCGTACCAGTTTGATTAACAAGTTGTGAAAAATGTGATGCTGTTAAATTTCTTACACGAGCTTTTCGATTACTTATGTTACTATTTTTTTCTGTAATTAAAAAAATTAAATTAAATAGGTATAAATTAATGATTGAAATTTTTTAAAATAATAATATTACTACTTAAAATTAGTTATTTTATTTACCTTCTACTACATCTGTATATTTTATAGGTTTTTTTTTTACTACATTAGAAACTGGTAACAAAGCTGTATTTATTGTCGTTGATTTTTGTCGAGTTGATAAATAATTAATTGCTGAAAAAAAATAAAGAAAAAAAAAACAAACAATGAATTATATAAACTCTATCATGAAAGCATAGTAAAAAAACTAAAAAAATTATTAGATAATTATATTAATAAAAAATAAAATATAATTATTTATTAAATTAAAAAATTATATAACAAAAAAAAATATAGTAATAAAGTTGTTTTAAATTAAATAGTAGATGATGTCATAAAATGTTAAAATTACCTTTTGGTATTTTAAAATGATAATCACAACAAAAAGAACATATTTTTGTTGATATTTGTGAATTAATTTTAAATGAATTCGTACAACTTTTATTTCGATAGATATTATGAATTTTTACTATTCTATACATTTTTAAATATCTAAATGACAACAACTTATTAATTAAAAAATAAAATAAATTTGTTTTTTATTATAAATAATACACTAAATAAAAGCCGCATGTTCAACAGCCATGTTGAATTTATTGTTATTATTTTTTATCAAATTTTTTAGATTATTATTATTATTTTTGTTATGATGTGTTTACATGAAACGATAAAACACCATCAATAAAAATGGTATAATTCAATTTTCATTGGGCAACGCGGACCAATAGCCATTGAGATTAGTAATAATTATATTAAAAATTGACCAATAATATTTTGCCACACGAGACACAAAAAATCTCCAACACACAAATAAAGTGAAAGATAATTCGTGTCATGTTGCCGGCACGTATTTAGTTTACTTTTCTAGAACCTACAATTAAAAATTTTTTTATTTATCATCATGGATATTATAGAGTTACAATTAATTAATCTATAATTATTCCAACGTGTGATTAATAAAAAAAATTAATTTAATTATTAAAATTTTTGTATTTTATAACGTCAAAAATTTCGATATAAAAATAAAAAATATAGAAACATCATATTGAGCTCTGAATTTATTTATAAATTTGACAGATAACCAATTTATGAATTTATAAATTATTTATTAATATTATTGATTTATTATTGCTTTGTATTTATAATTTAATTGATTTATTGTAAGATTTTTTTGTTTTTTTTCTTTTGGAAAAAAAAAATAAAACATTAAACATCAAAATGAATACAAAAGTAATGACATTTTCACTGACCATATTGGTCAGTTTATTATGTTTATTTGGATCTACCAATGGACTTGCTGTCATGAGTGTTGATATTGGTAGTGAATGGTTAAAAGTTGCAATAGTATCTGTAAGTATATAATTTTAAAAAAATAAAATAATAATAATTTTAAGTTGTTATTAATTTTTAAATATTAAATTTTTTATTACAGCCTGGTGTACCAATGGAAATAGCATTGAATAAAGAATCAAAAAGAAAAACACCAATGACATTATCATTTCGTAATGGTGAAAGATTATTTGGTGAAGATGCACAAATGACTGGTGTACGTTTTCCAAAAAATGGTATTTCATATATTGTTGATTTACTTGGTAAATCAATTGATAATCCAATTGTTGATATTTATCGTAAACGTTTTCCTCATCATGAAATAATTGCTGACAATGAAAGAAATACAATTGCATTTAAAATTGATAATGATACAATATTTACACCAGAAGAATTACTTGCTCAAGTATTATCAAAAGCTAAAGAAATGGCTGAAGAATCAGCTGGACAAAAAATTAAAGATGCTGTTATAACAGTACCTGGTTATGCAAATCAAATTGAACGTAATGCAATATTACAATCAGCTGAACTTGCTGGTTTACGTGTATTACAATTAATAAATGATTATACTGCTGTTGCATTAAATTATGGTATATTTCATCGTAATGAAATGAATGATACAGCACAATATATTATGTTTTATGATATGGGTGCTAGTTCAACAAAAGTAACAGTTGTTAGTTATCAAAATGTTAAAGTTAAAGAAAGAGGATATGTTGAAACACATCCACAAGTTAGTATACTTGGTGTTGGTTATGATCGTACACTTGGTGGTCTTGAAATACAAATTAGATTACAACATCATCTTGCTAAAGAATTTGATAAATTAAAATTAACTAAAAATTCAGTATTTAATAATCCACGTGCAATGGCAAAATTATTTAAAGAAGCTGGTAGAGTTAAAAATGTATTAAGTGCAAATATTGATCATATGGCACAAATTGAAGGTTTAATTGATGAAAAAGATTTAAAAATTCTTGTAACAAGAACACAATTAGAAGAATTAGCTGATGATGTTTTAAAAAGAGTTACAAATCCAGTTAAACAAGCTATTGAAGCATCTGGTTTAACATTAGATTTAATGTCATATGTTATTCTTGTTGGTGGCGGTACTAGAATGCCTAAAATTAAAGAAATATTAAAAAATTATGTTGGTACTGATTTATCACAAAATATTAATGCTGATGAAGCTGCTGTTATGGGAGCTGTATATAAAGCTGCTGATTTAAGTCAAGGTTTTAAAGTTAAAAAATTTATAACAAAAGATGCTGTTATATTTCCAGTACAAATTATATTTGATAAATCAACAGATGATAAAACAAAACAAATTAAAAGAACATTATTTGGAAAAATGAATTCATATCCACAAAAAAAAATTATAACATTTAATAAAAGAAAAGGAGATTTTGATTTTGTTGTAACATATGCTGATTTAGAACATTTACCAGAACATGAAATTAAAGCTATTGGACCATTAAAATTATCAACTGTATCATTAAGTAGTATTGCTGAAGTTTTAGAAAAACATGAAAAAGATGGTGCTGAACATAAAGGAATAAAAGCACATTTTACTATGGATGATAGTGGTATTTTAACTTTAGTTAGTGTTGAACTTGTTTCTGAAAAAGCAGCATCTTCTGTTGAAAAAGATGAAGGTACTTTATCTAAATTGGGTTCAACAATAAGTAAATTATTTTCAGGTATATATTTATTTATATCTATATTTATTTTATAATAATAATTATTATTATTAATATTATATATATTTATTATTTTTTTTTTTTTTTTTTAGGATTAGAAGATTCTGATTTATTAGAAAAACCAGATGAACAACAAAAATCTGATACAAAACCAGTTAAAGAAGAAACTGAACAAAAAGAACAAAAACCAACTGATGAAAAACCAAGTGATACAAATGAAACAAAACCTGAACAACCAACAAAACCAATAAATCAAACTGATAAAATTGAAAAAAAATTAACACCTGTTACAATTAAAGAACCAATACCAGCATCAGAATTAAAACATGGTCCACAAGCAATGAGTATTGATAATCTTGAAAAATCACGTGAAAAAATTCATACAATGGAAAAACTTGAACGTGGAAAAGCTGAAAGAGAAAAAATATTAAATACATTAGAAGCAACTTTATTTACAACAAAAACACGTTTTGAAGAAGAAGATGAATATAAAAATTCAGCAACTGAAGAAGAAATTAATAATATTATAAAATCATGTACTGAAACATTAGATTGGCTTGAAGATGAAGGTTTTAATGCTGATACTGAAACATTACAAAATAAATTAAAAATTATTGAAGATTTAATTAATCCAGTTTATGAAAGAGTTGATGAACATCGTAAAAGACCAGAAGTTATAAATGGAATGATATCATTATTAAATGTTAGTAGAGGATTTTTAGATAATATGAAAAAAGCAACTGCAGCTGATGGTATTTTTACAGCAATTGAAATTGAAACATTAGAAAAAATGATTAATGAAACAACTGATTATCATAATACTGTTCTTAAAACAACAAAAGAAGCTAAATTATATGAACCAGTTAAATATAAAGTTCGTGATATTGCTAATAAAATGGCTTTATTAGATAGAGAAATGAAATATCTTTTGAATAAATTAAAAATATGGAAACCAAAAGTTGAAACTCCTAAAGAAAATAAAACAGAAACAACAATTAAAAATGAAACTGTTATTGAAAATGAAGAATTAAATAAAAATAATGAAAATACTGATATTCCAATTGAAGAAAAACAAGAAAATTCTGATGAAGAAATTAAACCAGTATCTGAAGAACAAGAAGAAAAAGAAGAAATAATAAAAGAAAATAAAATTGATGATAAAAAAACTCATCAAGAGTTGTAAAATGCATAAAAAAAATTAGGACACATCAAATGTATATTATTATTATTATTTTTTTTTTTTACCCCATTATAAAACTTCATTTTAATTTTAGCATTAAATGATAAATAAAATTAATAATTTACTTATTATTATTATCATTGAACTGATTATTCAACGGGGTCAGACATTAAATAAAAAAAATCTTTAACTTTTTTAATAGTAATCTTTTTTTTTTTTCTTGTTTATCTTAAATAAAATTTACGTAGTTTAAATTTATTAAAAGGTCGGTTTAAATAAGTCTTGAATTAATACACAAATGTGATAAATTTTCATCGGCTTATTTTTGCAATATCAATAGTTTTCCCTAATTTATTTATCATAAAAAAAATTTCAATGTTTATTTAAAGATATTGCCAACCGATTTATATTAAATTCATCAGTAAAATACAAAACACGTAATAACAAATTATTTTTAAGTCAGGTCTATCGACATATTTATCTTCCTGACAATATAATAATTTCTTTAAACATTTTGTAATAAATAAATTTGTAAAAAATATAAAAAAAAAAAAATAAACAGACTTACCGATTATTATTTGATTACACAAAAAAAATTGTGCGCAAATTAAATCGACTAGTTTATAATAATAATATTAAAAATAATAAAGACATTGTATGAATGCTGATGGATTTGCTTAAATAAATGCACAAAATCTATTATATTTCAGCTATGTACAGTATTCAAATAATAACTTTGACAGTTTTCCATAATTTTTTATATATTAAATTCCAAAAAAATTATTGTTATAAGAAAATATAGTTATTAAAAAAATAAAAACAATAAACTTTGTGCATTGAGATATAGGAAAAGTAGACAGACTAGTTGAATATTATATTTTAAAATTGTAATTTAATAAATAAATACAATTTTGAATGTATTTTTTTTTTTTCGTCACGAATTTGAATTGGATTTTTTATAAGGGCATAAATACATGAATAAAAATTGTTGATTAATGGCAACTAATTATTGGCTATAACAAATATTTCTTTTTTTTTTATTTAGCAATTAATTAATTTTTTTTTTTTTTCTGTCAAGATATAAGTAAAGAACTTATATTTATATTTTCGTTTTTTTTTTTTTTTCGTTTCATTTGTTTTTTTTTTTTCTTTATTAATTAATAATTATTAAACATATTCTAAACCAAATTTACCTAGGTTTTCTGTGTATACATTTACAGATAGAATTGAATGCAATTTTTATAAATTATTTATATTTTTTTTTTTATTAACTTAATTTTTTGTATCCTTTCGCTCCTCCATTCTCATACTTTTAACTGTTACATTGTTTAATTTGTTATTTTTTTTTAAATTAAATATTTATTACTTTTTGCATACTTGCTTCGGTTCGATTTAATTGGTCAACTTAAAATGTTTCGAGTTTTACAAAATTAATTAATTTAAAATGCAACATTGATGTTTGATCAAATTTTATCTGCCTTAATTATAAATCAAACTTTTTTTTATTTTATAATTTGATTATTCTTTTATCAACAATTCATCTATGTTGTAAAAAAAAATTTAAAAATTATTTCATTATTTTGAGAAATAATTTTAATAGAACGAAATGTTGAAAGAAATAATTTAATAATTAATAAAAAAAAAAATATATATATATATATATATTTCAGGTAAAGTTTATAATTATATTTAAATGTTTTAAAATCTATTTGAAATATGATGTAATTCATTTTTAATTATTTATTTTCAGGCAAATTAATTCATCAAACTTCATCTATTTTTGTATAAAAAAAAAAAAAAACTATAATTAAACAATAAAGAACTATATTATAATTTCGTATACTCTCGAAACATCTTAATAACGAAATTGTATTATCAACTACAATCGTATAGAAAATAAAAACAGTGTTATTATCAATTGTAAACAAAAATTGCAGGAACATTGGTATCAAATTCACGATCACGAGTTAATTTAACAATTAGCGCTTGTTAAATTAACTCACACAATATATTTTTTTTTTTTACTCAGCATTGGAAGAATAAAAAAAAAAAAAAAAAAAAAAAAAAAAAAAAAAAAAAAAAAAAACAAAATATATATAATGAAAAAAAAAAAAATAAAATATTTAAATATTTTCACACTTTAAAATTACATAGGTTTATAAATATTATCCAAATGTCTAAGTACTTACAATTTTTCAAATGCCCAAAAAAAGAAAAAGAGAAAAAGAAAAGTTTTTTTAAAAAAAAATAATAAATTGACGAAGTTGTACATCAGTCTTAATTAAAAGATCGTATTCGTCGAAATTTTATAAACCGGAATGCCGTTGGGATTAAAAGTATTTTTGTTTGTTTGTTTGTTTTTTTTTTTTTTTTTTTTTTTAATAATACATTGTATGTGTATACGTAGTGTACTGGTAAAAAGAAAAAAGAAGAAGATGATAATGATGATGTCCAATGTAGTCTTGTTTATGTAGTTTATACTGTTGATATTGGTTTTTTAAATATAATATCGTAAGTTATTATGATTTTTTTTTTTTTAATATATATTTAATGTGTGTTTGTTGATTTATTTTAATAATTTTACTTTGTCTTTGACTAATGTTGAATTAATGAAAGTTCTGATATCGGCATAATTGAAGAATATTCATCTAAGAGGCCCATGTCGGCTGCTACTCCACTTGTTTATTTTTGGCCAACCGATCCAGAAACTGGTGACAAGTTCACTGCCTCGCTATGGGCACCTTTAATAACAAACAAAACAAAATATTGTAATAAAAATAATATATAATTATTATTAAAATAAATAATTATAATAAAATTAATTTAAACTTACTTGAGTTGCTACTCACCAACAGGCATTGAGCCTGCCATTGGAGTAGGTGATGAAGATACCATTGCCATTCTACCTTGATCTTTCGCTACTGGATCTATAAAAATTGAATAAATAAAATTATAATATTATAATTAATAATATAATATTTATATTATAAAATAAATAATTAAACTTACAAAAATATGGATGATCCATAGCTTCTCGTGCAGTTAATCTTTCATAATGGTCATAGCGCAAAAGTTTGTCAAGAAAATCAAGACTTTCTGGTGATACAAGATGTTGATTTTCAGAGTGTACAAAACGTTCCCAACGTTTACGTGAATGACGTCCCAATATATCACCAAATCTTGGATCAAGTTCAATATGATATTTATCAAGATATTCAAATAATTCTTCTGTTCCCAATACTTTTGCAATTCTCACCAATTGATCATAATTATCATGACCATGGAAAAATGGTTCTTTTCTAAATATCATACTTGCAAGCATGCAACCAAGTGACCACATGTCCAATGAATAATCATACATCTATTAAATTCAAAAAAAAATAAACAAAATTATAAAAAAAATTAATTGACTAAATTATATTATTAATTTTTATAAAAAATAATAATTATAAACAAACCTGATAGTCAACAAGCAATTCAGGACCTTTGAAATATCTTGATGCAACACGAACATTATATTCTTGGCCTGGATGATAAAATTCAGCTAAGCCCCAATCAATCAAACGTAATTTACGATTTTCATGGTCAATCATGACATTGTGAGGCTTCACATCTCTGTGCATAATACCCATGCTGTGACAATAGTCCAAAGCCTGATAAAAAAAAAAGAAAAAAAAAAAAAAAAATTAATAAATAAAATATTATTTAATTTAATAAATAAAATAAATTAATGTAAATTTACCTTTAATAATTCATAAAGATAATATCTAATATCATAATCTGTTAAAGTTTGATATAGCTGTTTGAAATCTGTATTATTAACATGTTCAAAAATCAATGCTGGTGTTCTTGATACTGGATCTTTAACAACAGCTTGCAATGTTATTATATTGGTTCCACCTCTAAGATTTTCCAAAATTTTAATTTCACGTTTGATTTTCTTCTTTTTAACTGGCTTCAATATTTTAACAACACATTTTTCATTATTTGTAACATTAATTGCTTCAAAAACTTCACTGTATTTCCCTCGTCCCAGTTTTCTTACTAATTGGTAGTCATCTTGTTGTCTAATAACAAAAATTAAATAAATATAATAATAATTAATTAAATTATAATATTATAAATAAATTTAAATTTCAAGTTAATAAAAAAAAATTAATATTTACCCCCAATCTACTACATAAGACTCATAATCCCAATAATCTCGTGGTTTATGTGAATTTACATCAGCATAAACGCGTGCTCTGCTTGGTAATGCCATATTTATATCGTTTATTTCAGTACTGTAATTTTTATTACTATTAAATAAACAATTTATCAATTTTTTATTATTGTTATTATTATTTATCACTGAAAACGTTTGATTGTATAAATGAGCATATCCTATCACCCGATGATTAACATGGAAACGTTTTATAAATTCTGTAAATAAAAAAAATATATTATTATTTTCAAGTGTACAGGTGGAATGTTTATTGTTATGCCTGATTAAATTACAACTCCAAAATGAAAAAAAAATATATATATATTATAATAAAATTAAAATAATAAATTAATAAAATATATAAATATTATAAAGCATTTATTAAATTATTACTCCAATAATTTATATACAAGTTTACTTTTAATGTTAATTTGAAAAATATGCTTAATAATATATTAAGTTTGGTTCATGTTAATTTGATTATTTTACTAAACTTTTTTTTTTTTTTTTCAAACAATTAATATATTAAAATCATTATATTTCATCAACAAATGCCAAGGTTATTTTACAAAGTTGTATAAAATAACGTTGCTCATAAAAAGAAAAAAAAAAAAAAAAAAATTCTAACCTGATCATAAAAGTTTTTTACTTTTTTTTTTTTTTTTTTTTTTCTCAAGAAAGTATCAAATTGCACCAACAATAATCCAGTAATAATCTACAAAATAAATGAATATAAATTAATATAATAATTTAGATTCATTAATTTTTAATGCAATAAACAAATGTAAAAAAAAATTTATACAAAAAGAGAAAGAAAAAAAAAAAAGAAAACGGTATTACAGTATTGGTGTCTCATTGGCACGACTACACCCACATCAAAGAATAAATCTACACATTAACATGTTTTTTCACGATTGAGAACAGTAACCACAAAAATTGTTTTTTTTTTTTTTGTTTTTTCTTTATTTTTTTTTTTAATTTTTATTCTTACCCAAAAAATATCTTACACCTATGTTGATTCACAATATTTATATATTAATTGTGATATATATGAATAATAAATCGATTAAATTGTTGATGAATTATAATAACGCCCGATGCCCACGTAACTCGTATTATTTGCGAGCACCCGGCTTCTCAAAACGAACACAATCCAAAATGGAAGCCGGTGAGCCGCCATATGTTTATGAAAACAAACCCCAAGTATTTTTGCCTAATATACATTAAACTTCATTTATTTCTTTTACTTATTTTTTATTTTTAACCAATCATGTTATTTGTTACAAAAGAATGTAATTCTATTGGTTAAAAAATTTTCATCATCTAGATAAAGCTATTTTATATTTTTTAATTAATTTTTTTTTTTAAATCAATTAGTAAATGAAAATAATAAAGTTGATAAAGCAACAAGTATTATATTTCAATTAACTCAAGTTGGTTGATCAAAGTTTCTAGGCATTTAATATTAATATTAATCTTAATTGTTTTCTTTATTAATTGTTGTTTAAACAAAATCTGCAATTAAAAATAATTAATTTTATATGTTTATTTTATTAATCTTACCTAAATTTTTTTTTTGAAACAAAAGTTGTTGATTAATTAATAATACCATATATTAATTTTATAAATAAACAATATACCTAATAATTAATTTATTTATAAACACTTGTTTAAATTGTTTTAAACAACAATTTAAATTTATTACTACTTACTAACAGTCGATAAAACAGTTATTCAAAATGGCGTCTGATAAAAGTTACAGTATGTAATGTAAGAGAGTGCCAAAAAAAAAAAATGTCAAATTACCCAATTAAATTTTGTACAAACACAACAATACATATATGTAAATAAATATATATGTATATAAAAGTGTACACTGATTTATAATTGTGTGCAACATCGTGGTTGTTCGTGGTTATCTGGGGATCTTTCAGTGGGACGCCTGTATGTTACTTGGAGTTGGACATTTCGTGTAAAGGTAGCCATATCAACATACGTATTAATTCATGATATGAATATATATAACTATTATAATCTATATATTTATTTACATAAATAATTTTCTAGTTTTGTCTCTGTATAAATTTGACACATCGATGAGACATTTAATTTATAAATAAAACATTACAACTGATAATAATAAATAAAATTATATTTATTTTTTATCATATAATAATAATAAACATGCACCTATAAAAAAAAACTAATGGTGTATATTTAAATCATAAAAAAAAAAAAAAAAAAGTGAGTAAGTGAGTGAAAAAAACATACAGACAAATAAAGATAGATCATAGAAAAAAAAAAAAAAAGTAGAATAAGATACAAGAAGAGTAGAAGATACAAGAAAAAAAAAAAAAAGTAAAAAATAAATGACGATTTTAATTTGACTTTCAATGAAATTTTTATCAAAAAATATATGTATATTTATTAATAATAATTTAAATAATAATGTTTTATTTGTTTTTTCTTTTTTTTTTTAATTAAATTATATTATTATTAATTAATATAAATAACTTGAAATGACACGTGAAGTTAATAATTTTATGTGTTTATATGCATTAATTATTAATAAATCAACTCAACAAAATCCTTCATTGTTTAACATCTTCAAAGTTAATAATTAATACTCATTTGTGTATGTATTATTATTGTTAATATATTTTTTAAAATATTATAATATAATGATGGTTGATAGGTTTATATTATTATTTAAATAAATAATTATATTAAATGTTTAATTGATGATTAAAAAATTATTTTTAGGAAAGCATGGCCATTCGTATTACTCTGGAATGTGGTCATTCATCTTCGTTACGTGTTAGAACAACACCAGAAGGATATACTCATGATTGGGAAGTTTTTGTACGTGGTGTTGATGGTGCTGACATAAGTCAGTACATTGAAAAAGGTAAAAAAAATATAAATTATATACATTTATAAGTGTATATATGTATATTAACTTAATCTTATTGATTTAATATAAATTAAATTAATTTTTTTATTTTTATCTTAATTAAGTTATATAAATATTTTGATAAATTTATTGTTTATTCATTTGGTATTTTTTATGTATTATTTTTTTTTTAGTAATCTTCAATCTTCATGAGACATTTCCAAAACCAAAACGGATGTTTAAAGAACCTCCATATATTGTCAAAGAATCTGGTTATGCTGGTTTTGTTATACCAATAACAATTTATTTAAAAAATAAAAATGAACCAAAAGTAATTGAAATACAATATGATTTAACATTACAACATGGTGGTCCAACGTTAACAGATTCAATAAAACATTCACAAACATTTTTTAATCCAGCTGATGATTTTAGAAAAAAATTATTAAAAGGTGGTGGTATACAAGTACAAAATACAGAAGAAAATCACGATAAAAGTGAATCAATGAAATCAGTACCAATGGTTGGTAAACCAAAATTAAGTGGAAGTGAAGGTAAAAAATCACATCGTCCAATTGAACCACGTAGTGAATTTGCTGATTTATTTGGTGTTATACCAATTAAAAGTACAAAAGTATCACCAGAAAATAAAAAACCAACAATTGATAAATCAAATCATCATAAAATATCACCTGATAAATCAGAAAAAACAGATAAAAATGATAAATCAAGTAAATCAAAACATAGTCCACATAAAGATAGTAAAAAAAATCGAACAAATGATGAAAAAAAAGATAAAAAAGAAAAAGACTCACACAAAGATAGAGATAGATCAAAAGAAAAAAGTAAAAGACCACAAAGTCCAGTAACTAAACATAATTATCATTCACCAAGTACAAAAAGGCCATCATCACCAGCAGTACCATTACCACCATCATCATTAACATCATTACCTTCTTCATCATTATCATCATCATCATCATCATCTTCATCATCAACATCATCAACTACTGTTACTACAGCAACATCAGGTATACCACCAACAATAACAATACAACCACCACCATCAACATCACAAAAAAAACAACAATTAAGTCCACATGATTCAGCTATTATTCGTAAATCTGTATCACCAAAAATACGTGAAAAAGAACATAAAAAATCATCATCAGATAGAGATAGAGAAAAAGATAAAGATAAAGATAAAGATAAAATAAAAGAAAATTCAAAAATATCATCTGATGAATTAAAAAATGATAAAAAAAAGAAAAAACATAAAGATGATAAAGATTCTGATAGAAGAGAAAAAAATCGTGATAAAGAACGTGATAAATTAAAAGAATCAAAATCAAATGATAAAAAAACATCAGAAAAATCTGATAGACATGAAAAATTAGATAAAGAAAAATCATTAGAAACAAAAATATCATCAAAAGATGATAAAAAATCACCAAAACAATTAAAAGATTCTGAACAAAAACAAAATACAAAAATACGCACAGATAAAATTGAAATGACAATTGATAAAACAAAAGATATTAAAATTGAAAAAGAACGTCATAAAAATAAGCATAGAAAAAAAGATAAAAAAGAAAAAAGAGATGAAAGTAAAGATCGTGAAAAACGTGAAAAAAAAGATAAACAAAAATCATCACATACTAAAGATACAACACATACATCATTAGGATCATCACAACAATCAATATCACAAACATCATCAAGTACAACATTAACAACACAACAAATAAATGATGTACAAGATAATAATGATACAAGTGATTCACCAAATTCTGGTGATGATGAACAACATCATAATGATCATAAAATATTAGCAAATAATAATAGTAATAACAATAATAATAATAATAATAAAAATAATGATAAAGATATAACAAAATTACCAAAAATAGAATCACGTTTATCAAGACCATTATCACCAAGTGCATCACAAACAAAAAAAGATAAAAATGATAAATCTAAAAAGGATAAAATTAAATTATCAAAAAATGAAGAACGTGAAAATAAAAAAAGAAAAAGACGTTGTGATAGTAAAGGTGATGAAGAAATACCAATAAAACGTCATAAAGATACTAGTTTTTCACCACCATTAGAACCAGTATCATCAAGTCAATCACCAATAACAACATATAATAATGTCAAAGAAATTGATAATGTTGAATCAACAATTAAACAAAATTTTAAGACTGAACCTGAACAAATTGCACCTGATTCAACAAATAATATGTTAATTGGTTCAGAAAATGATGAACCACTTGTATTTTCTGATGATTATGTATCACAATTAAAAGAATTACAACAAAAAATTATGACATTACAAGATAATGATGAATTACAAAGAGTTGTACAAGTTATTGCTGCAACTGGACAATATGAAATAACAAGAAAAACATTTGATTTTGATCTTTGTGCACTTAAACGTGAAACTGTACAACGTTTACAACAATTTTTTTCTGCATCTTGACAAATTGATAATTAAAAAATTTATATACTCACTTATCCTTTATCAAAGTGACTAGTTTATTTATTTTTTTTCTCTACAAATAAATTGATTTATTTTTATTGAAAATTTAATTCTATTTTACAATAGTAATATTCAAAAATTTTAAATAATTTATTTACATTTCAAAATTATAAAATTGTATTTAATAATTCAATAATCAATTATACAATATTTTACATCAAAATATTTATTTTTCTTTTTTTGTCATTGTTAATAAATTATTTAATTATAATTGTATACAATTAATTTTCAACATCAAAAAAACAATTTAAATTATTATTAAAATAAATAATAAATCAGAAATTTTGTAATTATAATAATTTGTAAATATCAACTCAATCGAGCTTTATCTGGATAATTATTGAATATCATACCAGATATAATATATTAATATAAATATATAATAATATATATATATATATTTTTCTTTTTCAACGGTATTTATCTCGTGATTATTTTACTTGTTTACCGAGTCAAGAACATATTGTATTTATAATAATTTCTTTTTAGTTTATAAGTAGATTCAATTGAATAATGTAAATGATTTGAAAAAAAAAAAACAAAAAAAACCACTACATTACATTACGCCAAACTGAAATTGTCATTAAACCCTCATCATTGCTGACAACATTGCCAAATAGTTCACCAATTAATTCAATAATATTATACTC
This sequence comes from Lysiphlebus fabarum, assembly GCA_011426435.1. Classification (NCBI taxonomy): domain Eukaryota; kingdom Metazoa; phylum Arthropoda; class Insecta; order Hymenoptera; family Braconidae; genus Lysiphlebus; species Lysiphlebus fabarum. The sequence continues at coordinate 623,664 of WSYQ01000013.1, forward strand.
GTCTTCGATAATATTGGGGTATGATTTTAAAATATTTATATATATATATTTTTTTTCTTGCATGAGATATAAAGTTTCAGTTAAATATAAAATTAATCAATTAATTTATAATGAAAGTAAATATTAAAAAAAAAATTGAGCTAATTCATAAAATTACATTTGAAAAAATAAATGTTTACTTTTTTTAAATGAATAAATTAGCCAAAAATAATTATAAAACTAATAAATAGTAATAAAAATTTCGAAAAAAAAAAAAAAAAACAATGTATGTGTATAATCAATTTTGTAATGTTATAAATGATATTTTTCGAAAATTATTGTGCGAGACTTTTTTTTTAAAAACATAATTTGTTTTATTATATAAAGTCATAATAAATGTGTTAAATTTTTTTTTTTCTTCCAAATTGTATTATGGAAAGTTAAATTTTTATGTATTTAAAAAAAAAATTAATTGTAATACTAATATTTGTATTTTTTCTTTATTAATTGAACAACACTATATATGAATTAAATTTTATAAAAAAAAAAAAATTAAGTTAAATATGGATTATGGTGAATGAAAAAAAAAAAAAAAAATGAAGTTTGTCTGTAAAAGTACCTAACGTAAAAATGTTTTGTTATATAAAAATAAAAATAAAAATATAAAAATAAAAAATTGAATGAATTTATTTATCAATATTTTAATAGATTTAATTATTAGAAAAAAGAAAAAAAAAAAAAACCTATTTATTATAATTTAAAGTATAAAATTTACATTGTTTAATTGAAAACATAAATAATAAATTAGTAAACACAAGTAAACTCATAAATATTAAAGTGACCAAACAATTTATATACGAATTAGTAATTTTCAAAGAATTTATTGCTACTAAAATACAAAAATTATATCATCACATAAAGTGACTATGAATTGTTTATCACCAACCAACCAACCACTCATACGCAAATACGCTTAAACAATTAAAACATAAAAAGAAAAAACATAAACATATAATAAATAAAATACAAATAATATCAACACGACAAAGAACAAGTAAAAAATAATGGATAATAGCTGGAAAAATGTTTTCAACAGTAAAAATCTTGATGATTTTTTTTACAAACAACAATGCTTATCTTGTTTTTTATATATTTTTTTTTATTATTTCTTTTTCATTAAAATCAATGTGAAAGGACGTTTTATTTATTTTGTTTTGTTATTTTTACCTCAGTTTGTTACTATGTGCAATCAAGCGGTCAGAATGTAGAACAATACAACAAACTGGGGCTTTTCATGTGACTTTACCGCAGTTAAATTTTGATATTTTAACCGCATTCTTCATTCTAATGAATATTCAACTTTTCATTACTAATCACAGTCAAATAATTTAATCAATATTATTCACCTTCAAATTATTTAACTAAACAATCGTTATTTAAAATAGTTTTTGTTTTGTTCCTCTTTTTTTTTTTTTTTTGATTATCTGTTCCTTTTTTTTTTTTTTTTAGAAAAAATAATAATTGATTTGTTTTATTAATTTTATTTTTTTTTAGTTATATTATTTATTTTTTAAACTTTAAAATTAACGAAAATTTATGTAGGTGATAAATTTTAATTAGGTTTTAGTTGTAAATTTGCTGAGTTAAATTTACCTTGACCTCATAAGAAAAATTATTAACAAATAATTCAAGGTAAATTTAATTTTACCTGGAATTGAAAATTTTAAATTACTTTAAATTGTTAAATAAATTTTAGACATGTCAAGTTGATTGTTGTTAAATGTTATTTTTAAAAATTTTATTTATTTATATATATATATTTTTTTTTTGCAAATGATTAAAATCATTCGTTCAAGTTATAAGGCCACCTTAGCATAATTTATGACCATGAACTTTTTATATATATAAAATTGTATTTTTTTTATTTTAAATACAGAGATTATGTCTAGATAGATAAATTGGATTTCACAATATTTAAAAATATTGCATGCCTTGACTTAATTAATAACATAAAATTCTGAAAAAAAAAAAAAACAAAATATAAAAATTCATAAAATAATATTACATTTTTACATAAAGTTTTTTTTTTTTTTTAAAAAAAAAAAAATGAATTGAGAAATATTCAACAAGGACACAAGTGTGTAATTAATTATTGTGAAAATTTATATTAAATTTGATATTGAGAGCTTTTCCTTGATTGAGCATAAATTTAATCATCACTTCATTTGACTGCATGAATATATATTGAAGGTTCTTTTGTTTTATTCAATATCATTTATCATATTTATCATTCATTAATTAATATGCGATTTCCATCAAGTGTTACAAATAAAAAAAATTCTCAAAAGCCGATAGTATCAGTGATAATTTATTAATGAATTCATATAATGAAACATAAATACTATCAACACCAATAATACCTCAATGACACTCAATAAAACTTCCGACAAAAAACCGATAACATTGATATAATATTTCATCTGATTCCCCAGTGATTTGTCTCTATCCAATCTCTCAATTCAATATGAAAAAAACAGAATTGCAAAAAATAAAATCCCAACTCTCATAAAGCAAATATTTTTTAAAAAAATATTCCAACACGTTTAAAAAAAATAAAAAAATAAAAAGTCAATTAAAAGTTGAATAATAAACTTGTGTAGAAATATTAAAAAAAATTTTTTTTTTTCATTATACAGTAATAATTTCTGAATTAAAAAAAAAATTCAAGATAAAAAATATTATTACAATTACAAAGAAAAATTGAGATATAATTTTTAATTATAAAAAAAAAAAAATAAAAATAAATTATGATCAAAGAAATATAATTAAAGAAAAATAAGTTTTCAAGAAAAAAAAAAAATCACAAAGCTTCAATGTTATTTACACCCCAATGATTTCGATTGCCTGCAGGTTACCCTCAAAAAAAAAATTCCACCCTTAAAATTACCCTAATTTTCCAAGTCATCAATAAACCATTTTATTCATTCATTGATTTAAATTTAAAATTTAAATAAATATACAAATATACATCAAGAAAAAAAAAAAAAGTAGATCAATTGTAAAAAATGTTTAGTTATAAAAAAAGGAGGGGCTAAAACATCTTCAATATATATTTCTTGGATTTTGATAGTTTGTTGTATATATATAGTTTAAAGGGTAGATATAGTTGATGGTCAGAGAGAAGGGTGCTATATGATGAGGGGTTGAAGTAAACGAATGAAAAAAAAATAAAATAAAATAAAATAAATGTAAAAAAGTGAGACAGTATAGTTTTGGATACATTGGCTATGCTAACATATACACGATAAAATTATTGGTGGTGTTAAATAAAGAGGATAGGAGAAATTGGGGGTGGTTGGGTTGAAAAGTTGAGAGGAAAATATAAATAGTAAAAGAGGGATGATAAAATAGGATAGAAATAGATATAAAAGTTATGATAAAAAAAGATAATAAAGCATCAACGAATGGACAAAGTGAGATGATCTTATGTGGTTTATGTGGTTGGAAAAGTGAGATGAAAATTTTTGGCTCGTCACGAGAATACAAAATTGGATGAGGGGTTATAGGGGAAGAAAATAGAAAGCACAGCAGCACCAGGAGGCCGAGGCTGCGGAGTACCCTCAGTGTCGGCGCAGTGGTCGGGCAATCGTGTTCGTGTATATTTAAATCTTGTTATTATAAAAAAATTTTTATTTTTCTTTTTTCTTTAATTATATTATATTGTAATTTAAAAATTAAATTTTAATTTATATATATTTATAATTAATCAATATATTTTACAATCATGTAGGTATTATTAAATTATTTATTTTTTTATTTTTTATTTTTTTTGTAATTTAATAAAAAAAAAAAATTGAAATATAAAAAATTACTTTATTTTTATTTCAAAATTTTTTTAATTTAATAAATTTAATTTTATCATAGATATTTAATTAAATTTTCATTAAATTTATTCATTAAAAATTTTTATATTTCGTTTAAATTTTTGATTTTTCATTTCGATTAAGTTATGATGTTGAGGTGTTTATTGAGATGAAATTAATGTGACGTATTTTGACATTACCTCAGTGACATTTTAACACTTTGATATTTATATTTATTTTTATATATATATTTTTTTTTTTTCAGTGATGGATAATTGACAGATGCATGTTGATGAGTGGTGAGTTGTCAAGGTGAAGGTAAAAAAAAAAAAACGCAAGTTAAAAGGATTATAGAAAAAAAATTAAAAAGTGTTAGAAATAAATAATAAATTTTTGATAATAATTATAAAATGAAAATACAATAATTATATATATAAAAAAAAAATTATAAATAATTAAAAAAGTGGAGATAGATAGTGTTAGAGTGAAAAAAATAAAAAAGTCATGCCGCCCGGGCGAGCTTGCCTCAATTCCCCCAGGATCACTGCGTTTCTTTTGAGTACTCATCAGAGACTAATGTTAAATCGTCGTTTTTGCTGAAAATGTAAGAATTTTATTTTACTTTTTTTATCTCCCACTTTATCTATATATATATGATATATCTAGTGAACTAAACTCAATACCTACCAATCCATTGATATTTTCTTTTTACTTTTTTTTTCAAATCTTTTTTTTTTCTTTATTTTTCTGAAGAACTTTTATGTTTTCTCTTATTTCAGTCATATATATATAAGTATTATATGTTTTACTTTTATTTTTATTTATTTCTATGTACTTATATATAAAGGATATCATCATATCTGCGGTATATGTACATTTCAATTCGTTGCAAATAGAAGCGCGCGCATTTTTTTTTTTTTTTTTTTACTCCTTTTTATTATGTTATTATGTTTATTTATTTATTTATTTTTTTTTTTGTTGGATAGAAAGATTTTAAGCCAGAAGATTGAAATTTCCATTTTATACAAATTTTATATTTTTATTATTTTTTTTTATATTTAATTTCTAATGCACTTTGCTTCAATGAAACAGGATTACCAAGTATATACATTAAAATGATGAAAATCTATATCCAAATTATTTAGAAATTTTATGAGTAATTTTTATTTAGATCCTTATTTAAGTATATATTTAAGATTATAAATAGATTATGGAAATATTATTTAAAATTATTCGCTAAAGTTTGAAGAGAATAATTTGAATTTTTTTAAAAAGTAGCTTTATATATAAAATTATATGTTAAGTCTTGTTAATGTATTCGTTATACATTATTTTTAATAATAAAAAAAATTTACAAATAATTTTTACATGATAAAAATAATAAAACAATACATAAATTATAATTTAATTTAAAAAAAAAAAATAGTTTATTACATAAAAAATTAATAAAAAACTTGAAAAATAAAATTAAAAAATTTAAAATTATTTGATATAATTTTTATATAAAAAAATTCTTTTAAAATATATTCAACAATTGTTATTATTTTTATATTACGATAATTTTATATTTTATCTAAAAATTACGGTCAGGTTTTTTTATTTGTTATAAATATATATATAATTTCATGTTTATGTGTCATGAAAAATAATAAAATTCAAAAGAAAGTAACGAGTCATATAAAAAGAAAAAATAAATAAATAAAATAGATAAAATAAAATAAAAAAAAAATAGAATAGAATATAAATTGAGTAAATACTATTGTGTATATACTGCAGTATATTTTATATATATAAAAATATTTTTTTTTCAATACAGTTAAATCGTTGGAGTAGATAAAATTACTTGTCGAATAAATATATATCTAGATTTTATTTAAACATCAATGACAACTCAAAAAGTTAAACATGTGCTTTTGATTCTGATTCTATTCAACTATCTTTATATTATTTTGAATTTATTTATAAATATAAAAATATATATATGATATTATAATAAAGTAACTTTGTACTCTGATTACAACAAGATCCTTCACGACCAACTGCTCCACACCCTTTGCCCTTCATTCTCTTTACTCAAAAGCGTCAAAATGATAACGAACTTGAAGCCTGTTATCACCTCATTATCTGATGTGAAATTCAACGGGTGTATTGTTATAATTTTCATATTTTATAAACTTTAAACAAGTCAACTAAATTTGTCTACTAAACTATATAAATATATTTTATCTATCTATATAGTTTTTCATTTTTTTTTTTCTATCTATATTTTTTGTATACAAACTTTTCATTACTTTTAAAATGTTTTTTTTTCTTTTTTGTATATACTTGGCATTTTTATGATATAGGCCAAGTCATTAAAGTAAAGATAAAAACCCGCAGCTTTTCATCGGATTGGATTGAGATTTTAGTATTTATCAGCTCGATTAAATCCATTATTATTATTTTCACTTTCATCTATATTTTTTTTTTGTTTTAATATTTTTTATTACAAGAAAAATAATAAAATATTATTATGATAATCATTGTTATATAAATTTTTTAAATTGTAAATTATAAATTTTATATTTTATTATAAAAAAATTATGAGTAATTTGGTTTTTTTTTTTTTGTTTAACAAGGGCATTAAAAAAAATATATATATTGAATTTTGTATTTTATTTATAACTAAAATAAAAATGTAATTGCTTGTGGGTGTTAATGGCAGTTTACATTTTTATATTTGATTTTTAATTATAACTGGGTTTAATGTGTTTACATTGTATTGAGTTTATTGTTAATGACAAATGTTGCATATATAAATTGCATTGATATTAGGATTTGTAATACTGTGTAACATCTCTTGCACCTGTTGTGGTTCATGACATCAAATGATTTACGAGATTTATCTCAGTTTGTATAGGTATATGTGTGTTTATACAATTTTGTTTGTATATTATTTGTTAAATGTGAGAAACTATTATATATATTATTTATATAAAAAATTTTCAAGTTAAATTTTTGTATATATGAAGCTCTCAGTTTAAGTATATAACTAAGAGGACACATTCAATTTTATCTTGCTAGTTTAGTTATTCTAAAATTAGATATTAGACAGTTTTGTGGAACACTGTGAATAAAAAGTCACAAATAATATATTTAAAACTATTTAAATTTTAAGCTATTATAATTATTTTTAATTTTGTTTAATTTATTATTATTATATATTACAAGATTATCAAGTAAAATATTAAAGAAATAATTTAAAAAAATAAATACTTGTATTACAAAAAATATATATAAAAGTATTAAATTTGAAAAAAAAAAAAAATAAATGATTTTTATTTTTATTTTGAGAGTTAAAAAGTTTTCAAGTGAATAAAAAAAAAATATAAAAGTTTTTAATGCTAGATAATATTGATGAAAATATTCAGTAAAAAAAAAAAAAAGGCTACATATTTTGGAAAATAGTTGTCACAAGTTTTATGTTATATTATTTATTTAAAATTTTCCAAATAAATTTTTTTTTTTCTCAATTTTATCTTTTTGTTTTCCATTTGAATTCCCTCGATATTTATTTCTTTGTGTTACCCCATCCAGAACCGGCCATGTCCCCATTCACAATGACGCTTGAGTATTTATTTTCATTGTCTTATTCTCAATTCTCTGAACCACCCTTTTAACCACCCACATTTTCACCCCATCAAATATTTGTGCCTTTTATCTTTTTTATATTGCTGCACTGTCCCTTTTTTTTCATTTGATGTCATCATTCGTCTTTCTTTTGAATTTTCATTATAATTATTATTAATACTATTCATTCTATACATATATTTATTTATTTTTTCTGCTTTTTGATTTATAGGTATAGGGGAAATAAGTAAAAGTAGAAAAAACTAAAATAAAAAAAAAAAAAAAAAACAAATTAACAGAAATAAAAAATAGAACAGTTGTGAAAATAATTTTAAAAAAAATAAAATAATTTTTTGTAAAAAAAATAAATTAAAATAAAAAAGTGACAAGTGACGTTGTTAAAATAGATAACCTGGATGATATCAATAAAAGACTTGAGATTTAAAAAAAAAAAGTTGATGTCAAAGTATAAAATAGCAGAAGGTGAAATCCGCTATGAACGCCGGTGTTAATATTGAGAGAAATTCCTGGCGGCTTCCACCTGATGAGACCGTCCAGGTCTGTGATTTAAAATCAAAATCATCAGCAAAAGATGTAAGTTATATTAATGCAATTTAAATTTAATTATATATTTTAATAAAAATTTTATTTAAAAATATTATTATTATTGTCGATTTAACATTAGCCTTAATAATTGTCTGACTAATGGTATTTTTTACTACTTGAAGGATCTTTATGGTGACGGTGGTCACAACTGGAAAAGTATAATATTTTCACTTCTTGTAATTGGATTAGTAATTGCTGGAATTGTAACAGCAATTTACCTACTTGGGTGAGTGGTATTGTTATTAAAACCAACCTCGTTAACTTGACTTAACGCTTATGTAATAAAAAAACTCTTTTTAACAACAATAAAATAGTTTATCAAAAAAAATAAAAAAAAATAATAATAACATGAAAAAGTTTTTAACTTTATTATATATTTTTTGTTATATAATAGAAAATGAAAAAATAAAAAAAAAAACAATTAAATTATATATATAAATTTTTTTTTAAAGCTTGAATTTATTTTTAATTTAAAAATTGTGATGGTATTTTTTTTTTATTGATACGATGTTATCAATATTAATAAAAGATTAATGGAATTTTTAGTTATGTCGATGAGCTTTTATATTGGAATGGTAGACGTCTCACACTTGAAGAGTGCCTTCGAAATGAACTATCACCTCCTCGACTACCACCAGCTTGGATATCTCATGACAAATTTATTTATCAAGCTGACGACGGTTCATTAGCACTTCTTGATGCATCGAATAACTCGGTCTCACTTTTAGTATCCAATCATACACTTGTGAGTTTATTTCCATCTATTTTTTATTCATATAAATTTAAAAAAAAAAATACTCATGAAAGAAAAATTTATATGAAATATAATTTTGTCTTGAATTAGATACAGTATAATTTAAATAATTTTTTAAAAAATTTTTTTTTTCAGAGACAATTAAATGTTCAAGGTTTTGAATGTAGTATAAATCTTCGTTACGTACTTTTTAAACATGATGTCAAACCAGTAAGTATGATTTTTCATTTAATAGAAAAAAAATAAAATATTTAATATCGAAAAATATATATTTATAAATTAAAATAAATTGAAAATATATCCAAGATGTTTGTAAATAAATCCTTTCAATTGCAACAATTTGCGCAAGCGCTTATATTTTTCCAATTGTAAAAAAAAAAAAACGATAAAAAAAATCTATATCTATTGCAATGAGTATTCAACTTTTGCTTGATACTTTAAACTCTCAAAAAAAAATTTTATCAACAATTATTTTTGATTATTTATTTGATTTCGAAATCATTTTTTTTTTTTCAGGTATTTCGTCACACTTTTACTGCTCTTTACACTGTCTATGATGTTACCAATGAGTGAGTTTTTTAAAAATATATTTATAAATTTATAATAAAACTGAAAATAGTTGATGATTTTTTATGACATGTATTTATTTATTTTTTGTAATTACTTTTGTTAAGTCATCATACACCACTACGTCTACATTCATCATCACCGGTTCAACCAACTCGTTTACAATATGCGACTTGGATGGGCAACACAACCTCATTAGTTATGATTTCTGATAACAATATATTATTAAGATTGTCACCAACAGCACCGGAAGACATAAGACTGACAAACACTGGAGTGCCTGGAGTTATTTATAATGGTGTACCAGATTGGCTTTATCAAGAAGAAGTTTTACCAAAACCAGAAGTACTTTGGCCAAGTCCAGATGGAAAATATCTTCTTTATGCTAGTTTTAATGATACCAAGGTTAATTTTATATTTTTCAAATAAATAATACTAAACTTATTTATTTATTTTAATATATAATTTAATATTGCAGGTGACAAGATTAGAATTTCCTTGGTTTGGATCACAAACTGGCCAAAATAGTGGTAGCTCAAGTCCAACTGGTGAACCACGTAAAATATCATTTCCACCCTCAAAATCTATACACTATCCAACACCTGGTTCATCAAATCCTGAGGTTAGTCTTTGGCTTGTTGACCTCACAAACACAAGTAATACAACTAACGATTCAATTGAAATTGATTATCCACGTAAACAACTTAAACCACCACCAATATTCGATGACCAGTAAGTCAATAAAAAAAAAAAAAAAAATGTATAAGTATATCATGAAATATTTATTTTTCTTTTCCAACTTGTAATTTTTTTTTTTTTATTTATTTATTTTTATTATTTTTTATTTGTTATTTTAGGGAATATTATCTGATCTCAGCAGGATGGGTTGGGAAAGAATCAAATCAGATTGGGGTTGTTTGGATGACAAGATCACAAAATTTATCAGTTGTATCAGCATGTCGTTCACCAAAATGGGAATGTGAAGAAACTCATACTGAACGTGCACCAGAAGGACAATGGCTTGATGCCCAACCACATCCTGTATTTTCACCAAATGGTGATAGCTTTTTATTATTGGCTGCTGTACAAGAAGGTGGACAAGAACATTTTACTCATATTAAACATGTTGAATTAACTCAACAAAGAATTGCTGTACTTTCTCATGGAAGATATGAGGTAAAATTTATAATATATTTATATATAATTTATCATCATCATAATTATCATAATCATCATGATTATGTAAATTTATTCAACTTGAATATTTATTAAATTATTATTTAGGTCAGTGAAATTTTGGCATGGGATACAAGAGCAAGTTTAGTTTATTATTTAGGAAGTAGAGAACGTAAACCAGGACAAAAACATTTATATGTTGTTAGAGATCCAACAACTGATGATCCACGTCGTCTTGAACCACTTTGTATTACTTGTGATCTTGGTGATGTACTTTGGAGCAGTCGGTATGATATATATATTTTTTTAAATTTTTATTCTAATCTACAATTAATTTAAATTTTTTAATAAATACTATTTTTTAAATTTCAGTTTTTATTATACAAATTGTACACATTTTGGTGCATCAGTTAGTTCATCAAGTGAAAATAGACAAGGTTATTATATACTTCATTGTGAAGGTCCTGGTTTACCATTAGCTGGTGTACATTCAGTTTTAACACATAAAATGGTAAGAGTACTTTATGATGCTAGAATACAACAAGGTGGTAGATTATCACAACTTGCGTTACCAACAAGAAAAAGTTTTGAGGTAAATTTTTAATATTATAAAAAAAAAAAAAATAAATAAGAATAAATAAAAAATAAATATAATTGTTTTATTTTTGTTCATAAAATTAAAGGTTCCATTACCACAAGGTTGGCGTGCACAAGTACAATTACAATTACCACCATCATGGCGTGAAGAATTACGTGATGCAGCATTTCCAGTACTTGTTGAAGTTAATGGTCGTCCAGGAAGTGCTGCTGTTACTGATAAATTTAATATTGATTGGGGTACATATATGGCAAGTCATAATGACGTTATTTATATTAGACTTGATGTACGTGGTGCACGTGGTCAGGGTAAACGTGCATTATATCATCGTATTGGTGGTGTTGAAGTACAAGATCAATTGACTGTTGTTAAATATTTACTTGATTCAGAATCATTTAAATATTTAGATAATTCAAGAGTTGCTGTTTGGGGTTGGGGTTACGGTGGATATGTTACTTCAATGGTATTAGGAAGTCAACAAAATATATTCAAATGTGGTATTGCTGTTAATCCAATTGCCGATTGGTTATACTACAGTAAGACATGTTATTTTTAAATTCAATCCAATTTAAAATAATTATATATAAATTATGTTAATGCAATTAATATATTTTATGTTTAAAAAATTTATAAGTATAATTGGATTTATATTGTATAAGATTAAAGTATAGGTATATATATATTTTTTTTTTTTTAAATTAAAATTATAGATTCAGCATTTACGGAACGAGTATTAGGTGCACCAATTGATAATTACAAAGGATATGTTGAAGCTGATTTAACACAACGTGCAAGATTAGTACCAAGTCATAGTTTATTTTTAATTCATGGTTTAGCTGACCTAACAGCGCCTTATACACATGGTATTGCTTTTGCAAAAGCTCTGTCTGATGCTGGTGTTATATTTAGATATCAAGTAAGTTTTTTTCATTTTAAATTATTCAATTAAACAAAAAATCAATATATAATGTCATGAAAAAATAAAAAATTATTATCATATCATAAAAGCCGGATTAATACAGCTCAAGTTTATCTTTACACTGAAATAAATGTAATAACTTTTTTAATTGAAATTAAAGTTTTATAAAAGGATTTTATTATGATATTATTTTTTTTGGATTTATCAATTGTACATTTTTGTTGGGACAAAGGATTTTATGAGATTTATAAGATTAATAATTTTATTTTATTTTTTTTTAACTATGTTTATTGTTATTTTGATATTACAATGATAATATTATTATTATTTTTTTATTTTTTTTATTACAGAGCTATGCTGACGAAGATCATGCTTTGTCTGGTGTGATTGAGCACACTTATCGTTCCATGGAGGACTTCTTTACTGAGTGCCTCTCTTTGGATGTCTCATAGTGCCTCAATAAAATTTTATCGCTAATCATCACTGACATTTTTTTTTGCTTACACACAAATTCATTAAAATTAGATTATCATTTTATTAAATATAAATGATAAATTAAAAAAAAAAAACAAGAAAAGTCTATATACTAATTTGAAAAAATACATATAAATTTGGAAATAAAATTTAGTAAAATATTAGCTAGAATTATAATTTATTTATTAGTTATATAATAATATTTATTATTTTATTTAAATTGCTCAAATGACTGATTTAAAATCATTTTGTGTGAAAAAAAATTAAATATGAGTGATTGTGTTGAGATGATGATATTTATAAGTTTTACAAGATAACAAATAAAATTTAAATAAAAAAAAAAAATGGAAAAGAATTTAAATTTATCGAGTAATGAATTTGTGTTAAAAAAAAAAATTGAATAAATTTATTATTACAGCAATATATTGGATATTGCGCAGTATATTGATGTTGATATTATAATAATTATTAATGTTGGATAAATATTGTTGATTTAAAAATAACAAACTTGGATAAGTTCATGAATGTTATATTCACAAATAATTGTGGTTATTTTTAATTTAAAAATAATATTATAAGTAAAAAATCTGAGCTTTATTTTATTGTCTAAGCCTAACTAAAGGGTAAAGAATAAAAAAAAAAAAAATTATTAATAATATGATTATTGATATTAATTGATAAAAATTAATGATTTTTTTTTTTTTAATTCCTCAAATATATTAAGTGGTATATATATTTGTTAAATAATTCGAAAATTGTCAATATCATATCTTTCGGTTATTTTGATGAAAAGTTGTGTCAAAATACTTTGATAAATTATTATTTTTTTAAAAATATAATTATTGTTTTGTATTTTTTAAATTATATATTATCAGGGCAAAAGAATTTCACGTTAGTTGGGTAGATAATGATTTAATTGGTCTATTAATAAATGTTAATTAAATAAAAAAAGTGTTAAAAATTATGACAATATTTTAAGTAATTTAAAAATCATCTTGATCGTCAAAAAACAAAGCTCAGCTCAATGAAAATTAAATAAATAAATTATCAATCAAATGCAACTAATTATTATTTATAAAAAAAAAAAAAATAAAAAAAAACGAAACAAAATAAATTTTTTAAAATCAAAAGGGCATTTAAATTTCCGAGAAAAGAAAGACGTATAAATTTTGAGGGGCGATTGGGCATTTAAATTTCCGAGAAATGAAAGGCGCCATAAATTTCAAAGGGCATTTAAATTTCTTGGAATTAAAAAATGATATTAATATTTTTTATTTATTTTTTTTTCCAAGAATTTAACTGGGTTAATTCAATTATGTAAAATGAAAGGAATTTATTCCTGGAAAAAGTTTTTTAAATTTTATTTTATTTAAAAATATAAATATCCAAATTATTTATTTATTTTTTTTTAATTCTTCAATATAATCAAGCGTTAATTAAATTATAAAAAATATGTATTTATTAATTAAATTTATTTATGATATTTATATTATTATTTTAGATTTTATTATATTTATAATTTAAAAAATTAATCAAATATTAATTAATTATAATAGATCAAATCAAACTTATAAAAAAAACTCTAATCAATTCGTTATTTTTTAAATTTATTTTACTAGACTAATTAAATAATCAAATAATTAGCCTGGAACTCTTTTGCCCTGTATATTATTACAAGACACAACTAAATTTGGTAATTATCATAACTGAATGATGTGATTTATAATTTTTCATTACTTCCAATCAAAACCCGTCCCCAGCGTTAAATAAAAATAAATGTGGCGCTTAGTTGTTTATAGTTTAATTTCTAACAAATCGCAAAAATAATTTAAAATAAGTTAAATTATAAAAAAAAACAGTAAATTATTTAATAAAAAATAATTTGGGCCTACAATGCTCTTCCAAAAAAAAAAAAAAACAAAAAAATTAAAAACTAATCTTCCAAAGTATTTATAACAAACAAGAAATATTGTAGAAAGTAAATTTATAAATATATTAATGCATAATAAAAATTATATAAATATATAGAATTAGAATATGATAAATATTAATTTAAATAAATAACAGTGATGAACGAGCTTCAAGGCTGAAATGCAAATTACTTTTTTGTAAAATTAAATTTCAGCAGCTCGCGCATTTCTTTAAGAATAATAAATAATAAATTAATAATAATGGCTGTTTTAAATAAATAATTTAAAAATATATATAAAAACAAAAAAACAGATTAATTGTAAAATGAAAGTTGTCGTTATAAATAATATTTTTATAAATTCGGGTTTCCTCGATTTTCTTATATGTAAAAAAAAAAAAAATTCAAAATTTCATGTTTAAAACAAAAAAAAAGTTATTATTATAAAAATTTTCGTCAAATAATAATTGTTTATTTAATAAAATATAAATTCAATAAAACAAATTTGAAAAAAATTATATACAAGGTATATTAAAATAAATATTTAATTGTTAAATAATTTTAATTTGTTAATTAAATTTGAAATTAATTTTGAGCTGTTTACAATTTAAAAACAAAAAATTGATATTAGTCAATATTTTTTTGAAAAATAAATTCTTGTTAAAATCATAAAAAAGATATTTAAATAAATAAATAAATAAATTTTAAAATGTAAAAGAAAATGTTAAAAAATAATCAAAAAATTATTAAAAATTAATTCATTTTGCACCCGACAAATCATGTATAGATAAGGGTAAAACAAAAAACATAAAATTAAAATAATTCAGTCAATTGTTATTGTGACTGTATATCAGTGATAATTATTAGCTGATAATAATTTTAAAATTTATTAAATATTGTTTATTGTTTTTGATAGTTATTTGTTGAAAAGAAAAAAAATATATAAAATAATCACAGGAATCTTCCTGCATGAGCTGCTGATTAAAAATGTAAATAAAAACTAATGTTAAATTTAAATCAAAAAAATGTTGTGGTTATATATATTAATAAGTTTATTTATAAAAATAATAAATAATTTAAGCTGCCAATTGGATTAGCACATTTAATGGTCAAAAATCTAAATAATGACTTTCTATTTATCTCTTTTTCTCTAACTTTTTCTCTTTGATTAATTTTCAAACTAATTTTTCTTCATGGAATGAAATTTGACCTAGCAAACTGATATACTGATAAGAAAAAATGTAAATATAAGTGTCAAAACACTTAAGATGTCAGTAATTTTTTTATCTAAAAAATTTTTTCAAATATCTCAGCCAGAATTTAAATAATATACAGACCTAAATTATAATAATTTATGTTTTCTCACATCATAATTATATTAATAGACAAAAAAATATGTCAGATATAAAAATATAAAAATAAAAAATATCTAAATTTGATTCAAAACTAAGTGCTTCTTCGATCCGAGTCAATTGCATAGCTTTAATTAAAATTATTAATAATTTTTATTCAGTAGTTTTGCATGAATTATAAAATTTAGTAATTAGTTAAAATCAAAAAAAAAATTATTGGGTAAATTTTTGCATATTATTTATGCTATTAAAAATGTATTAACACAAAAAATCAAAAATAAATATATATATATATAAAAATACAACGTACAATCAATATTATTGAATTTTGTAATTTTTAAATAAATTTTTTGTAATTACAAATAGTTGTAAGCCCATGATAGAACTATTAATATTTATTTATTAAATAAAAAAATTTTTTTATTTCTATTTAAATGATAAAAAAAAATAAAAAACAAATTACTTTTTGTTTAATTTTAGCCAGTATATTATTTCAGTTGTTACACTAATAAATATGAGCTTCTAATTAAAAACACAATAAAATAAATGATGTGTTTTAAAAAATAAAATAATTTAAAAGTTGATAAAATAAAAGACTACCCCCCAAGTGTTATTTACATGATGAAAATCTAAATAAAATAAATAAAATCAGTTGTTAATTGTAACTCTGTAAAAAATATAATCAAACAAATAGCTGTATAATTAAATCATGAGTGATTATTGTAAAATATTAATTATCTATAAATTATAATGACAAATCTGTATTGTTAAGCAATAAGGCTGTAAAAATACAATCATGATAAAAAAAATATATATATTCTCAAACTTATAATATACAAGAACGATAAAAAAAAAATATTATAAAAAATTTGCTTGGTTTTAAAATTATATGCTCATTTTCATAATATTACTCAAATATGTTGATAAAAAATAAAAATAATAATTTATGATTGTCAGATATTATTGTTTAAATTTAAGTAGTTTAAAAATTAAAATATAAAAATAAAAAATACAAAATGTATAATGTTGATTGTAATGGCTATATTAGAATGATAAAATGAAATTGTAAAAAAATAAAAAATATAAATTAGAATTGTATTTTAGATCAAGTACTCAATAAAATATTGAGAACGTACAAACAGTGTCGAACAAATCATTGAGTTTATTTATTTATATTTTTAATATTTAATATGATATTTTCGAAATAAAAACAAGGCTATTTGTTGTTATTTAAAAATTTATTGTTGTGGTTATTTTTAAAAATCTTTTATTAATTTTTATTAATTATTTCATACAAAAATTTAATTTTTTAATTTAATAATAAAATCTAGGCATCATAAAGTCAATTCATATTTAAAATTGCAATATTTTATTTTCTGTATTTTACATACAAAGTAAATGAATAATGACAGTCTCATTTTTCATATATAAAACTTTTTAAAATTTATCCAGTAGCTTATATCATAACTTTTAAATTGAGTTATTTATTGATAAATTTATTCGTTAAATTGTTTTATTATTATACAAAAAGAAAAAAAAAAATAAAATTTATTCAATTTATATTTTTTTAACATCCAGGTTATTTTTATTATCCAAGATAATAAAAAATAAGAATCTTATTTGTCAATAGAATTACTCATTCATATTTTAAATTATTAATATATTTTTTTATTTATAATTTAGTATTTTTATAGAGGATTATTTAACAACAATATTTTGTTTTTAAAATCATCATAAAATATTTTTTTTTTTTTGTATATATATAATAAATTGAGAATTCAAATTCACAGGATTATCAAAGTTTTTTTTTTTTTTTTATTTTTAAAATGTATCAATCACGCTTATCTGAGAGTTCAGGACTACCTGTCAGCAAATAACATAAAAAAAAGTGTCCAATATTTATTTAACCAGAGTATTCCTGAGAGACAATCTCTATGGATAAAATAAAGATTTGTATTTCTTTGAAAATATGTAAGTAAGTCAATACTATCTGGGACAAAAAAAATAAAAAAAACTACGTTTAAA
The DNA here is from genome assembly GCA_011426435.1 of Lysiphlebus fabarum. Lineage (NCBI taxonomy): Eukaryota > Metazoa > Arthropoda > Insecta > Hymenoptera > Braconidae > Lysiphlebus > Lysiphlebus fabarum. The sequence continues at coordinate 641,495 of WSYQ01000013.1, forward strand.
TAATACATCTATTATTTTATTTGTATTTTTTTTATTCATTTATTTGTTTGTTGAATCATCATTTTGCGAAGTTGTAATATCATCAGTTTAAACTGCAAAACAGTCTCAGATTTAATATATAGTTTTTTTTATATATATATATATATATATTTTATTCTGTAGTTTAAAATAATCGTACGTGTTGAGTCTCTTCTAGTTAGCATATTATTTGTCATCTTGTTTTTCAACTTCATGAACTAAGCTATCATATACAACATTTTTAATATCAGAAAAATAATCTTATAAGTGGTAAACTAATGAAATAAAAAGAACCAAAAGTTGTTTGTATATAAATATATATATATATATGCTTTTTTTTTTTAAATCATGTTTATTTTAGTCTACAAAAAAAAATTTAGAAGTCAGTAAATAAAAACTGAGGTCATTGTGCGTGTATTCTTAATATAGTCAATTTATTGAATAAATTCAACGATATTAAATAGTCGATATACATACTTCAAAAGAAAGAAATATTGACATTGACAGTTAACTTTTATTTTTCAATTTTAATATTTTTTTATACACGCATTGGCATATATATTGAATGACTTTTAAAGTGCAAAGTGCTATAAGTAAATTTTAACCATAATTTTTATAAAAAATTTTATAACAAAATAGAGTGAATATATAGAAAAATATAAAATTATTTTTTTTACATAGATGATTGAAGTATCAAGCAAAAAAAAAATGCATCAACATATTTTATTGGTTTTAAAAGACACCAAGATGTCTTAGAAAAAATGATAAACAAACGTAAAGTGCATGCTGATAAGATAATTACTTGAAACAAAATATATATATATAAAATATTTTATTTATAAATAAATAATAAAAATTAAAAAAATAATAAACTTATCATAAAAAACGTGTCTTTAAAAATTATCGTAATGTGTAAAACCATAAATACAAACATTACAAATAAATTCTTATTTTATAATTTTTTTTTTTTTGCAACTAAATAAAATAAAAAATATTTTAAAAAAATATTTAATATATTTTTCCAGTTTGTCACGATCATTTGGACAAACACGTTTTTCAAAATATAGCAAGGTCATTACGTGATCATAATTTATTTCATCTAGAAAAGGATTCTTTTTTTTTTTTTGTAAGAAAAACTCGAAATAATTTTAACACACCTGAAAAACTTTGTAAATTAAGAAAAAAAAAGTTTACATTATTGAGTTTTATGTATACAACAAGTATCTATAATAATAAGTGCTAAAAAAAAAATAAGACGTTAATATTATTGTGATTCAGTCTTACAACGAGAATTAAAAAGAGAAAAAATAAATAAATGTATGTTGCAAACCGGCGCGTTTTGATAGCTCAACAATCGCCACAGACAAGTGCCATTTTTGCCAGTCTGCGTGGTGCTCTTGAACCGCAAAGTTATATTAATTTTGACTTTTTATAAAATTAATAAAAATTATTTTAATCAACTAACTTTTATCATTAAATCCAAAAAATACTGTAAAAAATTTTTACATTGACAAAAAAAAAATAAAAAAACAATAAAAATTAATTAAAATTTAACAAAAATTTTAATTTAAAAATAAAAACTCTTTGAATTTTCTAAAACCAATTAAATTGTTTATAAATATATAATTTAAATTTGAAAAAAAAATTTTTTTAAGAAAACATAATTTAATTAAATATCGATAATTGTGTTTTAATTTGAATTGAATCCAGTTATTTTTTTTTTTTAAATAATTGTGATAGTGATATTGGAATAAATTTTTAACAGGTAATATATTCAATTTATAATCTTAATTTAATATATAAATATTATTTTTCAATATGTTATTAAATTATTCAAGCTTGCAAAATTTATTTTAGTCAATTAAAAATAATAAAATTCATATGTTTATTTTTAATTATAATTAAAATCAATATTGATGGATTATTTGTTAATCAGATATGATATATGGAAATATTTTTTTTTTATTAATATCCTGTATATAAGTGATTTAATATTTAATAGGAAATTGAAAATTTATAGTTCATTATTGTCATGATACATTGATTAATTATAATAAAAAAAAACTTAATTTAAAATTAATAAACTAGTTTATTTTTAAACTCAAGTAAGATTTATCTTGCTGTTTTATTTATGAATTTTTTTTTTATTTAAAAAAAGAGTAATGAAAAGTAACAAAAAAAAAATATATATAAATGAAAATGTTCCCAAGATAGTATTTTGAATTTTCTGACTGACTAAGCTCCTTTTGAAAAATAATAAAAGTTGGTTTCCTTCCAAAATGATTAATAAAAAAAAAAAAAAAAAAAAAACTAGTGAACGATATTTTTAATATTAATTCATATATATTTTTTATTTTTTTATATAAAATAATAGTTGCCAAAGATTTGTGGCTTTAAAAATATAGCCTTTGTAATTTTAACAAAGAACTTAATAATTTGATAAATCTAGTAACAATAATTTACCCAGTATTTATCATCTGTATATATATAGTTGCCAAACTTATGTGTTCAATTCATCACTTTGCACAGTTGGACATTTTCAAATAGTTACAAGTGTTAATTACAATACTGACACATTTTCATTCAAACATGTTTTACTTTAACTTGCAATAATCAACAAACTAACAAAGATATATTATGATTAAAATAACAATTCAATTAATAAATTTTAATTTAATTTAAATTATATTTATTTGGTTTGATAAATTAAATTATATATAATACAATCAAACATTTATCTTAATAAAATATCGTGAGGGTAAACTTTATTTTTAAATTTTAATTGAAAAATAAATACATATATACGATATACACAAAAAAAAAAAAAAAATAAACGATTGTAAAATAATGAGATTACAAACGAAAACAATAATAATAATCAACCAACACGGTCAGTCATTGAATACAAAACAATATAGTAAATTTTAGATTAAACAGTGTACTGTTTATTTACATTGAAAATATATTTATTTATGAAAATATTTTACATATTGACAAGAAATATTTATCGATGTTTGTCAGATAAATGATGCATATATATTATCTAATATTAAAATTGAATTTCAACGTAATTTATTTATTAATGAATGAAATTACTACATGAAAAAAATTAAAAAAACTTGTCTTATTTTTTGATAATTAATTGAGGCTATCAACTTTTATATACAATATATCATGTTAATGTAAATATTAACTTTTAAAAAATAAAAAATAAAAAGTTTTTAAATGACTTTTTAATATATTTAAATTTTTTTTGAATGAATTATATTTGATAAAGATATACAGAGCATTTTATATGGTTTTTTTTTTTTTTATCTGGTTGTCTACGTTAATCTTATGTGAATATAAATAAATTTCTTAAATTCTTTTGATGACACTGTATAGATATATTGTATCAGGTACAGAAATTAAATTTATGACTTTATGTAATACATTTTTTTTTCTTTTATAGTTGCAATTTTATCTTGTTCCTTTTTTTTTTTTTTTTTTACATAGTAAACAAAACTACAGGTTATCGAATATGATAGTTGGATAAAAGTTCAATACAATTTATTTACCATAAAAAGTTTATGAAAAAAAAAAATATATATATGATCTGATATGATTTTATTATTTCCAACAACAAAAACTTTAATATTTTATTGAAATTTATATTAAAAAAATAACAATTTTTTTTAATGAGGATATAGTTTTTTTTTTGTAAACATTTTGTTATCGATTTATCGTAAAAATTAATTTTTATTTATTCAAAAATGAATTACATTGTATGTTATAAATATTTATTTATTTTAAAATCTTTTGAAACTCATTTATAAAAAAACACTGATTGTGATCAATTGATAAAATAATTGAAATAAAAAAATTATTTCCATTGGATATAAAAACTTTTTTAAATTGATCATTAAAAATATATCAATCAAATTTATCTTTGTATAGATTATTAATTAATTCGAGTATCAATATTGGCTTAATTGTTTTTCGATGAAAATAATTATTTCGATTCTAAATCATGTAAAAGCTCATGCCTCAAGGGAAAAATCATTTTTCTATTTCGATGCAAACAATAAATATTTGATTAATTAAAATTTATTCAATTTTTTTACAAAGCATTTTACAATTTAAATAATAAACTCGAAAAAAATATAAAAAAATTCAATATATTTCAAAAAAACATCTGAATCTTTTTTTTTTATATTTTTTATTTTTATTTTTATTTTATTTGTAAAAAAAAAAAATACATACATTATTGGGCTATTTTGATCTTTGAATTAATTTTTTTTTTTTTTTTTTTTATATAATATACCACAATCTTTTGAAAAATATTATGTAAAGGTAGTTTGAGAATTTGTGTAAAAAAAATAAAAAAGACTTGACTTTCATCTTTTAATGTATTTTTCAAACGACTATAAAAATCATACAATTTTTTTTTATTTTATTTTTTTAAACATATATTTAAATTTTCTGTATTTTTATATATATATTTATTCATCACTTGAATCTTTAACTTGAAATTTCATATGCAGTAACATATAAAACACATTTATATATAGTGGATTTATAGATGCATCTTTTTTTTTTTCTATAAAATATACACTCTTCACCATATTTTTTTGATGTGTGATAAAATATAATAAATAATAAATTTAATTTTCAAGAAAAAAACAAAACAATATGTAATTTTTTATACATAAAATATTTATTTATCTTTTAAAAATATATTGAATGAAATAAAATGTTTAAAAATCATTCAAACAAATACTTTAATTCAATAGTTTGTTTATTTTTATTTAACAACCACAATTAATTGCTTAATCTTTTTAAATGAATAGACTAATTTAATTTGAAAATAAATATAACAATTTGTTTAAATACACTCAATTCAATTGATATAGAATTTAAAAAACAAACTTTCAATGAAAAAAATTAATCAGTATATCTTGTTTTTAGTTCACACACAATTCAATCTAAACATACTGAAAGCATTAAAATCTAGTATTACAAAAAGATCTCACGTAATCTTTAAATGACTACACGTATTAAAGTTTTTCAATACTTTTGAATTTCAACATGCACTGTTTCTATTTCAAACTAAAATAAGTATATTATTATTTTTTTTATTTTTTAAAAACGTCATTTTATGACCCAAAAAAAGCTTTTAAAAGTTGTGTATTAAATTCAAATATTTTAATCATAATAAAAAAAATAAATTAATTCATAACAAAAGTTTAAAAATATGAACAAAAAATAATAAATATTTTTAATATTTTTCCTCAATAAAATTACACAGTACAAATAATATATTTTTTTTTTTATTTTAAATTTTTATGATAATTTCATTTTTATAAATATAAATAAATATATATTATTTTTTATATTTTACAGATATTTTTTTCTCAATAATTCTACAAAATATTACTATAAATCAGATAATGATATCTCATGAAAAAAATTGGAACAAAACAATCATCTAAATTACAAAAATAAAACCAAGACCATTTACCAAGAAAATTTTATAAAAAATTCTATTTTCAAAAAAAAAAAATTTGTAGAATAAATAAAATGTCATTTGGTTAAAATTAATTTTAACAATAATTTTTTACTACTTAACAAATGGATTCAATGAGTAGTAATATTTTTTTTCCTTCATGTGATAATTATACAAATGAAATTAATTCATGGTATAATAATACAACTGGTATTACAAATGATTCAATAATAAATAATACATGTTTAGAACATGCACCAATATTAACAAAACAAGCATATTTTAAAGCAATTGTTTTAGCATTTATGGCATTATTAAGTTTGATTGCAAATATTGCAACAATATGGTCAATTAGAAAAAATAAAAGAAAACATCATGGATGTTCAGCTGTATATACATTGATACTTCATTTATCTGTTGCTGATTTATTTGTTACAATTTTTTGTATTGCTGGTGAAAGTTTTTGGAGTTATACTGTATCATGGCCATGGGGAAATATAACATGCAAATTATTTAAATTTTTACAAATGTTTAGTCTTTATTTAAGTACATTTGTATTAGTACTTATTGGTGTTGATAGATTTATTGCTGTTAGATATCCAATGAAAAGTCTTAATACTGCACAACGTTGTAATCGATTGGTTATTATAACATGGATTATATCATTTGTACTGAGCATACCTCAGGTAAGTTATCATCATTTATTTTTTATAAAAATAATAACTAAAATTAGTAATATATAGAGATATAGCTTTTGTTTTATTTTATTACATTTTATTTAAATGTAAAATAGATATTATCGAAATCACATTTTCATTGATTATTTTAATCTCTTGTTTTATTTTATTTTATTTTATTTTTTTCTTTTTTTGGTCAATAGATTATATTTGGTTTCTAAAATATCTTTTTTTCTCTGAATGTCTTTTAAACACGCAAGATTGTGGAAGCTAAAAGTTTGGAAATCAGAAATTGTTGTTTCTCTGGATATAAAAACTATGTAGTTTTTTTTGTAGTTTACTGCTTTTTTTTTTTTTTTTGACTTGTAAATTTTTTTTACTTACAAACTTGTGTTAATAAATAAAAATCATGCGATAAAGCATAGATAAACTGACATAATTTGATACATAAATTTGAAATTTATCATAAAGTTGAATGAAAATAAATTTAATAGTTCACAAAGAGATTAAATGATATCTAAATAAATTTAAATTTGTTAAATTATTCGTTATATGTATGCAGTTCATTGATGTGCTTGATTTTAAGATGAAAAAATAATTGAATTAAATAATCTTATAAAAATGAAGCATCAATGAAACTATTTTTATATAAATTCCAATTGCAAAAAATATCGATAAAACGTAGAAAAAAAAAAATGTTATTATAGTTTAAAAATATTTCTTTCCAAAGTTTTTTTTTTTTAAATTATAAAGTATATTGGATTATTGGAATTTCGTCAAATATTTTTAAAAAAAATCTAAATGTAATTTAAAAAGTATGAAAAATTCAGTTGGTTAGAAATTGTTGACTGCGATATCTTGTTATTGAATTTCGTTTATTCTACTGAAATTTTGTTCAAATTTCAGTTTACAAGGATATAAAACTTTACTGCAAATCTCGAGGTTAACATTCAAACACATATCATCAAAAGTAACTTAAATTATATTTAAATTAATATGGGATTTTGCACGTGCATAGCATTAAAATCTTTTAACTATTTTCATCACGAACGTGCATAAATGTTGGTGGTGAATTTTACAATTTATTAATAGTATATTATTGGTACTAAAAAAAAAATTTAATTTAAAATTTATTTACTCATTTTTATTTATCAAAAATTATAGATTTATTCAAATTAAAAAAAAATATATTTGTACAGTATTAAAATGACATATTTTAGATTAAAAAATATAATTTTTTTTTTCCATTTTCGGATTATGGATATTTAAAAAAATAGCCATGAATATTACGAGTGTTTTGAAAGATTGTCAATTTTAAAAAAAAATATATACGCACTTATATAGATTTTAATATTTTTTATTTTTAAAATTATAAATATTTAACTTTTTTTTATTTTTAGACTTTTGTAAATCATATAATGCTTATCACTTTGAACAAACTAAGCTTTAAAAAAAACAAATTTTAAAAAAACACCCACGAAGATTTTTTTTTTCTTTATTTTATAAATAGATATATATAAGTAGAAAGATAAAAAATTTATTATTTTTAAATATATATATATATAAATTATTACATGCATAATATTATTTTCACTAAACAGATTATTAACTAATAAATATTAATTATATATTTAGTTTTAGTTATGTATTTTATTATCAAAAAAAAAAAAAAAAAGGAAAACAATTACGAAAAACAAATGTTTATTAGAAACTTAACTTTATTTTTGGTAGATTTTCTAGTAAATGAAAAATATATAAATTCCACATTCCAATTGTACAAGGTATTTTTATTACAAGGTATTTCAAATGTCTTTTTCATTTATTTATTTTTATTTTTTTTTTCGTCTCAACTGACCGAAAAAAAAGCCCTATTTTCTGCTACCTTTATAAATCTATGTATTCTTATAAAAAAATCATCAAAAATTATTCGTTTTATAAATATAAGAAAAATAAAATCATTATAAACTTTGTTTTTTTATTTATTTTTTTGCTATAATTTTATAGTCATTTAATATTTTCAATTCTTATAATAATTATAATTTATCAAATTGCAAAAAAAAATTAAAAATATATATACTTCAATCCGATTATAAACAATCATAATTCTCTTTATTATATATTATTTTATTTCTTTTTTTTACGATGGATATTAATATCAAAATCACTAAAAATTTGCATATACGTCAAATGAGTTATTCAAATAAAAAAAAAAAAAAATTCATGGTGGTCTTAAAACACTTTTTTTAGGCGTCAGTTTTCATCTAAAATCATAATGAAAATAAAATAGAAAATATTAAATAATATAGTTATAATAAAATAAAAATCATAATCGAAATTTAAAGTAACTGTAACAAATCATAAAAAATACAATTATCAATTTAAACTTATTAAAAAAATACTTTAAAATAAAAAAACAACTTGTCAAATACAAAAACAACTTTTCTTTTAGTCAACAAAATTCCTTATTTTATTATTTTTTAAATATATTATATTACAAAAAAATGTAGACACTAGTGATTTTAAAAATTACTTATCAAGGTAAATCGATCAATAAAAAAATTTATTGTACATACATAAAAAATATCAGTGGCTGCATAAGTATACATAATTGAATATTTGAAATAAATTTTTATAAAATATTTATCGAGTACATTGGTGCCAAGTTTAATTCGTTCAGCAATTCTAATTTATTCATTCGAAGGTTAAAAAAATAAAATATTAAAAAACAAAACAAATATTTTTATTCATGTGTTTTTGAAAATTTATTTTTTTTCATACAACAAAAAAACTATTACGCTAATTGTACATAATCAAATTTAAACTGAAAATTAATTCCATTGTTATAAAGAAAAAAAAAATATAGATAAATAAAATTACAGCAATTTTTATAAAATGATTTTATATTGAGATAAATAGTATAATGCATTGTTAGCATCACAAAGTACTGACTAAGCATTTGTAGGTTTTTGTTTGTTTTATTATTTTTTTTTTTTGTAAAAAAATAATAATTATATATGCCAATTAACCACATCTATTTGGAGAGCACAAATGATTAGGGTAAAATTTATTTCACCACAGAAATTGGATATACAAGTTGATGTGAAAATTATCTCTATCAGTAAAACTTAATTCAAGACTTTTAATCAATCATTCAATGAGTCATGAAAATATATATTTGTGGCATCTAATAATAATAAATAAAAAATTATATTTAAAAACTATTTAAATATTCATTAATTAAACTTTTTTTTGTTTTCATATTTTAAATATTTTACTTTCCTCAGCATTGTCTTATTTTTCTCATGTTTATTTATTTTATATTATTATCTGTTTAAGAATGTTCTGATACATGTCATAAATAAAATTATTTAAATATAAAAAATAAATTAAATATTATACGTAATATTAAAAAATATTTTTATTATTATTTATTATTTTATCAGTTTGTAACAAAAAGAAAAAAAAAAAAATATTTATGTTTCACCTTTTAAAATATATTATTTATATTTTTCTTTTAGCTAGTGAATTTTTTATTTTGCAAATATCAATTTTATATTTTTTTACGAAACAGTAAACTGTAAAATTTTTTTAAAAAAATTTTTTTCTTTTGATCAATGAGGCAGTTTATATTATTCAAAAGTTTTTTTATATTAAAGATAATTTTCTTTTTGCCTTTGTGTGTTTATTATAATCATTTATATTTGTCTTCAAGGTTAAAAGTAACTCAATTTATAAATTTAAAAATCTTTCAAAAAAAAAGCTTTATAAGTTTATACAAATTGGGTTATTATGTTGAAGTTATATTTTTTTTTTTTAAATCAAATTTAAAAATAAAATTGCAAATAATAATATTAAAATTTATATTTATGAAAAAATAATTTTGTATTGAATTGTCATGATTAATTAATTAATATTAAAAACATGATTGACAAGTTTTTTGTCTAAATTGTTGTGTTAAATCTATTCAATAAAAATTTCACAATAAATTTTTAATAATTATCTTAATTAATTGTTTTAAAATAGCAATTCATTCATGATAAGTTTGATAACTTTTCAACATTTTTAAACAGTAATTAATTGACAAAAGATATTAAGAAAAAATAAAAGTTAATAAATACAATATTATGTTCAACAAGCTATTATGTTTACAGCTATATTTAATATTTAAATAGAAAATATGTGTAATGTACACCTGAATTAAATATTTATGCATGAATCATTTTCTTGATTGCATTTGTCATTATTAACATACCAGCTGTAAGTGAACATATATTTTGCTGTATATTCTATATAAACACTTATTGTACATTTATAAACTTTGCCAAATATACAACACACATGTAATTTTTTCAAGGTCATTTATTTTTTATCATTAACTTTTATATAGACTCTTGTATTTAAACATGAATTTCGTGATACTAAAATATCATTTTGGTGTATTAAAAATTTTAAGTCATTAATTATTGTCAAAGTATAACTGACATGTGTTTTACTTATTATTTTTTCTCATTAATATATATTTTTTTTTAAATTCATCCTGATAATTATTTTGTTGATATAAATATGTATTTCAAATTTAAATTGCAAACTTAGTTTATTTTTTTTTTTAATTTAAAAATAATAATCTTATTTTATTATTTTATTGGGTGAAAATTATGTCTGAGTAACTTTTTGAGTTATTATATTTTTAAATTATAAAATATCAAAGAAAATACAATTTTTTTTAATGAAATAAAAAAATGTATATAATTTTAAGCATAGCACGTTGTGTAAAAGTTTTTCAATTGATGATTTAAACTCTTTTTTGCAATATATATACAATCATTTCAGGTTTCATAAATCCAGCTACCTCATTGATTTAATTTGAAACTTCTTAAGGCTTATTTTTACTTATCACCTAAAAAAAATTTCAATACAAAAAAAATAAAGCTTTAATACTAAAAAGAACTAGGGCAAACGAATATAAACTTTTAAAAAGAAAACTGAACAAAGCAATACAAAAAAAGCTGTCATTTCTTTTATTTTTTTTCTATTTTTTTTTTTATTTGTATATATATGTGTGAATTTATCTCTGTAAACTGCCTGGTAGACAAGGCAATTTCAAGGAACACTGACAGTATCCTCATTCATCCTTTGATGACGCTAAAGAATTTAAGACTACATTTATTCAGAGAGCGTTCAATATACTAATATAAATTCAAGTTTGACATCAAACAAAACCTTAATACCCAGTAGCCACTCAAAGCAACAACTTAATTATCAAAAAAGTTAAAAAATAAAACAAGAATTTGCAATAACTAGTACAAATTTTTATATAATAAAATTTCAAGTATATTACCGCATATAAAAACAAAAAATAATAATAAAATTCAGATAAAAGCCATATCATTAAATTCAAGATGACTCATGTCATATTTTATCAAATGGTAATATAAAATAGATAAAAATCAATTTATAATTGATTGATTTTTTTTATATAAAAATATGTTTATGATTTTTTTTTTTTTTTATGAATACATTGATGAACGACTTCTACTACGACTTCTACTTCCACGACTACGTGTTCTACTTTGACAATCACTTCTACTATTACTTAATTTTCTATGTGGATTTGTTGTAATATTATCAAAATCTAATTTACACTTGTTGCTTTCTTTATCATTTTTAACTGAACATCCATCTGATTTTGATTCTGGACGTTGTGCTTTTTCTGGACAAACACAATTACCACTACGTTTACTCTTTTTACGTTTAATTTTTTTGGCTTTTCTTGATTTTTTAGATCCACAATCATATTTACTACGACTTTTACGTTCACTACGTTTACGTGATTTACTTTTACGTTTACGTGATCTACTTTTACGTTTACTTGAACTACCACAACCTTTCATTTTTTTTGTTTTTCTTGATTTACTTCTACCTTTTCTGACACTTTTTTTTTTCATACTACCACAATGGCCCATTGATTTTTTTTTTCTTTGTATTTGTTTACGTTTTCTACATGCTAAATTTAATAGACCAAGTTTTTGAGTACCAATTGAATTATAATTTGAGCTATCTTCATTTGGTAACGTATAGTGACCATCTGTTTCTTGTAAAATCCCCAGTAATGTTCCTCGTTTTAACGCTGCCAACACCTGATGTTTTGATGTAATTCAATTTAATGAGTCAAGTATATTATAAGTTTTAAAAATATAATATTTTTTATCATTAAAAATTATAATATATTTTTTTTTTTTTACCTGACGTCTTGCTACTGTTTCTGGAATATCACAAACAGATGTAACATAATTTAATATTTCACGTGGGTTTGGTCCATTTCTATTTCGAATATTTTTAATTGCTGATATAATAAGAGCCAAAGGTTTGGCTGGAATATTTGACATGATTTCTCAAATGATAATGGCTTTTATAAAAAAAAATAAAAAATAAAAAATAATGATGTTTTTACTATTTATAATAAAAACTGGTTAATGAGACATTTTGTCATAATATTTTATTATAAAATATTTACTTAAAAATTTTGATGTTAAATTTTTTTTTATCCTAACTATAGTCACAGAAATTTTATAATGATTTGATGTAAAATATAATAAAAATAGTCATTTGTTTGAATTTTTTGTTTTTAATTTAATAAAAAAAATGAAAAATAAAAAAAAACGAAATTTAATTGATGATACTTCAGATAATAGATGAATTTATTTTTAAACTATTTACACACAATTGAAATTCATTAGGAATGTATATTTTATTAAAAACATATTTTAACTTAATATTATTAACATGTTTTAATATTTTATTACAGATGATTGTATTTCATGTTGCAAAAGGACCATTTATTGAAGAATTTTCTCAGTGTGTTACTCATGGTACATATACTGAACCTTGGCAAGAACAATTATATGCAATTTTAAGTCTCATATTTATGTTTATATTACCATTAATTTTTTTAATTGTAACATACGTTTCAACAGTAATAACAATTGCAAGTAAGTAATTTAATAAAAATATTTGGTTTGTTAATTTTTTAATATAATTATTTTAATTTAGAAAGTGGAAAAGCTTTTAAGCCAGAAATTTCAAGTTCTCATAATGCAAATCATCTAGCTGGTGATATAAATCGTCGTCGTTTAATTCATCGTGCTAAAAGTAAATCACTACGTATTAGTATTGTCATTGTTGCTGCATTTGTTTTATGGTGGACACCTTATTATACCATGATGATTATCTGTATGTTTTTGGATCCTGATGAACATGTAAATAATTATTTTTTTAATAATTTATCATTAATTATAATAATGTCTCAAACAATCTTAAGAAATTTTTTTAAATCAACATTAATCATCATTAACTAATTGTTGTTAGAAAAAAAAATTTATGATAAATTGACTGATTTATGAATGACTTGATAGGAGTGTAAAAAAATACCTGGCATGGTATCTCAATCATAATTTAAAAAAAAATATACATTTCCTTTTTTTATTTTTTAAAACATAGTCTTTATGAAAAAAAAAAAGTTTTTATTTTTTTTTTTTACTGGTAACCAGTGAACTTTTATGTTGGATCGATGCCAGTTAATAGCTTTTCTGTTTAAAGCGAAACCAACAATGTGTCAGAGATACATACATAAAAGTATAGCCACACATAAAAAATATTTAAAAATTTTTACATACAAAAGTTAATTATATATTGATATATTTATCGTATAAATTATAATTTTTATTTTGTTTTTTTTTTTTTTTTTGGATAGTTAATTATTTAAAATTATTTAAAATTATTTTTTCATTTATAAAATTTAAACTTTTAGTCTATTGTTGATGTAATTAAACTTGACCTATTTGAAGGGACGTACAAACTTTAATATAAGATTGTATCAATTTAAAGTTTTTATAAAGTTTTAATCACAAAAAAATAATAATAATAAATTCATAGTGTTGATAATAATTTATCAAGTATATTTTTGTAACTTTTAACTTGAGGTGTATATTTAAAATATAAATGATAAATATATATATATTAATTAAATTTTTTTATTAATAATTTTTAGCTAAGTAAAGATATGCAAAGTGGAATATTTTTCTTTGGAATGTCAAATAGTCTTGTAAATCCTTTGATATACGGTGCATTTCATTTATGGCCAAAAAAAAGACGTCCTGGATTTAGATACAGGTAATATTTAATAATAAAATTAATAAATATATAATTATAATTTATTTTTTAATTTTTATAAACTCTGCATTTATTGCAGAGATGGTTCAACAATACAGCATCGTAGTGCAACAACAAATGCAAGTTTTATGCTTGCAACAAGAGGAGGTAGTACAAGACTCATCAGTAATTCAACAAAAAAATCTGATACCAACATTCAGGGAAATCCTCATACGACTGACGAAACAATATTGATGAAACTCATTGATAAACCAAAAAATAATAACAACGAAAAAACAGAAAGTAAATCAACAAAAATTATATTACGTTTTAATACTTCTACTATTTTAACCAATTAATTTATATATTTATTTATTATATGTTTCATGATAAATTTAAATTATTTTAAACAATTATTCAAAATGATAGATAAAAATAATAACACCATGACAAACTTTTAAAAATTATATTGTAAATATTTCCAACAAAAAATACTAATTTTATAAAATATATTTAATATATTTTACATAAAAACACAAAAATAATACTCAAATTTTAACCGAATGATTTTTATCTACCTCATTATTATTATTACAAATATATATTTTTTTTTTTATTTAATTTTATTATCTTTATATTAATTTTAATTATAATGTTTATTTATAAATTAATTGACATGTTAATTATTTTTTTTAAATTTTTTATATGTGATGTAGTATTAATTTTATAAGTGTAAAAAAAAAAAAATTTATTCAACTTAATATTTTAATTATACAAATTGTATTTTTATGTAAAATAATTATCATTTAATTATTGTATAAAATTCCCCGTACTGCTTTGATAATCATGTGACAAAAAAATGAATAAATATCAACTTGAAATTAAAAAATTATTAAAATAAAAAATGTTTTTTATAATGGAAAAAAAAAAAAAATAGTAAAAAAAAAAATTATATTAATATTTTTTGAATAAACATATATTTATTTAATTTAAAAAAAAAAAAAAATATCAGTACTAAATATTACACATTTAAATAGTTTAAATAATTTAAAAACATCAAATAAATAATTAAATTTATATAAAGTGTATGTGTAAACTTTTCGTTCAAATTAAATGATTTTTTTTTTGTTGTTTCTTTTTTTTATACAAAAAACAACTCATCATAATATAATGTCATTGTATAAAATATATATTTGAATAATAAATAATTAAAAAATAGTAATTTTTTAATTTATTTTTTTTTTAAATTAATAAATCAATATGTGATATGAATTATGAGGTATTAAAAATTGACAGAATACTGTCAAATTAAAATTAGATTATAATTTAAACTGAATATATATATAATTTAAATTAATAATTGACGTGAATTAGTGAGTTGTAATTTTTAGGTAACATATATTCACAAATTAATTAGATAATTAGATTCCTTTGCAAGTGACTTCATGAATTGTAACACGATCTGGATTAAATGTTCTTTTACATTTTTTACATGGTACTAATTGACCCAAGTGTGATTTCCATCTTGCTTCTGTTGTTGCTGGCCAATCAATTACATCTTTTGATGATGATGATGATGATGTTGGAGAACCTAAAAGTAATAATTAAATTATTATAAAATTATAATTATCATTTGACAAAAATAGATGACCTGCGAGTGAATTGATAATAATAATTTAGCCTGAATATAAAATAATATCAATAAATGTTCTCGTTTCTTTTTTTTTTCTTTTATTTTATTTTATGTATATATAAACAAAAGACCTGTCTTCCATCAACGAAATAATATATACATCGTTAGAATATTTAGTTGAAATTATGCATATTATTATCTATACCCTTAGCATATACATGCGCATTTACAAATGCACAAATCGATACAATACTATCCTCAATTTTTATAATAACACATGTCAATATTTGTTCTTTTAACATAAAAAATTTAATTTAATCAATTATTTTACATTCACATTAATTAAAAACTAATATTTATTTATCCAATAATTTTCAAGTTCACCAAACTTTACCATGGATAAAAAAAAAGAAATGAAATTATTTTTAACTTTTTAATCTTATTTCAACTAATGAATATAAAATTTTTTAATAAAATTATATCTACAAACAAAAGCTTTCTTCATATTTAAGAAAAGAAAAAGAAAAAAAAAACATCAATATTGAACAGTGATAAAGTACCAGAACGATCTTTTTTATTTTTTTAAAAAACAATAAGAGATAAAAAATGACAACACAAGTTTCTTTAAAAAAAAAAAAATACAAAATTTGATTAATCTATTATTCAACTAATTTTTTTGGTATGTTATTCATTAATCAGTATATAATACCATCACACATACAACCAATTACTTTTATTTAATGAAAACACTTGAATCCACCAAAGTAAACAAGTAAATTAATGTTTTATTCATGAACAAAAAAAAACATTAGTTTTTTTAACATTTACACAAAATAAATAAATAAATAATAAAAAAATCAAATTAACTAAATTTATAATAAAATATGTATTAAATATAAAAATTAATTTATTAATTTACTCATCAATCAAAATTTGAAATATATTTTTATTAATTTTATCAAATTGTAATTTGATATTTACATAAATAAAAATATGGAAAATAAATAAATAAAAAGTATGTCAAGTTATTTGAAGCTTTTGAGAATAATTTTAATTGGTATGATTGGTGAATGGTTAATTTACATTTGAATTGAATTTATACTAAAATTATACGCATAATAATGTCAACTTCATGCTGACTATATAACCGGAAATAAAGTCACTTGTGAGCTGTTATCATTCATCTATCGCATGCCCATTTAATGTTGAAAATATGAAAATATGAACAAAAAAAAATATAAAAAAATGCTTCATTATAATGTTGGATTTTTATATAGATGAGACAAAGCCAACAACTTTGAAATATAAAGCTTTTGGACACACATATACATCGATCCTGAAAAGAACATTGAACTCAAGTCTATGCTTGACCAAGATTTTTACCTGAATATTTTATATTATTATATGAACACACGATATGTATTTTAGGCATGCGGAAATTATGTCTGGAGATTTAAATTTATATATATTTTCATGGTTTATAAATTGTCTAAATCTTGATTATTTATTTATATATATTTTTTGTAATATCTTAAATAAAAAAATAATATACATACTTTTAAATATTATATCTGGTTTTTGAGGCTCTTGTCTTCGTTGATTAATTGGTAATTTTGCATTTTCAATTTGCCATTTTTTTAAACATTGAGGTTCATGAATTTCAATACTTGCTGAACCAAAATCACGTCCACAAATATAACAAGTTGTTATTCTAGATTTTAATATATCCTTAAATAAAATTAATTGATTTAAATTAAAAAAATGATTTATTTAATTATTATTAAAAAAAAAATATTTAAAAATATATTAATAATAAATTTTGTTTATCATGATTTTATATTTGTTTTGTTTTTTTTATTTTTTATTGAGGAAGTTATTATTTTAATAAATGACTCACTGTTGAAGAATTAGTTGTTAGTGAGGGTGAACGTGGTGGTGTTGTTATATTTTTTTCCAATTTTAATATATCTTTTTTTTTTTCATTTTCAATTTGAAATCTTTTTAAACATTGTGGTTCATGAATGTTAATACTTCTTGAGCCAAAATTTCTTCCACAAACTTTACAACATATTGTACGAATAACAGTTTGATTATTTATATTTTCAAGTATCTCAGAGTTTTCAGATTTATCAGATTTTTTTGATGGAGTATTCTGTAATAAAATTTAATTAGTTTAATTTACTGTACATTAATCATACACGAACATTTTTTTTGTTTCTAAAAATACATTGATCATCAAAAACGATAAATAAAAATAATAAGTTATTAAAAAAAAAAAAAAAATACAGTGGTATTAATTCACCCTTCATAGTATCAAGTAAAATCAATTTTTTTTTAAGGGGTGTGTTATTTAATTTTTTTTGTTTTCGTGTAAAAAAAAAAGTGTAACTTTAAAAATACTCATAAAAATATATATGTATATCTCTTTAAAATAATAATTATATTTCTATACTATTCAGGGTTTTTATATAATATACAAAAATCATAAAAAAATATGACACAAATTTAATATACTGTTAAATAAACATAAACCACATAGTCAAACAAAAAAAAAAACTAATAATGTGCAAATATTTTTAGTTAATAAAAGAATAAAACTATAATAAACTAAAAATAAAAATATTTGCATGGATAAATAAAAAAATATATCAATGAAAATAAAAACCTTGGGAGAAGCCTTGCAACTTTTTTGATGTACTGGTAATCGATCAGGTAAAAATGTTCTTCCACATTTCCAACATGGTACTAGTTGCGTCTAAAATCAAAATATAATAATTTATTATTTATAAAATATAATATTAAATAAATAAATATGATAACTCATCATGTGAACCTTGAAATTTATAACAGTAACACAATATCAATTTATAATGACTATAGTCTATATTTTAGCAGATAAAAAATAAAAAAATATTGTAAATAAAAAGGCAAAGCATATTAATGTACACAAGATATTCATCAACTAGCATTTTATATACCCACCAACGATGTGGCATTGATACATGCAAGGGTATATAATGTAAAATTTTTATTTTATTTTATTTTCTATTTATGTGAATTATTTTTTTTTCTACTTTTTTTTTTTTCATGTATTACATATTATTAAATTGTATATTTTTTATTGATCACAAATTTATCATACTTTTGTATCATAATATTGATCATCTTAATGAAAAATTTATATCAATGTCTAGGATAATAATATTTAAAAAAATTTCATATTTACAAAAACAAAAAAAAAAAAATAAATAAAATAAAAAATAATTTTTAAATGTCAAATAATATCTATTTTTAAAAATTGTTATAAATTTTAAATTTTTTTTACTATAAATAGTTATGTTAAAAATCAAATGTCTTGGTGGTATGCGGAAGAAAAATATAATGTGTAATAAAAAATTTCTAGAATTTGAGGCCAATTGCTTGTAGTTATTTTTAAGTGGGTTAAAGCTCATTGATTGTACGATTAAACTCAATGAAAAAGAAAAGAAAAAAAATTAGTAAATAAATTCTTTGAATTTGTGTATAATAATGCAATTTATTGTGACAAATAATAAATTATTATTATCATACTTGTGATAATTCCCAAGCAGCTTTATTCCAATCTTGATGATTAAGAGGAACAATTGGTCTTTGGGGTACTAAACGTCTTTGTGATATTGGTAAATCATTATTTTCTCTTTCCCATTTCTAAAATAAATAATTATTATATTTAATAATATTTATAAATAAATTTAGATATTAATTTAATTGATTCGAAATTTTAATTTAATTGTCATTTAATAATATAAAACAATGAAATATTATTAAATTGATTGATTGTGGTTTCTTCAATATTTATTTTATGACATTAAAATGTGACTCATTCAAAGTCAAGGATATAAATAATAATGATTTGATTGATTACGAAACAGTTATATATATAAATGAGTCATTTTTTTTGCCATTTCCATCGATACAACGCATTAAACAAATTCATAGTTAATTTCATGGATGATGGATTCTCATAATAGAACTATATTCTTGTATAATATAAAGAAATAATAGAAAAAAAATAAATAAATAAAAACCAATATTTAAATATTAATTATAATAATAAATTAAAAATAATAATTTAACATGCAAAAAAAAAATAAATAAATAAATAAATAAATTCAAACAACAATAAAAACATTTACTTTTTTTTTTTTTTCTTATTATTTATTAATAATATCTTAATATTTTTTTACCTGCATGCATTTTGGTTCATGAATTGGAAAACTAGCAGTACCAAATTCACGTGAACATATATAACAAGTTACTGTTTTTGGTCCTTTTTTATAATCCATTAAATTTAATAACTTTTTATCATTTTTTTCATCATCTTCAATTTTATTATCTTTATTATTATTAAATTTTTTTTCACTACGATAATTTAATGCAACAGGTTTTTGTATAGTTTTTCTAATAATATCTTTAGTTTTACCATTTGATAAATCTTTACTGGATATTTTAATAGGAATAACACCTTTTGGATGACTGTGAAAACGTTCAGGTTGATCAGGACGACCACAAGTTTTACATGGTTC
This sequence comes from Lysiphlebus fabarum, assembly GCA_011426435.1. Taxonomy (NCBI): domain Eukaryota; kingdom Metazoa; phylum Arthropoda; class Insecta; order Hymenoptera; family Braconidae; genus Lysiphlebus; species Lysiphlebus fabarum. The sequence goes on from WSYQ01000013.1 coordinate 662,021, forward strand.
AGGTGGTGCATTATTTTTTGTTGAACCAGTGAATACATCAATTTCAGTTGATCTTGATGATGATGACTTGATTGTTCTGAGTGTACATAAATTTGTTTTCAATGTACCATTACGATTATTAATATTATTATTATTATTATCATCTAAACGTTTATTTTCAATATTCATACGTTTTTTATTATCACTAATAATAAATGATGTACTTGATGATAATTGTTTTTTCATATTTTGATAATCTGTATTTGTTTTTTCAATATTTGATAATTGTTCAACTGTTATTTGTTCAAAACTACGACGTTTTTGTCGTGTACTACTACCAAGTGTTTTAACATCAATGATATTTGATATTGAACTATGTTTTTCATTTGATTGTAGTCTACGATGACACCTTGAGGACACACTCCCACTATTTAATTTTTTCATATCATGTTGTATACGTGTCATTGAATCACATAGTAATTCTTTACTTAACAATGACATATCAAGTTTATTAACTAAATTTGGATCTAGAACAATTGGTTTTTCTAAATTTGCTGTTTTTGGACGTTCAATTGGACCATATGGAAATAATTTTTTTATTTTTGGTGGCCAAGTACCTGTATCAGGTGCTGATTTTGTTTTTTTTCGTCGATTTAATTCAACTGTTTCTAATTTAAAAAAAAAAAAAAACATTTAAATAATAATTTTTTCTGTTTATAATAATTTTTATATTTTTAAATAAATACCTGTTATTGAATTTAAATCATCTTTTATTATTAAAAATGTCTTCTCTGGAAGAAATTCAGCTGGTCGTCTTTTCCACTTCATATCAAAGTTTTTTTTTTTTATTTTTATATATTTATTTTAAATTATTTATTTAGTTTAAATAAAAACTACCAATGACAGTAATTTTTAACATAAATTTATAATTGTTTAATCAATAAATTATACTTTTGCATGTTCTTCAATTAATACTTAATATATTACTTGCAATTTGAAAAAAAAAAAAAAAAGTTTAATATATAATCTGTCATAATTTTTTATTTTTTTTCCTTTATTTTTATTATCAAAAAAAAAAATATATATATTTTTCACATTTAATTATTTGTATTTTTTATTTTATTCACTGCATGATTTTGTTGCCTCACGAGTAGTCAATTCAAACCTACGCAAAATATATTCCAGGGCATGATATAATTTTATTTAATTTTTATGTCACTCATACTTTTTTTTTCAATTTGTGAAAACAAAAAAATATAATCTTTTACATAATTTAAGGTTCATTTATTTTTTCATTTGTTCAATCAACACTTTTTTAAACCACGTGATTTTTAAATTTAATAAATTTAATTCGAAAACTTTTTTAAATTGTCCAACGAAATATGACAAATTTAATAGTAAATATTTTATATTTTTTTTTGTTGCAAATAAAAATATAATAAAAAGTTTAAGTATTTTCTTTAAAGAATAAAAAAAAAAAAAAAACAGCTCAATTTAACAAGTTTATATCACCGTGTAACACGCTGGACTAAAATACTCCAGGTTTACCTTGCCATTGGTTCGACACACCATTACGTTTACTAGGCTTTTTGTGGTCGTCTGTTCTGAGTAAAACACAGGTGGACAGGGGAGAATGTTAAAAAATCGATTCAATGTATTTACTTCATTGCTTTTGTGCGTTGCTATCATAATATTATGTCGACAATAAAATGCATCATACTTGTTACCATTATCAATTACACAATCGAAAAAAGAAAGTAAAATTACTCATTATTTAATAATAATAAAAAAAAAACTAATAATTGATAAACTAGTTGTAATTTTTTATAATTTCTAAAGATAAAAAATATATGCAGGTAGTATGTTGTAAATTATTTATCATAGTTAAAATATAAAAGTAAAAGTAAATCAACACGAGTTGATTGAATTAAAATATTGTCTGTATTTACATGATTTTTTTAGTAAATAAAATGTAATTTTTTTGAGTATATTATAATACAAATTATTGTTTGACTTACAAATTTATCTTCTATATCTGTATCTTTTAAAATGGAACCAAAGTTGAAATATATTATTATGAAATTGACATCTAAATCCTCGTTTGTATGAATATTCCCATTCACGATTGACAATTTTAAATGCAATATCCTCATATGGTGGTCCAGCATGAAAACGAAGTAATGCGAAATCTTTATTGTCAGCACAAGGAGTCTGAAATTGAAAAAAAAATAAAATAAACATTAGTTAATAATTATTATTATTTTATAAAAAATAAAATAACAATTATTATAATTTGAATCAAAAAATTACCAAGGCATATTCTGGTGTTGAACTTTTTTCAATTAAATCTGGATAAAAAATATTAAATTTATATCCTTGTACAATTTTTGGTGGTGGATTGTCCATGTCATAATGAGTTTGATTGTATTTATTCCACTCAAAACCAGTATGTACACGATTAAAATATCTTGGTTTACGTGGACGATATTTATCAGACCAAAGATATACTTGTGCTTCAAGTGATGTTTCAACACTAAATTGTGCTTCATCAGTACCCATATTTTTAATAGCTTCTCTATGCATTGCTTGTTCTTCAGCTGTCAATACATTTTGTATTTTATTACCAGTTTTAAGTACTAAACTTCTTGCATATTCAAGTCTTTTTGTATCATCTTCTTCAAGTGTTACAATTGTACCTGGTTCAAGTTGTAATGATGAAAGATATTTTGGTGAATAACCACCTGATTCATATTCACAAAATGATTCTGTTAATAAATCAACTGCATTTGTATTTTCATCTTCATCATTAGATTGTTCATCATCACTTTTTTCTTGTGTTGTACTTGTTGATGGTTTATCAATTTTATCATTATCACTATGTTCATCAACAGATTCATTTACATCACTTACAGCTTTAGCAACACCCTGTTCAGCTTTAAGTACTTCAAGTTTTTTACGAAGATTTTCTTGATGACGATCTCTCAATCTAGCTCTAGCCATATGTGCTTTTAATTGTGATAATAATGTTTCCCAATAACCAATATCAACACCTTCAGGTTTACCAGATATTTTTGATTCAATTTGTGATTGCATTGATTCTAATTGAATTGCTGTTTTACCTTTAAATATAGATATAACTTCATCTGCTACTGATTCATGTATACCTTCTCTACGTCCAAGTGCAACTTCATATTCAGATCTATCTAATTTTCTTAATTTATAAAGTTCATCTTCAACAATAACAGTTATATCATTCCAATAATCAAGATTTTTTCCTTTTTCTAATTCTTTATAAATTTTAATATCAGCAACAAGATCTTCTAATTGTTTTATTGTTAAACCACGTAAATATGTATATGGTTCATGCATTTCAACAGCATCAACTTCTTCTTCAGCACTTATATATTTTGCAAGTAAATCAATTGGTTGTGCTCTACCATCTTGTATACGTATACGTGTTCTTAATCTAGCTTGTTCTAAATGAAATTGATCTTCTTGTTGACTCCATAATTCAAGTTGTGCTGCTTCTCTTTGTCTTTGTTCCATTGCCATTTCTTCTTCACGTTGTTGTCTTTCTAATTCTCTTATTTGTCTACGTTTTTTAAGATTTTCTAATTCTTTTTTAGTTTCTTTTTGTTTTTCTCTTGTTTGACGTTCAAGTTCTTTTTTACTAACACCATCTAAACCTTCTTTTTCAAGTTTTTTATTCCATACAAAAGTTGATAATAAATTACCATCACCAAATGGATTATCATTATTTGTATATTGAAGATAATTATCATCCCAACCCATTCCTTCTTTAAGTTTACGTTCTTTGTCAAGTTTTTTTTTCATTCTACGTAAACGTTTTTCTTCAAGTGTTTCTGTTCGTTTAATCATTTCTTTTTTACGTTTACGTTCTTCAATATCTTTTTGTCTTTGTTTTTCAAGCTTTTGTAAAAGTTTTGTTGAATCATTAGAAGATGCTGATGATGAGGATGATGAGGATGAACTTGAAGATGATCTGTTAATAAAAAAAAAACAATTGATTAATACATATGTTTTTTCAGTATCAAATGTAAACAAATGTCAAGAGACAAAAAAATTTAATTTTATATTTTCAACTTACCTGTTATGTTTACTTTTCTTTGATGATGATGACTTTTTTCTTCGACTAGAAGATGATGTAATATTTTTATGTCTATTTGATGATGATGATGATGATGATTTATCATCATATTTTGTTTTGCTAGAATGTTTATATTTTTCACTAGCTCTGTCATAACTTTTTTTTCTTGATTCCTCATCATAATCTCTACGACGACGATCTCGTGATCTTGATCTATCTCGTCGACGATAATCTCTATCCATTTTTTAATTTCCTATATATATATCTACTAAATAATTAATAATTAGGTAAATATAAATAAATAAAATACTTGTTAGACAAACGTTTGGAAATGTTAGAGTTATGGCATTGGTTTTAGCTTTAATTATGTATCACAATGAACGACAATTTTAGTTATCATATTTGACGATAGACAACGCTGAGTACAATCAGCCTCTGTGTGTGTGTATAAATATAGAGTTGTAGCTTGTAGCCTACGTCTATTGTTATTAAATTAAATATCTTAAATAAAATATTTTTTCAAAATATATCGACAAATTGTAGTTTTGGTGAAAAAGATGTACGAATATAATGATGAATTCGACAAATCAAGGAGAATCAAGTGGTAATAATCAAACAAGTCGACAATCAGCTTATCCAAAACCTCATAAAATACGTAAAACAATTATTAGAAACACTCAGAAGTCCAAGTACACCAGAACAGGAAAACCAAATATTCAAATACTTAAAAGTAATCCGCCTTTAATGGCTGCATTTATAAAACGAAGACAGCAACAAATTGACCAACAACAAATCAGCTACACTATAATATACAATACAATATAATACCATTAAATTCATCATCATCATTAAATTTAAACTAAAAAATACCATAAAATTCTAAAATAATTATCAATTATTGTTAATTAACTTAATTAATTTATCATATAATTTTCAAGTTAATATTTTTCAATTAAAATAGAGATACAACTTTCATAGAGAATCTAGAGAAATTATCAATTTAACATAAACTTTTCTTATCAAAACAGTTTAATTTTTATAATTTATCTTTTAGTTCTATTAACTTTGCATTGATTACAATTTTCTAAACAAATAAAAAGTAATTTTATTAAAAATTTTTTCAAATACATTTATTGTCAAATACATTTTTTTTTTTTTTTTTGTCATTACACTAAGATCTTAATTATAGTCAAAATATTAAAATTATTAGTTTCTTTTAATTTAATTTTATTAAATTAAAAATAATTTTGTTACTTTAAGGATATTTAAAATTAAAATTAGTCAATCATTGTTTGTTTAGATATTATTGGTAAAATCATCATTCTTGATTTTTGATTTATGTCAACTCCAATCAAGACAAATGAATTGAAAATCAAACTGAAAAATAGAAATATTATTAATTATGTATTTTTTTTTTTATAAACAGGTTAACAACTTAATCTAACATTAATTATAGATAATTATAATTATTGAATAGTTTCCATAACAAAATAAATTATTGATAAATATTAAACTTACGTTTTATTATCTTGTGTTCTTAATGTTACTTTACCAGAATGAAGCTTTAATCCAAGGTTGTCATTCACTAATGGTGTTATTTCATCTGCTGTAACTTTTTTTTGATCCTTAAATTCTTCGTAAAATTGAATTTCAACATTGTGTTTGAAAATAAAACTATAAATTAAAAACAATATTATTAATGATATATATTTTACATTGAGAGTTTATTAAAGATATTAATAAATAAATAAATAATAGAAAATTTATAATGAATATATTAATTAAATAAATTTATTATGATAAACAAATGATTTTAAAGTAATTATTAATGAATATTTAACTTACATTTCATCACTTTCTTGTTTTTTTATTGACATTTTACCACCTTCAAGTGATACAATAGTATTATCAATTAGTGGGACGATTGGATTTTTTTTTAGAGCTTTTTTTTCAAAAGGCGTTTGTCTTTGTGGGTCGCCGAGATATGTTTTAGTGGGAAGAAGTTTTACACTGTAAAGTAAAAATAATATTATTAAGAATGTAAGTGTTTTATTAAGAGTTTATTGAAGATATAAATAATAGCTAAATTTTTTTTTCATTTAATAAAAAATTAATAATATAGTAATCTAACAATTTCGATCATCAAAAAATTAGTTTAAAATTATTGATTAATTTTTAACTTACATTTTATTTCCTTCTTCTGTTTTTATTAGTGCTTTGAAATTAGATAAACCAATTTTAAATTCACCAAAGGATTCTTCAATTTCTTGTGGAGGAGCTTCTATTTTAGTTGATTCTTTGCAAACTTCAATGTCTACTGAGTGCTTCAAAATGAAACTGTAAAATAAATATAACATTTTTTAATAAAATTTATTACATACAAATAAATAAAATACTCAAAGTACGTTAATTTTTTCAATTAATAAAACATTAATAATAAATATCATTAAATAATTTAAATAAAAAAGTTGATTTAAAATTACTGATTAATATTCAACTTACGTTTGATCGCTTTCTGGTGTTTTTAATATTAATTTACCATTATCAAGTGACATATTAAATTTACCAAGTTTAGATGGTATTATTATATCTCTTGGAGTTTTTTTTTCAGCAGCAATTTCATTTTGTGAACATTCACTCAGTTTTTCATCAACTTTAATATTAACTGCAGGATCAAAAATAAATCTGAAAAATAATAATAATATTGTGATTAGTTATTAACATTTTATTTTTAAATATAAATAAATAATTAAAATTGATAATCGAGGGGTGCCACGGTATTCCGGTAGCGTGCGCAATCCGTACCACTTTATTTTAAAATACGCAATACAAACATACTCATTATTTAAATAATTACTTTTTAAAAAATTATTTATCAAGGCACATCCTTTTCCTTTAGCTATTTGTTTATAATAAATGCATCAAAATTTACATAAATTATTTTTTTAATAAACAAATGCCTTGGAATAAAGAAAATTACTTATTAAATGACTGTTTAAAATTAAGTGCGCACTTGTAGAAAATTATTTATGCAATTACATCTGTCTCTCTAGCCATTTGATCTTCAAAAATTTATTTTAAATGAATAAGTTATAAATTTTTAATAAATAAATGACTAAAGGAAAGGATGGAGTTGCAAAAAAAAAAAAAAACGACTACTTGCTCAATTATTATTTTAAAAATTGATCAGTCAATTGCATTTTCCTTTTTGCGATTTGTTAATTATAAATGTATGTAATAAATTACATAAAATTTTTTTTAAATAAACAAAAGCATAAAAAAAAAGATGTATTAGATTAGACGATTTTTTGTTTAATTATTATTCAAACAATTGCACTTGTCATCCTAATCAATTGTTGATTATAAATGGATAGGAAATTATCTGAATCGATTATTTAAATAAACAAATAGTTACAGAATAGAAAAACAACATGAATAATTTTTTTGATGAACAAATATTTACGGAAAAAAATATAATTAAAAAAATATCATTTTATCAATGTCGGATTCTTTTTTCTTAAGGCATTTGATCTTAATAAATGCATTTGAAATTACATAAATTAATTTTTCAAATAAACAAGTGTAACTACTAAAAAAAAAAATATTATACTGGTACAATTGTATCTATCGTCCTAGCCATTTGTTTATTATAATTGTATTAAAATTACATAAATTGTTTTTTTAAAAAAACAAATGGCGAGAAAGACAGATGCAATTAGTTAAACAATTTTTTAAAGAGTATTTATCTTATTTCAAATTTCATCTTCTTTCATAACTATTTGTTTATTTAAAAATTAGTTTGTCAATTGAATTTGTCTTTATGCTCTATACAAGTATGGAGCGGCGCGCGACTTATATCAAATATCTAACAAAAAACAAAAAACAAGTATTTTGTACAAAAAAAAGAGTCAAGTACTCGAAATTGTAGTCAATTTGTAATGTAACTTGTTTTGCCATTAATTAATCTAAAATGTTAAAAAAAAAAAAAATAATAAAAAAAAAAAATTATACTTGACCCTGCTAAACATAAGATTGAATAATGTTGGCTTAAAATTTTATTTTTAATTTAGGAAAAACTACGCAGAGTCAAGTATAATTTTTTTTTTTTTATTTTTATTTCTAAAAATTGGAGACGGAAGGGGGCAAAATATTTGATGTATAATAAGGCACGGTAGTTACTCTTCACACACATATATATTTCCTTTCTCATACTTGAGAAGCTCTTGATAAACTTTAATTAACAATGTCTCTGAACTGCAATGGGTCAAAAATATGAATTTTCTTTTAAAATTTTCTAAACAATATTAATTTTTTATCAAATCCCGAAGAACCGTTCTTTTGTTAGAACCAAAAATGTAAAAAAATTAAAAAAATTTCCTGTGTATACAATGTTAAACCGCTTGAAAAGTTTACGTGTTCATAACTAATTATCTCTAAAACTAGATGGGACATGATTACAAAGTTTATAATTGGGATCATTAGATGCAAGGGAATTTCAAGACTTATCTATTAAAATACCAGAAAATCGGTAAGAAAAATAATCGATGGAGGTACTCCCTTAATATATTATACAACTTACGTTTCATCACTTTGTTGGCATTTTATTCTTACGACACTGCTATTAAGTGTTACACCAAAATTACCAATTGTTTTTGATATTAACTTTTCAGCATCAGAATCATCACCATTACTTTTTATGAACTTAGTTTGAAAAGGAGCAAATATACTTTTCAAAGATTGAGATGATTTTTTAGCTGGAAAAAAATAATAAATAATAACAATTCATAAAAATAAATTCAATAAATATATCCTATTTTTCATTCAATAAAGTAATTGATAATATATTAGCTTAGTTTTGTTTTTTTTTTTGATATTTAGATTTGTTCAATATTAACTGATTCAAAAAATAATCAATTTCAATTAATATTAAATAAAAAAAAATAAAAAATAAACCTGAGTTTAATAAATCAAAGTTAACACATAAATACATGTGTAGTACCCTGGTAGAAAAATACCGGCGACCCGACGTCTGCCCGACTTAACCTGTATAAAGCATGCTTTTTGCCTATATGCATATAGGCAAAGTCGGGCAGCGCTCACAAATTTCTACCAGGGTATGTCCAGTATAAAAGATTAATTTCACAAAAAAAAAGAAATATTATTCATTACCTTGAGTATTTTGTGATGTTTTACATTTAGAAGAATCAAGAGAATATAATTTATCTGATGTAATTAAATTTTCAGCAACATCATGATTCTTCACGTGGCACATGGATCGTAGACATTTTGTTGTACTTTCAACATTTCGTGTTGGAATAAGACGCAATGCATTTTTTACAATCTGATTCATTTTTTTTATTTATTTTTTTTTTAAACAAAAAAAATTATTTTATCAGTAATTGTTCAAACAATAATAAAATCGATTTGATAAATTACAAGTAAAAGTAGTTCTCTAATATAAAATTACAAATTTGTAATAGGCGTAAATAAGTGCCAATGGCTACAAGCTTGCAATATTAAATACGTTAACTGGCAAGAGTTTATGATGGGGAAATGATAGAAGCCAATAAATGCTTCTCCCACCACTAAACTTACACTATCAATTATTTATATCTGTGTACTCTTCGGCTTTTTCCGTCAAAATTAAAATAACAATTTAGGCGCCATCTAGCATAATTTTGTATTATCATATGTGTAAACACATGGTAGAAATATATTCGTCTTCGTGGTGGCATGCAAATTTTTGTCAAGACATTAACTGGCAAAACCATTACATTGGAAGTTGAAGCTTCTGATACAATTGAAAATGTCAAGGCCAAGATCCAAGACAAAGAAGGTATCCCACCAGACCAACAACGTCTCATCTTTGCTGGTAAACAACTTGAGGATGGAAGAACTTTATCAGACTACAACATCCAAAAAGAATCAACCTTACATTTGGTTCTCCGTCTTCGTGGTGGTTGTTAATTATCTTAACCAATCAATAAAGTCCAACCAAGTCCAATTAATAAAATTTAAAAAAAAAATCTGATTTCTCATTCCATATTTCTATTGTTCTTTTATCATTGATTATAAAATAATTTAACCACTTTTACCATTTTTTTTTTTTTTTCTTTTTCTTTATTTTACATTTAAAATTTGGTTTTACTTAAAAAAAAAAAAAATAAATGATTTAAAAAAAAAAATATTAAAATGTTCTTGAAATAAAAATTACACATATTAAAATATTTGTGTCTGTCTTTATTATTTAAAAAAAAAAATTGACCCTTTATCTTATTTTTATTTACATTGTAATTAATTAATATTTATTTATTTTTTTTTTATAAATAGGTAAAAAATATTTAAACTTCTGGATCTGGAAATATTAATTAATGATTTTTATTTTTGATGTTAAATTTATTATTTTTATGTCATCTTACCAATAAATCTCAACAGTACAGGTAGAAAAATAAGACCATGTGATGCACCAATGATGACAATTCCAAGATACATTCTAAAAAAAAAATACTTGAATGATTTGAGTTTTTGCAAATGCAAGCACTGTTATTCCCACAAATTTTGTCATTGTTATTCCGGAAAAAACATATTTTTTTTAAAGAATAAAAAAAAAAAAAAAACAGCTCAATTTAACAAGTTTATATCACCGTGTAACACGCTGGACTGAAATACTCCAGGTTTACCTTGCCATTGGTTCGACACACCATTACGTTTACTAGGCTTTTTGTGGTCGTCTGTTCTGAGTAAAACACAGGTGGACAGGGGAGAATGTTAAAAAATCGATTCAATGTATTTACTTCATTGCTTTTGTGCGTTGCTATCATAATATTATGTCGACAATAAAATGCATCATACTTGTTACCATTATCAATTACACAATCGAAAAAAGAAAGTAAAATTACTCATTATTTAATAATAAAAAAAAAAAACTGATAATTGATAACCTAGTTGTAATTTTTTATAATTTCTAAAGATAAAAAATATATGCAGGTAGTATGTTGTAAATTATTTATCATAGTTAAAATAAAATAAAATGTAATTTTTTTGAGTATATTATAATACAAATTATTGTTTGACATTAAATTCATCATCATCATTAAATTTAAACTAAAAAATACCATAAAATTCTAAAATAATTATCAATTATTGTTAATTAACTTAATTAATTTATCATATAATTTTCAAGTTAATATTTTTCAATTAAAATAGAGATACAACTTTCATAGAGAATCTAGAGAAATTATCAATCTAAATTAGTCTTTCATTGTTCGTATAAATATCGCTGGTACAATCTTCATTTTTGTATAAAATTTGTTAACTCCAATGTGGATAAATGAATTGAAAATCAAACTGAAAAATAGAAATATTATTAATTATGTATTTTTTTTTTTATAAACAGGTTAACAACTTAATCTAACATTAATTATAGATAATTATAATTATTGAATAGTTTCCATAATAAAATAAATTATTGATAAATATTAAACTTACATTTTATTATCTTGTGTTCTTAATGTTACTTTACCAGAATCAAGCATTAATCTAAGCTTGTCAGTTACTAATGGTATTATTTCATCTGCTGGAACTTTTTTTTGATCCTTAAATTCTTTGTAAATTTGAATTTCAACATTGTGTTTGAAAATAAAACTATAAATTAAAAACAATATTATTAATGATATATATTTTACATTGAGAGTTTATTAAAGATATTAATAAATAAATAAATAATAAAAAATCATAAATATATTTTAGTTAATAGAAAATTTATAATTAATATATTAATTAAATAAATTTATTATGATAAATAAATGATTTTAAAGTAATTATTAATGAATATTTAACTTACATTTCATCACTTTCTTGTTTTTTTATTGACATTTTACCATCTTCAAGTGATACACTAGTATTACCAATTTGTGGGGCGATTCGATTTTTTTTTAGAGCTTTTTTTTCAAAAGGCAATTGTCTTTGTGGGTCGCCGAAATATGGTTTAGAGGGAAGAAGTTTTACACTGTAAAGTAAAAATAATATTATTAAGAATGTAAGTGTTTTATTAAGAGTTTATTGAAGATATAAATAATAGCTAAATTTTTTTTCATTTAATAAAAAATTAATAATATAGTAATTTAACAATTTCGATCATCAAAAAATTAGTTTAAAATTATTGATTAATTTTTAACTTACATTTTATTTCCTTCTTCTGTTTTTCTTAGAGCTTTGAAACTAGATAAACCAATTTTAAATTCACCAAAGGATTCTTCAATTTCTTGTGGAGGAGCTTCTATTTTAGTTGATTCTTTGCAAACTTCAATGTCTACTGAGTGTTTGAAAATGAAACTGTAAAATAAATATAACATTTTTTAATGAAATTTATTACATACAAATAAATAAAATACTCAAAATACGTTAATTTTTTCAATTAATAAAACATTGATAATAAATATCATTAAATAATTTAAATAAAAAAGTTGATTTAAAATTACTGATTAATATTCAACTTACGTTTGATCGCCTTCTGGTGTTTTTAATATTAATTTACCATTATCAAGTGACATATTAAATTTACCAAGTTTAGATGGTATTATTATATCTCTTGGAGTTTTTTTTTCAGCAGCAATTTCATTTTGTGAACATTCACTCAGTTTTTCATCAACTTTAATATTAACTGCAGGATCAAAAATAAATCTGAAAAATAATAATAATATTGTGATTAGTTATTAACATTTTATTTTTAAATATAAATAAATAATCATAATTGATAATAGATAAGTTTTATTTGTTTGATAAAACATTAATCAAGAGCATGTTATTGTGCAATATTGTGTTATAAAAATAATAAACATCAATAAATGATACACCGGTAAAATTATTATAAATAAATATTAAACTTGATGATGTATGAATTGTGTTTGATACAAAAAAATATTGTGATTAGTTATTAACATTTTATTTTTAAATATAAATAAATAATTGAAATTGATAAACTTACGTTTCATCACTTTGTTGGCATTTTATTCTTACGTCACTGCTATTAAGTGTAACACCAAAATTACCAATTGTTTTTGATATTAACTTTTCAGCATCAGAATCATCAGAATCATCACCATCACTTTTTAAGTATTTAGCTTGAAAAGGAGCAAATATACTTTTCAAAGGTTGAGATGATTTTTTAGCTGGAAAAAAATAATAAATAATAACCATTCATAAAAATAAATTCAATAAATATATCCTATTTAAATTACAATAAGTACTTGATTTAAACAAAATACTCAAAGTTAACCTAAATACACATAGTATGTTTAAAATTCAAAATAAAAAATTAATTTTACAAATAAAAAAAATATTATTCATTACCTGGAGTATATACATAATGTAATTTATGTGATGCGATTTCATCATCATTTTTCACGTGGCACATGGATCGTAAACACTTTGTTGTACTTTCAATATTTCGTCTTGAAATAAGATACAATGCATTTTTTGCAATCCGATTCATTTTATTTATTTATTTATTTATTTTTTCTTTAAACAAAAAAAAAATTATTTTAATATTAATTATTTGAACAATATTAAAATTGATATGATAAATTACAAGACAACGTGGTTCTATTTACAAGAAAACGTGGTTCTATTTACAAGAGAACGTGGTTCTCTCTACAGATTGCTACAGATGATACAAGCAAGAAGACTAGAAACCTAGACTTCTTGGATACAAGACAATAATAACAATTTATAATAATTTATAATGGCTACCAATGGTTGCAAACTGTTGGCTGCTGCTACCTGTTGGATTAATTTAACAACAAAACTTCACTAGAATCTCATAGATGTCGCTAACATCCATACCCTAAATTGTTCTCAACATTATATGCACTTATTATTATCCATAACATAAAATATAAAATATAAAATTATTAATAATATAAAAATTAATTTTTAATCAATTATATAATAATAATTAATTAATTATCAATTAAATTATTCAAATAATTAATATTCCCCCACTCTGATATCAAGAGACATCCGTTAACATTCAAATTGAACAGCCTATGTACACGCCGTCACACGAGCCAGTGTTATTTGTGAAATAAAAAAAAAAAAAAAGAGAAAAAAAAAAAAAAACGATTAGCTTTTTTTACTTCAATATATAATAATAATTGATTAATTAAAATAATATTTATCATCAAAACAGTGTTGTGGTTTTAATTTGTGTTAACAGATTAAAAAAAGCTTAAAAAAATTAAAATTAAAAATGTCACCTATTTATTATTCTGACAAATACTACGATGATGTTTATGAGTACAGGTAAGAATAATATTTTGTTATTGGTATAAATATTTTTGATATAAATTAAAATATCAATTTATTATTAAAATATAATTACTCAGTAAATTAATCAACAAGAAAAACCAATGCATATGTATTTTAGTCTTGTGATAATAAATAACAAGAATAAATATTTTTTTACGATGCTTGATATAATTTGTTGGTTATAATAATTTGTTCTCGGTCATTCGTTTTTTTTTTTTTTTCTGTCTTTGTTGTATTGGGATATATATTTCATTTAAAATCCCTTTGTCAACACACACATTCAAATAAGCATACTATTATTTTTCTTTCTCTTTTTAATAACCGGTTTGATGATGATAAATCTTTATTTGGCATTTTAAATTGTTAAAATAATTATTAATTATTAAATAATAGTATAATTGTTGAGAAATTAATTGTCTATATTTTATTATAAATTAATATTAAAATTAATTATTTATTATTTTTGTTATTAAAAATAACAAATTTAATTGTTATTTAAATAAAAATATAATATGTTTATTTGTTATTGTTGTATGAATTGTATTTAATTATTTTATATTTTTTTAAATAGACATGTTGTTCTTCCAAAAGAATTGGAAAAAAAAGTACCAAAAACTCATCTTATGTCTGAACAAGAATGGAGAGCACTTGGAGTACAACAGAGCAAAGGATGGGTACACTACATGACTCATCAACCTGGTATGTTATTATCAATATAAATTTATTGATATTTTTTAATTTTTGATAAACTTCTGTCAATTAATTGTTTTTCTTTTTTTATTTATTATAGAACCACATATTCTTCTTTTCAAGAGAAAAATTACAAGTCCACCACCAGAAAATTAACTACTATATTAAGGAACAAAGAACAAAACAAAAAAAAAGCAACAAAACAAACTCGTTAATAGGATACTTGATTATTACTGTCAATAATTACAAAAGAGCTGTAATTTTTACTTTTTTTTCGTTTTAAATATTGATGTTATTACATTCGAAATATTATTGTTTCAAATATTTCGATTTAAAAAAAAAAAAAAACATGTTAATAATGTTAATTTAAATATAGTAATAAATTGAGAAAAATTAAATTATTAGGCTCTTTTGTTAATCAACTACATATATTTTTAATTTTGAATTCATCATTGATTCGAAAATATCAATGAAATATTTTTTTTTTTTTGTATATAGTTATCAAGTTTTTTAATTGTAATATTAATATTTTTTTTTTTTTTTTTTTTTATAAACTAGATTATTGCCAGAGATGATTGTTTCTCACTTTGCCTTTAATGAACTCATTTTTTAATTAATATTAATTTTTTTTTAAATGAACATGTGATTTGAGAATTATCTTTTTGTTTTTTTTTTTTTTTTTTTTAAATAATAAATTGAGTGATTGATTATAAAATTAATCTTAAAAATTGTTAAAAGTCACTCTAAAGTATTGATAAATTTGTGTTAGTAATCACAATGTGCCTTTAAAATAATAAATAATGAAAAAATAATTATAATAAGCTCAATATTAAGTTTAATAATTTCACCAGTTAAAAAACTATCAATTGTAATTTTCATTAATTATTTGATTCTTTTTTTTTTTTTATTTCATAAATACAATGTGTTACATATCTTCATACTAGACAACCAAAAGAAATAAAAAAAAAAAAATTTAAAAACAAATAAAATCATAGTTAAGAAGTACTTGTATAAGCATGTGTACAAAAAAAAAAAAAAAAGTTAAAAAAAAATTAAATCGTACGTAATTCATCAATTTCTATAAAACGAATTTCTTATAAAAATTTAATTATTAAGTAAGTCAATTTATAAAATAGAATTTTCAATTATTTTTTTATATATTAATTTTGTACTTTAATATTAATAATAATAATAATTAAGATTAAACCAGTGTGAAAGTGGTTAATAATACCTCATGAAATTTGTTACATCGTTATTGGTGAACTAATAAATTAACAACTCCGTTTATAAAAAATGTTTATTTTATTATTTTAATATTTCATTTTTTTTGTAAAAATTTATTTTTAAATATTCATTTAAATATGTTATATAAATAATACGTATCACACGCTTTGTGAAGTTAAAAAAATTACAAAAAAAAAAAAGGAAAAAAAAAAAAACATAAGTTTAGACATATGTGTTGGAACAGAGATGAGATAAATTATATTCAAGGCCATTTATAGTAACCTACATAATTGGACTAACAACAATTCGGAAGAGCTTCAGTTCAAAAAATTAATATCACACATTTGGTGATGTCACACATTGCCACATCTGTTTAAAACGGGATATGGTAGACATCTAGGTTTGACCTTTTGTTCATCTACCACAAGATGTTGTATTGATTATTTTATTTTATTTATTTTTCAACATTTTTTAATAATTTTACTAATATAAATTATAATTAATTAATTAATTAATTAATTATTTCTATTAGTTTAATTATATTCTATCATAATTTTATTGAATTAAATTATATAATTCAACAAGCCAATAATTAACACAGTCAATACAAAATATACATCGTTTTAAAAAATATAACTTTAGTTAATAAATCATCTTCATTAACAAGTGTCATAACAATAATATTAAAAATCTTACATAATTTAAAATGATTTGTAAATAAATAAAAAGCATTTAAAAACGAGTTTTTAAAAATCCTCGTAAAATAAATATACAGAAAACTAATGAACAAGTGTAATTTCAACGGGATATTACTATTCAAAAATAAAAAAAAAAAATAATTATTAAATAAAAAAATAATTATTTTAAATATGAATACAGTAATAATAATGATAAAATTAAATATGACAATACAAATATAGACAAGTTAAATAAAAAATAAAAATACTTTATAATATTACAAATGGAATTTTTATTGTTATTTCCTGTAATTATTTTGTCAAAAAATTTTGAGTTTACTTTTTATTTTCGATTACATTTAAAAAATATATACAACAAATAATAATAATAAAAAAAAATCGTTATCATTATTATCATGAAATATATATTTTTATTATTAACATAATTTTGTTTACAACAAAGACACTAATATTTATATATCCCCACTTGAGATATATTTTATTTAAAATATGCAAAGACACAAAGAGAGTGTTTTTTTTCTTGACCCAGGAGTTGGTGTGAGGCTTTAAGGCCCATTATTAGTTCATGGTCTTGTAGTTTTTTTTTTAAATAATACCCCTCTTTGAACTCTGTTATATTTGGTATGTGATGGTACCATTCTAAATTCAATGATTTTATAAATACTTACAAATTTTTGTATGAAAAAAATTACATATGCTTACGTAGCCTAGAGCATGATATTTATCATAATTTATTTTTTTATTTTTTATTTAATTATGTTGTCGATAAATAGAATATATATTAACATAATTATTATTTTTTCTAAATTTATCAATCATAACATATTTATATTAATGAATTATTTAAATATTTATATTTTAGTATTTATTTAAATATTTTTTTTTTTTGAATATTATATTATCGAAATGTAGCTTGTTTTTTTTTTTTTTTTTGCAACAAAAAAATATTAGCACGTAAAAAAGTCAAAGTTTTTATGACTGCAGTCAAAATAATAAAACAAGTTGTTTTTTTTTTTTTAAATGTTTATTATTATGTACATGAAATTCCGTTATTTTAATGCTTTTAAATTAAAAAAAAAAAAAAATTAAATTTTTAAATATTAAATTTAAAAATTTATTGGTTTTTTTTATATTTATTTATTTTTTATATATTTTGTATTAAAAACATATTAAATTTATTAAATATTAATTCAATTAAAATACTGTTTATAATAAATAGTTGGAGTATCGATAATTTCGAATTTCGACGTTTCGAAATTATGAAAAAATATCGAGTATTACGTTTCGAAAATAATGTTAGATAGAATTTCGATTACAAGCCATTGATAATCAGGGGTCAGATTAAAATTTAAAAAAAAAAAAAGGTTGATCTGCTTGTTCAATATGAAATTAAAAAAACTATTTTACATAAATTTTTATCGTCTCTTTCCGTCCACAAGCCAAATAATTAAGTAAAACAGACATTGTGACCTCAATCTAATTTAATGAATGAGTGTATATTCATAATTATTATATATTTTTTTTTACTCAAAGCTCACTGTATATGATAGTCACAGACAAATTGACATAATATATGATTCCCACAGTAATTTTCTAAAATAATGATAAATAAATTGAGTGTCACAATAATATTATACTCACTGACTCACGCTATTCTCTCAACATTGAATCTTTTATATTAATATGTTTATTTTTTTATAATTTTTTTTTTTTTTTTTGTTACAAGATGCTGCGATAATCAAAAAATATATTTAAAATATGAGTATTATGAAATGCAACACGAGTATATACATGATAATATTTATATGTAATTTATTATTAAATTAAAAATTTATATGAAAAAAAAATTTTTTTAAAAATATAAAATATAAAAATTATTATTTAAAAAAATAATATATTTAATTATTAAAATTTTATATTGATTGTTTTGAGATTTGTTGTCGATTATTAATGTATTTATATTTATTTATTTATCTTAAGATAAAAATATCCATATGTGCAATAATAAATCAGTAAATTCTATTGATTATACTTACCATTCTTGGAGTAATGATCAGTAATGATTCAAACATCGTTTATCATATTTATTCCATTCATGAATACATTATCATTCATCTATAAATATATTTAAAAAATAATATTAAATGAGTTTGTTTAAAATCTTAAGAAAACCCTGAGAATTAAGATAAAAAATAACAACAACATTTACGCGTTAATATAATGAATATTTATGAATATTATAAATTATGTAAATTTTATTTTTATATCATGTGCATGCGTGTGTATATGATATGAATATATATAAGCTCAATTGATATTGTATAATCACATCAACAAAAAGCTCATACAAGTATTTATTATATTAAAATTTTATATTTTTCCCATCAACCCACAATCTCATCTGCATCAATTAATTTATTTAAAATTTTTTAATTCATAAATATGAAGTATTTAATTTATTAAAATAACAATGAAAAAATAAAAAAAAAAACAAAACAATTATATTTTTTTATTTTACATAATTTACGTAATAAATTTTTTAAATATAATTATAATAAAATAATTTGACTTTTATTATCACAATTAAAAAAAACAAATTTATAATTTAATTTATTTTATTTGTTTTTCATTAAATTATTTGTGAATAAAAAAATAAATGCATCAGTAATTTAAAAGAATTTTATAGTCATGTTAAATATAATTTAAAAAACTATCTAATTTATAATTATTATTATTATAGTCTTTGTTTATCATTTATAATATAAAAAAAGACCTTCAGTATCTTTTTCCTAAGCTAGATCTTTCAGCCTAGCCCAAAAAAAATACATAGAAAAAAAAATAAATAGGGAATAAAGAAAAAAAGATTTGACAACTGTGTGACCTCTCTCGTTTTGTGTAGGCTTGTACATGGATCTATAAAAAAAAAAATATATATATTAAACAATTTTATATATAAAGTGTAGATTTGATCAGTAAGCAACTGGTGTCCACCAATATTATCAAACAAGACACGTGGTTGAATCTTCAGGCTCATGTAGCTCATGTAGATATAACACAAAGAAATTTCTTCATGTCTCTTCCTTCTTCATGCAACAATTCAGACATGAAATTTTTATTTTATCCAATTTAAATTACTTTCCAAAGTATATTTAAAATATATTACAATCAATTTAATGTTTTATTTAAAATATAATTTGTAAAATAAATCTACTGGTTGACTATATCAAGTTAACAATTTATAATTTGTTCAACAAGTTTTGATGCCAAGAATAAAATACGCATGCGTACATTCTCCTCTTTTTTATCCTCCTATCACTTTTACCCCCCTTATTGAATCATAAAAAAATTCAACAGGGATTAAATGCACACATGCCAGTGTTACTTGGTTCCCAATCATTTCGTGTATAACAGCTAAAGCTGCGATTGTGAAGCGTTGCTGTTAATTCATTAAATTTATCATTTATTTGTGTTAATTTTTACAGTAAATAATTGTATTATTAAATTACATCAAAGTGAATTTGTTTATGTTAATTAATTTAATTTTTTTTTAAGTTAAACTCAGTTATTTGAGTAGGTAAGTGTCATTGAAATTATTTAAATAAATAAGTGAAATTATATTTAAACATATTAAACGATGCAATGATTCGTAAAAGATAATATTATTAAATTAATTGAGGTAAAAATTTAATGATAATAATTGATTAAATAATATTGTGATATTAATTGATATCGATACAAAAAAAAATTTTATATTTGAATTTTATTTACGCGGAAATGGGAGGAGTTTGTGTAATATTAGTTCCTCATACGAATAAAATGCCGTTACATGCAATCGAAAAAATTTTTATAGTAAAGAGAGAGCATACAAGGGTCGAATCTCTGCCCTTTTTCTCATTCGTAATTTTTTTTTTTTTTTTTATCTTTTTATTTCAATAGTAATAAATTTTATAAAAGAATTGAAATTTTATCATTGATATATTGAAAATTAATATTATTTTAAAATTTATAATTTTATTTATTTAAAAATAAAAATTTAATTATAAAATTAAAATTTTATACAAATGTATTTTAAATTAGTAAATTTAAAAGATTTTTTTTTCATAAATAATTTGCACAATAATGTTATTTTTATCATATAATAAAAAATAAATATTATTAAATTTTTATTTTATTTATTTACTGTTTTTTTAAATAATAAAAAAAAATATATTTAAAATACATTCTAAAATAGAAAATTAAAATGTTTTGAAATATGTTAATTTTTATATTCGATATATATATATTTTTTTTTAAAACCAGTAATAATTATATAAATTTAATTTTTATATTTATTTCATAATGACTCATTTTAAATGATATCAATGAGTTAAGAATTTAGTCTGATAATAAATTGATAATTTTTTTTTTTTCTTTTATATGATAATTTAAAAAAAATATTAATAAATTTATTTTTTTATTTCGAAAGTTGATATGGTTATAAATATAACTTAAATATTTTATAAAAATTCCATGTTAATTTAATTATTAATTATAAAAAAAAAGTCCCCTTATTTTTATTATTATCAAACTTATAATCATGGTTTATTGAATTTTATCAAATAGAATATTGTATCAGTAACACATAATTAGAAATGATAAACGTACTGATCAAATGATTATTTTTCTCAATGTCAGTATTGCAAATCTTATGTATTTATATTTTTTTAAATACTCCTCATAAAAACTTGTAAAGTAATAGACATTTAATTTATCAATTATATTTTAAAAATAGAAACAAACAATACTTGATTTTTTTTAAAGATTATTTTACATTTTTTCCTCTTGTATTTATTTGTTTTTATAAAACTAAAACTTAACGTTTAAAAACATGACAATTTATAAATTATAATCATGCAAAAATAAATATAATATTAAATATTATAATATTAAATACTGACTCAATGAATATATCAAGTATTTATTTATTTTTTAAATATTATAATTATGAAACTATGTTAATTTATAGCAACTGAGTATATAGAATGCACTAACATGCTATTGACTCAACAAATAAAAATAAAAGATATCTTATCTTGTTGCTTTAGCATGTTAATAAAAATTCATAGAAATATTAATTGCTTTATAAAAAAAAACAAAACAATAAAAACAAGTGTCTAAGAATTTTAAATCGCAGTATGTAATATTATTACAAGACAAGGAAATAAATAACAGACTAGTTTGATCGCAATAACTAGTAAAATATATAACACATTTATACAAGTCTATTTTGTTTAAGGGATGTTGATGTAAATTTAAAAACTATTTGAGAGCCAATCGGTTCAAAGAGGTCAAGGTGTATCAGTACAGTGTTTATTTGTAGTTGAGAAACTAAATTTAATCAATTGATATTTAACTGAAAATAAAATTCAATTCAACTGAAAAAAACACATCTTATCTCAAGATAATAAAGGGAAAGTTTTATCTCATTTTTAAAAAGGGAATTATATTTATTTTTTCGGCAATGACCTACATATTTATTTCGTAAACCACATATGATTACACCCACGTGCATCTTTTAAATATAAATAAAAATTTCATAATTTTTTTATTTGATATAAAATTGATTACAATATTATGTCAATAAGGTCAATAAAAAAAAAAGGAAAAATATATTGAAATATTATTTAATTGATTGTTTATTTAAATTAATTAATATTATTTTTTAATTTCAGAATAATAAATATGGCAAGACCAAAAAAATTGAAAAGTTGTATGGGAGAAAATGGATTAACAATATTAACAGTATGTGGTGTTATTGCTGGTACATTACTTGGTCTTTTATTAAAAAATACAAAAACTAAATGGTCTGAACGTGAAGTAATGTACATTGAATTTCTTGGTGATTTATTTTTGCGAATGTTAAAAGCTCTTATTTTACCACTTATTGTTTCAAGTATTGCAAGTGCAATTGGTAAATTGGATCTAAGTTTATCAAGTAAGTTTATTTTATATTAAAAATTAATATAAATATTATTAATTAAATTATGTAATTATATTTAATATAAATTATTCAAGGTAAAATTGGAATGAGATCAATATATTATTATGCTACAACAACGATATGTGCAGTAATACTTGGTATAATACTTGTAAGCATAATTCGTCCTGGTGTTGGAGCAGTAATAGATTCGGGTAATGAGTTGCTAGCTCCACAAGCTGGTAATACTGTTGATACCCTCTTGGATCTTATTAGGTAAGAAAAAATTCAAATGATGATAGCATTAAATTATTATCAATATTAAATTGTCTGAATGTTATTGATATAACAGAAACAAGTATCAAATATTTTTATTTCTTTTAACTCTCTATTTAAAAAAGAGAATAAATATAAATAAATAAAAAGCTATATGGTATCAATTATCTAACAAGTATTAACTTCATGTATAAATAATGTATATATGATCATTCATGTTTGTACTATCATGGTGAATGTAACATAATTAAACATTAGGATGAATCGTCGGTTTGGTAAACACAAATAGGGATACGTACAGTTAAGAAGGAAATGAACAATAAAGGGAAATTATACGTTAATTATTTGCTTATGTTTTCAGAAATATATTTCCGCCGAATCTTCTTCAAGCTTGTCTCCAACAAGTGAGTAAATTTTTATATATTAAATATCATTATTTTTTAAATTCTTTTCTTTTTTTTTTTTCTTTATTTTTAAAGTAATTTTATTTATTTATTTCATTTATTTATTAATAATATGTTGATATAATTAATATATAAATATTGAACTATGGTTCTTGATATAATATCCAGTTAAATCTGCACCATTCAAGCTCATTTTAAATCATTATCAATTTTGTGTTCTCACCATACTCTGATGTCTGTAGCATCTGTTTCCTTCTCATGTCCCCACGTGTTTTGTAATCAATCCCACTCAATAATTCAATAATTTTTGAGAAAGTATTTTCTATTTCCTTTGATTTTTTTATTATTTTATAAAATTATTCATTTAATTTATATACTATAAATTATTGATCAGTTATTTTGTGAAATTTTTATTTTATTAAAATGATATTATCTATTTTATTTTCAGTATCGAACTGTTTTAACATATACAAATGAAACTGTTCATAATGCAACTGGTAAGATAAAATTACATAATTCTCAATTGACAATTAAAATGTTTTAATTATTATTATTATTATTATTATTATTTTTTGTAGGTAATTATACAGAACCTGTTGAACATATTGGTCATGAGTATAGAGATGGTATGAATACACTTGGTCTTGTTATATTCAGTATTATTTTGGGTATAACATTGAGTAAAATGGGTGAAGTTGGTAAACCTTTACTTGATTTTTTTAGTTCATTATCTGAAGCAATGATGATTATGACCAACTGGATTATTTGGTAATTTAAAAAAAAAAATATTAAAATTTTTAATTATATGTTTAAAAAATTTATTTTATTATTTATTGTTAAATTATTCATAGGTTGTCACCAATTGGTGTTACATTTTTGGTAGCATCAAAAATATTAGCTATTGATGATATTGGTGCTGTTGCTGGTGCATTAGGATGGTATTTTTTTACTGTACTTTTGGGATTATTTATACATGGCTTTGGTACTTTATCATTGATATATTATGTTTGTACTCGAGAAATGCCATTCAAATCAATTGGAAAAATGAGTCAAGTAATGGTCACTGCTTTTGGAACAGCATCAAGGTAATTACATAATTTATTTTAAATAATAAATCAATTTTAATAATTTATTTATTTATTTTTAATAGTTCTGCAACACTTCCAATTACTCTTCAATGTCTGGAAAATATGGGTGTAGATACAAGAATCAGGTAAATTATTATTTTAATATTAAAAATATATTTTTATTTTTAATAAAATAATAATATAAATTTTCTCATTTTCTTTTTCAGTAACTTTGTTGTTCCTATTGGTAAGTGAAATTTTTCTGTATTATTTATTCACATATAAATATATTTTTGTATTATTAAAAATATTTATTTATTAATTTTTTATATTTATTAAAGGTGCTACAATAAATATGGATGGAACAGCACTTTATGAAGCAGTTGCAGCAATATTTATTGCTCAAGTTCGAAAAGTTAGTTTATCATTTACCCAAGTTATTGCTGTCAGGTAAATTAATAATATTTAAATATTTCTTTTATTAAAAAAATTAAAAATTATATTTAAATATTATTTATATATTTAATTTAGTGTAACAGCAACAGCAGCAAGTATAGGTGCTGCTGGTATTCCACAAGCTGGTTTAGTGACAATGGTTATGGTACTTGATACATTAGGTTTGCCTGCTAAAGATGTAACTCTAATTATTACTGTTGACTGGCTGTTGTAAGTTATTTATTTATTTTTATTTTTATTTTAAATTCCATCTAATTAATCTATTTTTATAATATTGTCATGTATAAAAATAAAAATAATAAAAATACTTGTTGTCGTTTACAGAGACCGATTTAGAACAACAATCAACGTAATATGTGATGCACTTGCAGCAATTATTATTGAAAAAATGAGTAAAGATGAGCTTCAAATTATGAATCAAAAACAACAACAACGATCTGAACTTGAAGTTGAACTTTCACAATTAAATAAAGAGGAGGCGTGAATTTATTAGTATAATAATAAAAAGTATAAATAAATAAATATAAAAAAATTTTGAATAATGATCTAATATAAAACAATGACACTGTCCAACTGGTATTCTTGCACAAGATACTTATGGTTTACAGTGGTACTACATAATAATAAAAAATAATAATAAATAAATAAATAAATAAAGACATACTCATCACTCTTGCCATAATATTTTCATCGTTATAAGATCTGTTAAAAATAATTCCAAGCAAAGCTTAATAAGTACAAAAAATAATTAGTATATATCCAAGCTTTGATTGTGAATAAATATAAATATATATAAAATAAAAAACAACCGAATTATATAAAGTGCTACATATTAGTTACTGTGTGACTATGTGTCATTAGTTATCTTAAAATTACAACACATTTTCAATTTATAAATATATCGTAAATGACATTTAAATGGATTCACTTAAATTGTCGAGCAACAAAATGTGTCTACCAAAGTAAAATAAATATTCAACAAAAAAATTAAAATTCTACATACTCTCTGATATTTTAAATCATTATTTAAATAATAACTTATAAAATTATGTGTTCGTTTAAAATTATTATTCAGTAATTATTATATATATATATTTTTTTTTTTTAAACTAAAAATATTTTCAGTAAAAAAAAAATTTTATTTCGTTTATTTTTTTTTTTTGTAATTGTGTGTGAATTTTTTTAAACAATTATTATTAAAAATTAAGGCATATTTTCTTTTTTTTTTTTTTAAATATATTAGAATATATGTATGAATTACCATAAAAATATCACTTTTATATAAATATATAAATGCCATATAAAGACACAATGGCATCATACAGGTAGTTTATAATAAAAATATTTAAAAAAAAATAAAAAAAAAAAACAAATAAATAATTATAGTATATTTATTAATTTAAAAAATATGTTAATCTGTATTTTATAAATCATAAAATTTGGTTTATTTTAAAAAAATTTTACTCCCTGAGTATCATCAAATATCATTAATTCAGCTTTTTGTTGTGCTTCCAATGTTTTTAATGATCTTATTAATACTTCTGTATCAAGACCATAAAATTCTAAAAAACAAAAAACAATTTATATAATAAAAAAATAATACAATAATTATAGTAAAAGTTAATTAAATACATACCTTGATCAACTGTATCGTTACCCTGTGTTAGTTCATAAAATGTACAAACTGAATTAACAAATCCTCTGTCTTGGACCCAGTTATAAATAATATCACCCCATTCTTCAAATGTATGCCAATAAACGAGCCATCTTTGTTTTGATTTATCCAAGGGAGTTGCATTATTTGATTTTGATAAATTTTCTAATATTAATTGAACAACATCAACTGACAATTTTCCTGCAATAATATAAAAGTACATTAGATATATATATATATATTGATAATCAACATATTAATTATCACCATGTTATTGTTTGATAAGTAGTTAAATAATTACTTTGAATTGCAGTATTGTTAAACAGTGGACTTGAATGAATTTCTCGTAAATCTAATGTTGATTGTTTTGTTGAACGATAATAATCTAAAACAAGACTCTTCCAAGCTGCTAATTGTTTAGCTCTAGTTTCTGCATGTGGTTGAAGTCTAAAATTAATAGTTTATTAAATATTATTAATCATCATCAGTTTGATAAATTGACCATGTATTTGTTGTCCAGGTAAAATAAATTTACTTACGTAAAAAATGGTGGAAAAGTATATTGCCAGGGCCATTCAATTTCTGCCATTATTTATGTTAAATTATAATTGTTGATAAAGTTATTAATATAAATTATTTATTTATTTATTTATTTATTAGCACCAAGACTTGACATATAGTTTGACAGCAATAATATTCAGGTTGTTGTTATTATTCTACCTCAACGCCACTTCAATGAAAATACAAAGTGACGAACACTCGAGCAGTGTGTGACGAGTTCATGAAATAATTTTACAAATAAATAAACAATAATATATAACACTGTGTTATTCAACAAATAATATTAAAAATAAAAACAATTAAATTATTTAAATATTAAAAAGAATCAGCAGATTATTAAAGTGATGTTTATTTAATAAATAATTTAGAAAGTGAGTTATTTTAATGAAATCGAAATTGTCGAAACCATTGATTTCGAAATAATTATTACTAAATTTATTTTAAATATTTTAATGTATAAATTATTAATAATACTGCAGTGATATTTATTGATTTATTAATATTATTTAGAAATAAACAAAAATAACAGGTATATATAAAATCGAAAAAAAATAAATTAGAAACGTAAAAAAAAATATTGTAAATAATGTCAACAAACTTTTTAAGGGTTATGTTTTGATTTGATGACAATTTTGTTTTTTTTTAAATTTTAAGTTAAATTAATTAAATTAATTAATAAATAATTCACCCAATTTTTATTATTGTTTATTAAAAGGAATCATAATGATAACATTGAGAGGGAAATTAAAAAAAAATAATGTATCAAATTCGGTGGAAAAAGATTTTAATCAACGAGTGTCAATTCGAGATAAACTACTAGTTAAAGAGGTAAATTAAATTTAATTTTATTGTGTTTAAATTAATTATTTATATTATTAAATTATCAATATAATTTATTTATTGATTTAAGGTTCAAGAAATGGAGCAAACATTACCGAATACATGTCAAATTAGTTTCAAAGATCCAAATAGACTTCATGATTTTGATCTGTTAATTACTCCTGATGAAGGCTACTGGATGAATGGTAAATTTTCATTTGAAATTCAAGTACCTGAAGAATATAACATGACGGTAATAATTATTAAATTATTTATATAATATATATTCTTTTAAATAATTTTACAATATTATGTGTAATTAATTTTGTTATTTTTTTATAGCCACCCAAGGTTAAATGTTTAACAAAACTCTGGCATCCAAATATCAATGAAGATGGTGATGTTTGCTTATCATTGTTAAGACAAAATAGTATTGATGGAATGGGCTGGGCACCCACTCGTAAACTTAAAGATGTAGTTTGGGGAATTAATTCACTTTTTACTGTAAGAAATTACTATTTTTATTTTAAGATATTTTATTGAGTTCTAATTATTATTATTATTTAACAGGATCTTCTTAACTTTGATGATCCATTGAATAGAGAAGCAGCTGATTTATTTTTGAAAAATAAAGAATTATTTCGTGATAAAGTTCAAGAATATGTAATAAAATATGCAAAAAGATGATTAGCATTGAAAAGAAAAATTACATAATTATTAAAATATTATAATTTAATTTTTAACAGTTTTGATTTTATAAAAACAGAGTTGTATTTTTTTTTTCTTTTAAATTTTTTATAAATATTCGGTATTTTTTTATGAATGTTTTAGATATTAGTCAATTCATTT
Organism: Lysiphlebus fabarum; assembly: GCA_011426435.1. Taxonomy (NCBI): domain Eukaryota; kingdom Metazoa; phylum Arthropoda; class Insecta; order Hymenoptera; family Braconidae; genus Lysiphlebus; species Lysiphlebus fabarum. The sequence goes on from WSYQ01000013.1 coordinate 691,070, forward strand.
GAGATTTATTTTTTTATTTTTTTTAAATTTAAACTAAAAAATTATAATAATTCAAACAACACAAGAAAAAAAAAAAAAGAAATTTCAATATTATTATAAACTGATTTATTTGTTATTCGAATAAATTTAACGTTAAAAAAATTCTGTAAATAAAAATGTATAGAATTATCAGATGAAATTTTTCGTGGCATAGGATTTATCAATAAATAGATAACATTATTTGAAAATTAATAGTTCGTTTTTTTTTTTTTTTAGAAATACAATAACTTTATTTCATTAAATTTTATATATTTTTTTTTTTTTTGTTGAACAAAAAGAATATTTTATTTTTGTACAATATATTCTTTAATTTCATTTTTTATTTTCACTGATTATTAATGATATTTTATTTTTTTTTTAATTATTTTTTGATACAAATAAATAACAATCGAAAATAATAAATTTTAAAATTTTAAAATATTATTTTTTCATCAAATAAATAATTAAATATATATTTATATTATTTACCTCATTTTTTTTTATCTAATTTATTATTGTCTTTAAATAATAATAATTAGACACATTGATTGATGATGATTTTTATAAACAAATGGGTTGGAAAATAATGACTTATTCTAAAACAATTGAAGTTATTAATTCATCTTGTGTACTGTAAGATCTATTTAAATGACGAAGATTTCCAAATGCTTGGTTTAAACTGTCACTTGTAGATGCTCGTTTAGATATTTCTTCATGATATTCTTCATTATATTTTTGCAATTTACTTCCAGGAAATGAAGCTCGTTCACGTTTTTTAATCATAAATTCTGTTGGTAATAACCATCTGTGTTCGTGGCATTCTTCTGCTGTTGGTCTTTTACTGTAAATAAAAAATTAATAAGAATACATTTATCAATTTATACCTACACTTATAATAATATTTTTTAATTTTAATTAAAAAAAAAAAGAAGATAATTTTTAATTTACCTCGGTGTTCGTTTAAATAAGAGCATTAAAAATCTTGTTGCTTCTTGACTTATTTCTTTATATAAATATTCAAATCTATATCTAACAAATGATATATTTTGTCGTGTTTCATGTTCATCATTTCCTCTGAATGGTGATGCTCCTGATAATAATACATAAGCAAGTACAGCAACACTCCAAATATCTGTTTGCGGATATGCAAGCTCCTCATTGAGAACTTCCGGTGATCTGTACTCAGGGTGTCCCAAATTTAGCGGCACTTCAGTGCCTAATTTTGAAACTACATGAGTTGAACCAAAATCAACAAGCTTGATGTGTGCCGATCTGAGGGAAGCCATAACAACATTGTCCGGTTGAATATCTAAATGACAATACCCACGCCAATGAAGATATTGAAGGGCATCAAGTATTTCAGTAACAATTGTTGCTACACAATTTTCTGTATATTCTGGTCTACTTGATAAATATGTTAATACATCTGAACCTTGTAATTTTTCAAGTATAAATACAGCAACTGGTGAATCAGATGCCCAGTATGCTGCTTCAAGTGTTGCTATTCTTTCATGTCTTAATGATCTCAATACTTGAAATTCTTCACCAACTTGTTCTTTTAATTCTGGTCGTACTTCAAGAATTTTAGCAACAACTAATTTATCAGTTTCTTTTTCAGCTCCTTTAACAACCATTGAAAATTGTCCTCTTGATATTTCAGATATAAATGTATAACGTGATGTAAATTGTGAATCAATTGACCAATCAATTGGTTCATCTTCAGCATCATAATTTAAATGTGGTTTATCTTCTTCAGCTATAATTTCTTGTCCTGATTCAGTGAGTTGTTGTAGATGTTTCATTGCACGACTTATTGGTACTTTTGGTGTACCTTCAGGTTTTGTTTGTACTAAATTTGTTTCAAAACCTTTATCACCCCAACCAATACGATTTTTTGCTGATAAACGAAAATGATAACTTGTATTTGGTTGAAGATCTTTAACAAGGAAAAATTCATGATCAATATTACTAGCAGCATCAATCCATTCAACAGAATCACCAGCTTTGTATTGAAGATTATAACAAAGTACCTCAGAATTACCATCATCTTTTGGTGGTTTCCAACGTAATAATACTTCAGTATCTGAAATACCACATACTTCTGGTGCTTGAAGAATACCGGGTACAGTTGCTAATATAACACGTGTTCTTGCTACAGTTTGTCCAACATTATTTCTTGCAACAACTTTATAAATACCAACATCAAAATCACGTGCTGGACTAAAATTTAATATTGATCTACCATCACTATCTTCAATAACATTTATTCTATTTCCTTCTTGTATAACAAGATCATTTTTAAACCATTGAATTGCTGGTTTTGGATTACCAACAGCAAAACAAACAAGTTGTGCACATTTACCAGCTTGAATTTGTAATATTTGTGGTTTTTCACGTAAAAATGGAAGATGTCCATCTTTTTTAGTCTCAATCATTGCTTCAGCTTCAGCATATGAATCTAATCTTGTACCTAATTCATGACGTATACGTCTCATTGTATAACAATCAGCTGCACCATAATTATTAATTCTTGCTTTTCTTTCATCATCAATTTCTTCATCCATAACATCTGTAAATTTTCTACGTTCACGAATAATTGGTGTTCTCCAATCATATCCATCATCATTAAATACTCTAGCAAAACCAGATCCACGATTATGTGCTACTTTCATATATTCACGTAGACGAACTGGAAAATCAGTATCACGTAATTGTAGTAAATATGTATCAGGTCCATTTTGATAATGTGATTCATTTTTAATAATACCAATTTCAGTATCAATTGGTTCTCTTGATGGTACTCTATTTTCCCATGTTCTTGGTTCTGGTTTATCACGTGGTGTATATACTCTTTCAGCAACAGGTTCTGGTGTATATTTATGTCCTGGTGGATAAATCATTTTTGATGGATGTTCAAAAGCATTGCTTAATCTACGTCTACGATACCAATTACGACAAGATGCATTACCATACCAATCTCTAAATAATTTATAATAATTTTTCAAATTTTCTGATGATATTTTATATGGATCTGTTGGTGGTTTATCAATAATATTAAACCATGGATGACGTAAAGCTGTTGATATATCCATTCGATCATCAACATTGTATACCAATAATTTACGTATAAAATCTTTTCCATCATTAGATATATATGACCACCAACGTTCATCAAAGTCCCATGTACTATTTTTAACTTTAGTTAATGTTTCACGATCATTAATACCACGGAATGGTGAAATTCCAGATAATAATATATGAGTAATAATACCAACAGACCACATATCAGCAGCATATGTAACACCTTCACCATTAATAGCTTCTGGTGCAACAAATTCTGGCATACCATAAACAAGGGTCATTAATCTTCCATATGAAATTCTACGTGCTAAACCAAAATCACCAATTTTTAAATCATCACCACCAGAATGTGATATTAATAAATCACCAAGTGTTAAACCAAGATGTGCCCAACTTTCATTATGCATATGTTCTAATCCTTTTAATAATTGTCTTATATAACCAGCAATTTCTGATTCTGTATAGAATGGATGTTTTGTTAAATTATCAACAAGTTCACCACCATCAGCTAATTCAACAACAAGTGTTAATGTACTATCAGTCTCATAAGCATCATGAAGACGTAAAAGTTTACGATGATTTAAATGATTCATTGCATTTATTTCATTAAACATTAATGATCGTAATTCATCACGACCATGCATAACTTTAGCAGCATAATTTTTACCAGTTGCTCTTTCAGCTGCATGATAAATAACACCTTGTGTACCACGACCAAGTTCATCACCAAGATCATAGAAATCATCAAATGGTTTTGTTTTTGTTTTAACATCAGTATTTCTTGTATATGTTCTGTAACCATATTCATGTTCATTTTCTTCAATGTGAATCATAACAGAACATGATACAGATCCTGCTACATTTCTTGCACTTATTGAATAAAGTCCTTCATCTTTACTAATAGAATCATTTATAGTTAAAACAGAAGTATCAGGTTCAAAGAAATCAATTTTAACTCTTGCTGATGAAGTAAGAGGTTTCCAATCTTTATACCATTTTAATTCTGGATAAGGAACACCAATAACTCTTGCTTGTATATGTCCATTACGTCTTTGCATTATTACACTTTCTTCTGGTCGTTGAATAAATGTTGGATATTCAGCTATTTCAAGACGTACTCTTTGTCTTGCTTCTCCATGTTCATTAATAGCAACTGCTTCATATAAACCTACATCACGTTCAAGCATTTTATTTATAAATAGTGTAGCTTGACCATTACGAGTATAACTGTAATCATAACGACCACCTGATTCAATTAATTCATTTTTAAAATAATAACTCATTTTTGGCTTTGGATAACCATAAACAAACCAAAGTAAATTACAATTATGATTTTTAACTCCATACTGAGCTTCATGTTCTTGTCTCAAGAATTTTGGAGCTTGTCCATAACCATCATGTAATGGTCTTTCAATATCAAAATCTTTAGGAAAGTATGGACTAGTCTCTGGACGAAAATCAATACCTGGTGGAAGATATGGATGGAATTTTGGTGGATCTGGTAATAATTTAGCTCTGTAAGTTTGTGCAAATGGTGATGGATCACTTATTCCATATTTATTTTCTACACGAATTCTAAATTTATAATCTCTAAATGGCTCAAGATTTCGTATATCACAAACACAACTACGTACACCTGATCTAGCAGAAAACCAATCACCATCTGGTAATTCACACATTTCAACAAGATAAGTAACAGGTACACGTGGTCCAATTGGTATTGATGGTCTCCATGAAAGTGTCAAATGTCTATCCATCATTCTACTAATAATAGGTCTATCAGCCAATGGTAATGGTATACCAGAACGTCTATATTTATCAAATTCTGAATATTGATCAGCAAGAGGTTTTTTAGTTCTTAATTCAAGACTATCATATCTCATTTCAGCATGACAAGTATCTTCACCATATTGATTATAAATTCTTAAGCTATATTTTGCAACATCATGCTCATCAACATTTTCTAAAATAAGACGAATTAAACCATGACCATCTTCTTCCATTCTAATACGATCAGCTGGCCATAAACGTTCATCATTACGATACCATTCAAAGTTTGGCTCTGGATAACCAGTTATACATGCTGTAAATTTAGCAGTCATACCTTTGTATACTTCACAGTCACCAATTCGTTTTAAAAATGATGGTGGTTCAACTTTTTGTGTTCTATTTATTTCATCAGCAATATCAAGATGTGCTTCACAAGATGCTTCACCTTCTTTATTAACTGCTCGACATTTATATTTTCCAATGTCACTTGGATTACAATCAATAACATAAAGACAACATATATCACCATCACGTTTTATCTTGTATTTATCATTATTTTTTGGTATTAATTTGTCTTTAAAATACCATGCAACATCAGGTTTTGGTAATCCAGTAATTCTAGCTGGAAATTTAGCATCTCTTCCTAATAATTGTTGAAGATCTGTAAAACGTTGACTGAAATTTGGCTTTTGATATACTTTACGAATAGTTGATATGGCACTTGAAGAATCTTCACCAAGAGGATTAACTAATTTACAACGATAAACACCAGCATCTTTTGGTGTACATGGATTAATTTCAAGACCAACTTTTTTACCATCATTTGTCATGAAAATTCTATCAGATGGTTCAAGAGGTTCACCATCTTTTGTCCAGAATATATCTGGCATTGGATTACCAGAAAATGTTGCACTTAATGACAAAGGTTCACCTTCTTCAACACTTATATCACGCATTGGTCCAAGGAAAGATGGTTTTTCTTCAGGTGCATCAGTTTTTCCTTTTCCAGCAACACTTAAAATACCTTTGCTTGCTTCAGCACCTTCAGAATTACTTGCAATAACTTCATATTCACCAGCATCTTCAGGAGTTACTTTGTCAATTAATAAAGCATGAGTACCATCAGGCTGTGATACAATTTTAATATGTTGTCCATCAGGAACAATTTCAATGCCATTATGAGTCCATTTAAGAATAGGTACTGGTTTACCAATTGTTTTAATTTCCATTTTTGCAGGAAAACCTTCAACAACTGTCATTGGTTGTAATGTTGCTAAGAAACCAGGTTTTGTTTCTTTTTCTTCAACTTCAACTTCTGATTTTCCAGTAGCTTCACCAAGTGGATTTGATGCAACTAAAGAATAAACACCACTATCTTTTGGTCGTGCTTTTTCAATTGAAAAACCAATAAGTCCATTTGGTTCATTAGTAAATTCAATTTCAGGTGATGGCATAAGTGGTAATCCATCTTTAAACCATTGTAATTCAGGACTTGGAAAAGCAATTATTTGAGTTTCAAGTTTTAATGGTTCACCAGCTTTTATATGAATATTTTCAAGTGGCAATGCAAATGTTGGTTTTCTTGGACTTGGTTTAACTGCAACTGCACACTGTGATTTTTCTTCACCATTATTATTTTTTGCAATTAATTTATATGCACCACAATCAGTTGGAGTACATTTATTAATAGTTAATTTAGTCGAGCCATTGGGTTGTGTTTCAATTTTAATATGATCATCTGGTACAATTTCTTCTCCATCTTTAAACCAAGTTACTTTTGGGAATGGAGAACCATCAATTTCTATACTTAATTCAAGTGGTTGACCTTCTTCTACTTGCATTGATTTTGGTAAAAATTTATCAAATGTTGGTGGTAAACGAATCATTGAAACAACACAGTTTGTTTTAACTTTACCTGCACGATTTGTTGCCAGGCATACAAGTTCTCCCTCATTTTGAGGTTTAAAATTAGGAATAGAAATAGTACTAAACACATGTTTATCAATAACTGTTGTAATTGTAAGATTTTTATCACTCTTAAGTTCATCACCATTTAAAAACCATTGTATTTTTGGTCTTGCTATTCCAGCAGCCTCAACTTTAAGTTCTAGTGGTGCATCATGACGCACTGATGTATTAACAAGTCCTTGGATAAATTCTGGTGGTTCAGTGTAAGGAATTAATTCAGCTTCAGCACTGTCTTGACCAAGATAATTTTTAGCTGTAACTTTGTAAACTCCAGCATCATCATATTCAACTTCTTTTAATATAAATTTATATTTCATATTATTAGAATCATCATTATCCTGGCTAAAACGATTTTCATCGTCTAATATAACACCATCTTTTTCAAATGTTAATTCAGCTTTTGGATTACTTTTAATTAATACCTCCCATTTGCATAATTCTTCAACTGCAGCATTAAGATCTTTAAATTCTATAATTTCTGGTGGTAAAAGAAGATCTAAACGTCCACTTGCACTGTCTTCACCCCAATTATTTGTTGCTTTTAGAGTATATTTTCCTACATCTGGTTTAGAACAATTTGCAATTGCCAAAGTAAAATTACATCTTGATAATCCATCTTCAACTTTTTTTATTGTCAAATCCAAAGTATATCTTTCATCATTAGGATCAATATCAACACCTTCATGAGACCAAACAACCTCTGGTACTGGATCAGCAGTTAATATACCTTCAAGAGTTCCAGTTGCATCAAATTCTACATTGATATTTTCAATTGGACCACAGAATCTAGGTTTTCTAAGATCACATACAGGTCCTACTTCAAGAAAAGCATCAATACTGCATGTTCCAAGTTTATTAGTCAATACTAATTGATATAAGCCAGTTTCTTTTTGTGTTACTTTATTAAATGTTAAATAATAAGTTTCACCAGTTTGACTAGGTTTAGCTTTATCAGCTGCACGAATTGGTTTTTCATCTTTAAACCATTTAGCTTCAGGACGTGGAAGACCAGTTGCTTTAATTGTAAACAACGTATTTTGCGTCTCATAAATCGTACGATCTTCAAAATCAGAACTAACGATTGCTGGAGCAGCTGTTGAACAATTTAAAAAAAATATATATATTAATAATAATAATTTTTTTTAATTGAATAAAAAGAAAAAAATTTGAATTTAAAAAAAAATTCAAACAAATTTTTAAAGGGCTAATTCATCATTTTTAAATTTTACCTGAACCAGATGATTTCCAAAGAGTTTCATAGATATTGTGGTGAATGAACATCAAGCAATTTGATATAAAGCACGAAGGAGGAAAACAATGAATGAATAAAAACATGAATTTTGTATTTGTTAAATAACAAAGGATAAAAAATTGGGAAGATAAATTATTTATAAATTAATAGCAATATAAATTTATCGTATTTGGACAAGTTGAAATGTTGAATAGTTTATTTTATTTAATTATAAATTTTTAATTAAAAAAAAAAATAATAATAAATGTATCAAAGCCACTGGATGTTTCGATCTTACCTCCAATTTCACCATTTTCAGCTTTGTCTGCTTCTTTGTCAAGAATTTCTTCAAGTACACTACGTTGTGTTTTAATACGTTCAAATAGTGATTTAGTTTTTTCATCAATATCTTCATCATCACCATTAATTGTTTCTTGTTGTGAATTTACTCTTGATAATTCACTGATAGATGATTTTCTAGACTCCACTGAGTCAACACGACTTACCCTTGAATTTTGTCTTGATAATTCTTTTGTATTTTGTACATCATTGACTTCAATTATTTGTGATGATTGACGTGATAATTTACTTTGATCAATTATTGGAGTATGAGATACTGGTTTATCAACATCAGTTGTTTTCAATTGATGTTCTTCAATTGATTCTGTTTTACTGAGTTTTGAAGATTGTCGACTTAATTTACTTTCTTCTTTTTTTGTATTTTTAATAATAGAATTATCATCATTTCCATTTATCTTAATTTCTTGTTTTTCTATTGATTCATTTTTACAAAATTCAATTTCTTCATTGGTATATTTACTTTTTTCAACTACTGGAGTTTGTGGTTTTGAATTATTTAAATCTTTTTTTTCAGGATATTGTTCTTGTATTGTACACTCTTCCATAATAGTTTCTGAATATCTCATTGCATGATAAGGTCCAATATCTTCAATAACTTTTTTTTGAATTGTTCTTCCATTTTCATTTATTATTTCTTCAATAATTCCATTACATTTTAATGGTGAATCATTAAGTTCAGCATTTAAAATATCATCAGTACTAACATCTCTTGATAATGCTTTCATTGTTGATTCATCATCAGATACAGAAATAATTGATATACCTCTATTAACTGATAATTTAGCTTTGTTATCATCTGTCTCAGAAAATTCTTCAATTAACATACCATTAACAGGTTTTAAATTATTTTCATCCTCTACAATTGTGTAACTGTAAGATGCTATTTCTTCAAATTGTGGTCCATTTGAATGAATTTCCTGGCATTCAACTTTTGTTGATTTCATTTTGTGAATCTCGTGACGTTCATCGGGACCTGTGAAGGGACTATCTGTATCACAATTTTTATTTAACTCATAATTCTCTTCCAAAGATAATTTATTTACGTGGTAACAGGCACAATTCTCATGAAGCAATTGTAGAAAATAACAGCATTGATCAGCAGTTGTAGAAAATATCAGCATTTTTTTATTTTAATTTTTAATTATTATTATTATTTGCTATTTTTGTTAAAATATGAATTTGAGCCAAGTCATAGATGACAGAAATATTAGTCAGCGGTGCCAGGAATAATTGAAACATTTTTTTTTTTAAATATTTTTTTTTAATTTCAAAAAAATGTAACAATCAGTCCATTTGATGCTTGCAGCAGTTTTTTGTGAGTAATGTAAATGTTTATTTGTTTATTGTGATTATTTTTATATTTGTTAAAATAATAATATAATTTAAAAAAAAAAAAAATTACAAAGTAAGTATTAAATTGTTATATTTTTATTGTTTTATGATTGAATGTTTGTATGATGATTATTTTACCTGACATTGTAGCCTCATGTTCAATAGTTGATGCCACAGAAACTGTTATTTTTTCACCATCTTTTCCTTTGACAACTTCAATACTTCTTTTTTCAGATTTAACATGACCTAAATTTACTATAAATTATAGCAACTACTAATATAAAATCTAAATCAAGCTCATTATATCTAATATATTTGTATTTTTTTAAAATGAATTTAAAAATTCTATCAAAAAAATAAAATAATGAAAATCTAAAACTTTTGTCTCAAGTATTGGACAATACTGAATTTCTAAGTTATTTATTTAACTGATAAAAAAAAGCAATTTTAATTTATCCAACATATTTATGATTTTACCTTCTGGTCCTTCTTCAGCTTGTTGAATTTCTTTTGCAATATTTTCTTCTTCAACTTTACTAGCAACATTTTCATTCTTCTCAATGGATCCCTCAGTTTTTGCTATTTAATTTATTTGTTTACATATATATATATTTTTTTTTTTACATCCATTTAAACAAATAGTTTAGCCACATGTTGGTTATTGGATAATTGCTGGTAGTTGTTAGTTAAAAGGATGAATATATTCAGGATATTTATACTCACTGGATAGAAGCAAAAGCATTGAATATTGTTAATGCTGGAGTTTATCGAAGCCTTATTTAATATTATTAAATTTATCAATAATCCAATCTATATATTTTTTTTAAACTAATATACTTAATGTTTTTTTTTTTTATTTTTTATATAGTTTGGATAATTGATACTTTTATTTAGATAAATTAATTGTATTATCTTACTTAAAACGATGACTTTGCTCTTGCAACTAACAAGTCCCATCTCATTTTCAGCTTGTACTTCATAAATACCACCATCAGCACCCTTTAATAGATTTAATGTTAAATCATAACTTTCTTGACGTTGTGAATCTCTTGTTATTTTAACTCTTGCATCAGTTGTTACATCAACTTCTTGTCCATCTTTAAACCATTTAATTTCTGGATCAGGTGTACCAGTTATTTGTACTTTTAATTTTAATGTTTCACCTTCTGTTAATTTTTGATCTGATAATTTTTTTACAAATTTTGGTTTACAATATACAATTAAATTTGCACTACTTGAATTTGATCCAAAGAAATTTGTTAATTTACAAGTATAATTTCCAGATAATTCAGTTTTAGCTTCTTTAATAATAAGTTTATGAATATCACCATCATTTGCAGTTTCATATTCTGTTTTTTCTTCAGTTATTTCAATATCATTTATAAACCATTTTACTGTTGGTCTAGGATAACCAGCAGCTTCAATTATAAATTCAACATTTGTATCACCAGTTTTAGCAATTAATTCACTCATGCCTTTTTTAAATCTTGGAGCACATTTTATTTCAATTCCTACTTCATCAATAGTTTTTCCATCTTTATTTGATACTTCAGCTTTATAAACAGCAGCATCAGTACCAACTGTTTCAATTATTTTAAGAGTTTTAATTGAACCATTATCAATCATAGTAATTCTACTATCTTCTTTAATAATTTTTTCATCTTTCATCCAAACAACAGTTGGTGGAGTTGCACTTTCAACTTCAATTTGTAAATTAAGAGTATCACCCTCACTTACAATTCTTGATTCACCTAATTTTTTTTTAATAATTGGTGGACATTTAACATCAAAACTCCACATTTCAGATGTTTGATTAATTTCATTTTTAGCAATAATTGAATAAGAACCAATATCATCTAAATTACATTGTTTTATAATTAAACTGTAATTATCATTACTTTCTTTTATAATACTTATTCTATCTGATTCTTGAATAAGATTACCATCTTTATACCACCTTACATCAGGTGATGGTGATGCTTGTATTTGTACAGTCATTTTAGCATCAGTTCCAATATATGAAAATGTATCAGTCATTTTTTTAATTATTTTTGGTGCTGATTTAACAATAAGTTCAATATGAGTTGTATCTTCACCAAGATTATTTTTAGCTGTTATAACATAAGTACCAGCATCTTGAACAGTAACATTTTTAATAACAAGTGATAATGATTCTTCATCTTCCCAAAGATATTTAATTCTTCCACCAGCAAGTATTTCTTTTCCATCTTTACTCCAATGAATATCAGGTTTTGGAAAACCTTTAACTTGAAAATCTAACATTGCTGAACCACCAGCATTAACTTCTGATTGTTTTGATTCACTACCAAGTATTGGTTTTGATGGTTCTTTCATTAATTGATTAACATTACCTTGAACAGTTAATTCAGCACTACAACTTATATTACCAGTACTTGTTTGTGCAACACATGTATATAAACCAGCATCTTCTGGTTTAACATGTTGAAATACAAGTGCCAATGTATCTTCTTTATCTTCAAATAGTACTTTAAATCTTTCTTCTGGATCAAATGGTTTACCATCACGTAACCATTTAAATGATGGATCTGTACCAGGTTCAAATATTCCCTCTGGTAAACCAGCAAATAATGTTTTTTCATCTGTTACTGTCATCACTGCTTCACATGATACTTCACCAAATTGATTTGTTGCTGTACATGAATATTTACCAGCATCACGTTTATGTACATCAGGAATAACTAATTCATAAAATCCTTTATCTGATTTTTCAGTTATTATTTTTATACGTTCATGCTTTGAATCAATCAATACACCATCCTTAAAGCTGTTAATAAATTTGTATTAATTAATTTTAAATAAATAAAATAAATAAATCTATTTAAAAAATAAAATAAAAATAATATTTACAATTTTAAATCAGGATTTGGATCACCCTTGACTTTAATCATAAAACGAAGATATGTATTTTCCAGTAACTCAGTATCTTTAAGTCTAACAAGAAATACTGGTGCTTTTGCTTCAGCTTTAGCTTTACGTTCTTCAGCAGTTAATTTTTCAACAATAAGTTGAGCTGTACATGTTGCTTTACCATCACCATTGGCTGCTCGAGCAGTATAAATACCACTATCACTTTCAAGTACATTTTGAATTTGTAATTTAAATGTATTTTCAGTTGATGTAATTTTAATTCTATCAGCTAACTTGTCATTTAATGGTTTATTGTCTTTTAACCAATGCATACTAGTTGATGTACTTGATTCTAAAGTACATTCAAATGATGCACTTTCTCCAGCTGTATGAGAATAAAAAAAAAATTAATTTAATAAAAATAACAAACAATAAATTTTTATTAATATTAAATTATGTAAAATTATATTTTGATGAAATCAAAGCTGCACTTCATGATGATATTACAGGCTGTATGTAAATGAAATTGTATAATTATTATTATTATTATGAAATTTAATTTGTATCATCTTGATGAGTATACATTGAACGATGAAAATAATGATATTTTTAAATTGACAAGTATATCTGTACAGTAAAATAAAAAAATGAATAAATAAATGTTGAAAATAAGCAATGATAAAAATTAACAGTGATAAAAAAAAAAAAAATAAGCATTTATTTTTACACAAAATAAATTTGTGTAGAAAAAGAAAAAAATAAAAAACAACATTAAACAAACAGAAGAAATGTAGAAATTTTTTGATAGATCACAGCATCCACCACACATTACCTATGACATGAATGATTGCTTGTTTTGCTCGGATTGCTAGAACAGTAGAAAATTTATTTCGTAGAGTGCTTCTGTTGCACATTTGTTTTTTTTTTTATATTTTTTTTTAACTCAATATTTACATTCAATTTTTGATAAGAAAAAATATAATTAAACAAAACAGACTAAAAATGACAGACTATATATTTTATAAATAGTCAACATGGTAATTTAATGTTGATATTGAACAAAGACATTTAAAATTAAAAAAATAATAATAATAAAAAATTCTTACGTTCAGCATTGATACCCTCGATGGTTTTAACGAATTTTGGTTTTCCAGTTTCTGTTGCAGTCATTGCTAATTTAGAAACTTTTGCTTCTGTTGATGCACTTGATTCATTGATTGCAGTTTTATGACTACTTGATGATTCAATTTTTTTTTCAGTGCCAATAATTGATGATGATTTTGTCTCAGCTCGGGCAGTTGCAGATGACGAAGTTTCCACGCCATTTCGACTGCTTGATATCGATGAGTACTCTACAAGCGTTAGTAAAAATAGAAGCAATCAAAACAACGATGTAGCACGATACAATATAGCTAATATAATTCTACGACAGTTACATCAATAGCAAATGAATAAAAAAAATAATATTTTAATAATGATTTTGAGTAGAAATAAATAAAAAATTTACCCTCAACAACTTTTGAAGAAGCACTGAAGCTACTTGATGAGTATCTACCAGACATGTTTTGACTTTCTTCAGTAGCTTTTATTTTTTTTACTTCTAATTCTTCTAATTTTGTAAGACTTTCTTTTCTTTTTTCTGCAATTTTAATTTCTTCAACTTTACTAGTTGTATCTAATTTTGGTGGTTCAACTTTTATAACTGGTTTTGGTGCTTCCTCTTTTGGTGGATCAACTTTGGTAATTGGTTTTGGAGGTTCTTGTTTTGGTGTCTCAACTTTTGCAATTGGTTTTGGAGTTTCTTGTTTTGGAGTATCAATTTTTTCAGTTGATTTTATTGTTTCTAATTTAGACTGTTCAACTTTTAAGTCTAATTTTTGTGATTCTTCTTTTGATTGTTGATTTGTTGAGACTTGTTGTGGTTTTGGAGGTTCAATTTTGGTACCTTCAGCTTTTTGAATATTATCTTTATCTTCACTTAATTGTAAATCATCAGCTGCGTGTTCAGCAAGTGCAACTAAATCACTGGCGTATTGTCTAATTTCTTTAAGCCAATAAGCCTTGACAAGATCTTTGTGGGCTAATAATGTTATTGGATATCCTGTTCCACCTGGATTATGAAGTTCAAAATTTCTTTGATCCTCTGGATAATCTTTAACTTCAACGTCTGGTAATCGTATAATATCTTTTAAAACAAATACTGATCGATCTTCAGATATTCTTCGTACTTTACAAACAAGAATTCTTGCTTTAAATAGAAACAAATAACGTTCTTTGCTTCTACCGTCTTTGTCAGTAACAGTAAACCATTCCTAATAAAATATGACAATAAAAAATTATTTTATTTATAATAATCATTTACATATATTTATTTTTTCAACTTACATGAGTTAATAATCTTCCAAGTTTGTGAATATTACCCTTGTATCCTTCAATATTACTAATAAATTTATTATCTGTTGCTCTGTGAGGAATTCCAAGCATCAACTCCAAAGCTTTCTGGAGATCGTCACAATTCTCACCAAGCCGAGTCGAATACTTCACCAGCTCCTATTAAAATAAATTTTTTATTAATCAATAAATATATATATATGAATAATTTATCATAAATATTAATTTATTATTTATTTATTTATTTATTTATTAACGAAACACAAGTGATAATAAATAGAACAGCATACCACTGAGTGACCTGTTTTTAGTTTTCTAAATCTGTCTAGCACCCACACTTAAAAAAATTTCACATGTTTATAAATTGTATACTAACAACAGTTTTATACGAAAATAATTGAAAATTGTCTAATCAAATAATAATGAACTTTAATTATTATAAAAACAATTAAAATTGTATTTATATATACATTTTTTGTTTAAGAAACTTTTTAAATAATTTCTCGTTCCAAATAATTAAATGATAAATAAAAAAATAACAAAAAAATTTATAAACACTTTTTAAAAATAATAATTTTATATATAAAAAACTAAAATAACTAAAAAAATTTTTTATATTTTTATTTTTACTAACGCCTACAAGTTATTATGTTGTTGATTTGTAAAATCAATTTTTACACACAGGTAAAGAATTTTTGTTTTATTATAAAAATAAAACTACAAAATAAAAAACATTATAAAATCGCATAAAATTATAAATTTTAATGCACACGAATTTTTAAAATGTTGTTATAGAATCACAAAAAAAAAAAAAAAAAAAATTAAACCAAGGGCATGTTATTTTTATCATGAGTAACTTTCAAATGATAAATCGAAGTAAATATAGGTCAGAGTCAAGCTGCTTGATATTTTTTTATTTTAATGCAGCTTTTTTTTTTTTTTATACCAATAAATTTGTTGATGTTAAAAATTATTTGTTGACCAACTAAAAGATGACTGTGGACCTTCTGGAAGCTTGTCAAGAAAGACAGTTGCTTCGTATAAATTACAACTTGGAATTTAATAAAAGTTTTTAAATGAATCACAAATATAATTGAATTTAAAAAAAGAAAATTTAAATTATTATTATTTACAATAATTTTTTCCATATCATTCAGTAGTCATCACAAAATTTATTTTACTTAAAAGTTAAACAACTAGATTAAACTACAATTCCAAATTCTAAAATATTAATTAAAAAAATCTTTAAATTATTTTTAAAATAAAGATAAATTATATAAAATTATAAGCAAATCAAATCAAAATATTTCAAATATTTTTTTGTATATGTATTTTTGTATTTGATTAATAATTTTTTAAATAAAAATTGTAAAAATTATTATTTTTAACATTTTGACCCTGACAATACAGTGATGGATAACTTTGCTCAAAGGCCACTCAAATTAATCATATATATATTTTGAAATATTAATAAATAAATAAAATATTTCATCACTTAATTAAATAACAAATATCAGTGATATACATCAACGTAGTAAAAGCTTTATAAAATACCCGGCAATACGCCAAACTGATTTACTTAATTTACTTAATTTAATTTATAAAATATAATAATTTTTTAAAATTATGTTAAACAAATTATTTGTAAATTAAAATTACCTTAAGTAGGAGCTGGTAGTCGTTAATACGTTGTATCGGAAGTTTTAAATGTTCCGACACGCTTTTATCGTCTCCGAGAGTCTGGCTCAGCTCCTAAACAAACATAAATACTTGTCAATTATCTGTCTAAAATTTTTTTTTTTTAAATTATATTTTTAACAATAATATTAACGATGAATATTGTGAGCTTTGGAGATTTTTTTTCAACTTATTTAATTGAGTATTTCACCCGTGGTCACATACTTGAAATTATTTAGAATTTTATCTTTTTTTTTACTCCTCATTCCTGACTTAATTACACACTATAATAATAGTGATTAAAAAAAATATAAAAATAAATTAAATACAAATAAATAACAAAGAAAAAAATAAAATAAAATAATCTGTAATATTTAAATTATTTATTTTTTATAAAACAAAATCACTGTAATCCGATAGGTAGATAAGTCTTGGCGAAATCACAGGCATTATTTTTGGCGCATTTGAATGACCAGTTGACACAGAAGTATCGTCATCATGAATTAATAAAAACAACACATGTTTTATTTAATTGCTCACAATATCACCCTTATCACATGTAAACATTGATCACTGTATACATAAACGCACCTTATATACATTTATAAATATCTAAAATATTAAAATGTTACTATCAATCAAATTAAAAATAATTATATTACATAAATATTTTAATTTTTTTTTGATAATTATTGTTGATTTAAAACTGGATCAGTTGGATGTTACACTACAAGAACTCCCAAGAGTTACCAAAAATTTGTTGTGTGGGCCACGACCCAGAGCTGCACAGAAGATTCAACGGTGAAGAGACCAATACGGTTTACCCTCCTCGTTAGCTATACTTAGATGAAGACGCCAGAGACTGACCACGTATAAACCAACAAAATGTACGAATATACACACATATACACTGTCATTACAAGCTGACGTTTAAACAGACAAATATTATTGGCTGGTGCTCCAGTGATCCAGATTTATCAAAAAATAAATAAATAAATAATAGTAAAAACGAATGATTAAAAAAAATTAAAAAATAAAAATTTTAAATGTAATTACAACTATTATTTTTATAGGATATTTATAATATTTTGATGTTTTATAATTTATTATTTGTCATCAAAAGTAACAACTAGACATTTCAAATAGAACAAGTAGTTTGAAATATTTTTAAAATATTTTGTTAAATTTAAATTTCAAAAAAAAATAATTTAATTAATGATTACAACAGGTAGGCATTTTAAGACAGTTGTCATGAATTACTTAAAATCATTTGGCTCAAATATATATTCAAAAAGTTCAATGACGCCAATAAAGTAATGACATTAGAATGAAAAAACTTGTGATTGAAATGTCTGTTAATTTTTGTAATATGGTTTATTTATTTTTTTTATTTTTTAATTATAAATTATTTCAAAATTAAAGATGTTTGTTTTGATAGATTAATGTGTTTTTTTTTTTTTTAATATATATATACCAAATTTAGATTTGAACCTAGATAGATTGTTGATTGATAAAGATTTTTCTTTTGCTTATTTTTATTATTTATTTTATTTTTTTTTTGTTAGTTAAAAGTACAAAATGCCGGGGACACATTGCGAGTGCAAGCAAGATAGATGAACAGTATAAGTTAGTTAAAAATAAAATCTGTTATTTTCGGTTCTGGATTCACGCCCGTTTAACTTCCAACGTTATGCAATTGTAGGATTTTCAGTAATGTATACTACTTATTATATTATCGAATATAATCAATCATTTTTATATAAATTTTAATTTAAATTATTTTTAAAATTAATTAATTAAGCTCATTTTATTTTTTCTATATTAAATGTAAAAGCTAATTAAATAAATTGAACATAGAATGTATAAATAAAATTTAATTAGTTATAAAATTTTGCTTTTAATCAAAAAAAAAAAAATTTTTTAAATTTAAATAATATAATATATTGTTAAAATTATTTCGAAATTATTTTGATGAAATAAATTTTGATTTTTTATAAATAATTTATATTTATTTTTAAGTTATCATCAGAGTTTATCAAAGAAGTCTATTTTATCAAGCACAGCTTACAGTGAAAAGCTTTGTAACTTAAAAGCTCGTCGAAAAATAAGATTGTTTTATATTTTTAGACAAAAAAATAAGCCAGTTTAACATGTAGAATTTAACTTTACCGATATTAAATAATTTTACAAATTCAACGTTGTTAAAACAATGAACAAAGCTTTTTATTAAAATTAACTATCAGGTAATTTATCATAATAATTCTCACCATAAAATATTCTCGAACTTCAACATTTGATTGTAGAAATTCTTGTGCAACAGGTTCATCTCGACAGTAGGCCACATGTTTGTCGAAATCTCTTTCCTTTAAAATGTAAAAATAATGAGAAAATTAATAATTTTTCAGTTAAAAAAATTGGTAAATAAAATAATAAACTTACTAATCTTAGAAATGTTTTTCCTAGCATCCTTGGTTGATCAGCATAGTACTTGACACCCTCGATTAAAACCCTGCCAAACGATCTAAGTAAGGCCGGAATTAATATCATGCGAAACTCACAACATGCCTAGGAATTTGGACTTTTAATACATTTATTATTTTAATTTCTCATCGATGTCTGGCTTGCATCGATAAGAATTATTGTAAATTATTAGATTTAATTTTATTAATTTTTTTTTTTATTAAGGAATTTTGGTATTTAGGTCATAAAACAAATCGTCAAACAGACCGTAAAAAAAGTCATTTAACACATGAAAGGTGAAAATTATTTTGGCGAGACAACTGGGTTACATTTTAATTTTAATTTTTTTTTTTTTTTAAATTTAGGGTGTCATATGACCCACTTTAAATAAAAATTAAATTTATGAGATATTTTTAAAAAAAAAAAAAACAAAAAAATGAATTATGAACAAATGATTTAACGAGGTATGATAATAATTAATTACTTAAAAACGAATACACACGTAAAACTTGACTTACGCGATTTAGAATCAGACAGCTAAGAAAAAAATTATGTGAATTTGTTGTATTGTGTATGTCTCGAATTTGTATAGTGTTTTTTTTTTTTCTTTTTCTTATAGAACATTGTGAATGTTATTTAAATTTAATTTGAATTTACGTGTTTATGTTTTATATTTTCATTTGTATTTTAATGTTGAATTGTTTTATTATTTTACTGGACAATTGTGTAAATTATACCTACGTGTTGTGAAAATCAGCAATTTGTTTGAGATTAGTAAATATTATTTCCTTATTGTCTCTAACTGCTCGTGGAACACCAGGATTATCTAATGGTTTTAGATATCGTTCAACCACTTGTTGAAGATCCTTTCCAAATTCTTCTTCTGTCTCAACTAGCTCTTTGACAACGGCTCTGTAAAATGGATTAAAAAAATTAACAACAAGAGGGTGATGATTCTAAAAATAATTTTTAAAAAATACCATGACAAATAAAAAAAAATTTTAAAACTTACTCTCGACGATACTGTGAATCTTCTGGGCGGTGTTGACTTGTCAAAGTTGAACTGTCTTCGCTTAAAGCAGTTTGCATGAGTATTGACATTGGTAGCCATCCTTCCTTTCCATCAACTTTTTTAACAAGTGCTCTAATAACAAAATAAATTATAATTTTAAATTTAAATTGAAAAATAAATTTTCTTCAAGTATCAGCTATTTATTTATGTCATAAAATAAAATAAATATATTGCATTTAAATAAATTTAAATTTTTTTAAATATTTGTTCAATTAAATTTAATATATATTTTTTTTTTAATAATATTATAAATGATTTTATTTCATTGTTTGACATATCTGTTAAATAATTGGTGATTTATTTTATATAGCCATTGTCACTGCCAAAATGAAAAGCGCCGGTATCATTTGGCTACATGTGTGTCACTCTTCACTATTTCTGAATTCTATACAAATAGTGTGAGCTTGAACCTCACCTTCGACTTAAATTTATTTCGAGCCAAAGCCTCTGATATTGAAATGTCGATGTAAAAAACCTGACATCATCGAGGTTAACAATTGTCTCTACATTTATCTATTTTTTTCTTTATAAATTTTATTTAATATCAGCTGTCAAATAAATTTAAAAAAAAAAAAAACAAGTCATCGTAAAAGAAGTAGAAAATTTTAATTAAAAATATTTTTTATCTATTCACATGATATTTAAATAAAGAGTACATTACATTATTAGTCTTTTGATTTATTCATATCGTTAATTTAAAAGTTTAAGTACCAAAAAATTTATTATAATTTTATGTCAATTGGTTTATTTTTTATTTCAAGTATAACTTAAAAATTATTCAACGACCAAGTAATATGTTGACAAATAAATTTGATTAAACGCCAATAAACGTATTTATTATTTGTTTAAATTCATGTAAATAATATAATCAAGATTACTTTTAAATACTTGATAGGCAAGTCATTATAAAAAATATATAAAATGCTTCCGCATTTGCATAAAATAAATTTATTGTATATTCTTAGACATTGTGACTGACAAATGTTGTTCCACGTAGTCTAGAAGTAAATTTAAATATGTAAAAGGTCACCGAACTCAAAGTAAAATAATTTACAATGAGTATATAATTTTCTTCAAACTATTTTAGTATATATTGCACTTTGAATTTTCTTTGATTTTGTTGATTGATTATATCGTAACTTACTTTTGTAAATTTGAATCCGAGTTTGATCTTGTTATCAATGAACGTGATCTTGGATCAGTATGTTTTCTTCGTGGACGTATTGATAATTTATGTCTTGCTGCTGAATTATCCAAACGTGCACAAACTTCACCAACTTCTAGATCTGGATCCATTTTTGCTTTCCTAAAATTTTCCATTTTTTTTTTTTTTTTCTTTCATTTGTATTTATATTTTACTATTTGTTGTTTAGACGTGCTACTAATTTTTATTTTTTTTTGTTAATGATGTTAAACAAAATAATATTACAAAGCATGATAAGCAATAAGCATTAGTTGCATTTAAAAAAATAAACCCTAATTTTAATTTAATTTAAAAATTATTTAGTTTATGACATATGACATTGAATGTCTAGTTTGACAGTATTATAAATACAGAGCATGAAAATATGTCAGTATAAATAAACGAAACATTTAATATAAGACCAATGATCTCGGAATTTTGTCTTGCCCTTTTTATTATTTTTTTTTTCTATCATAACTTTTGTCGACAAGATATTTCAACATCTAGATGATGCAGCATCACACGGTTAAGCACCTGTTTCAATTATATTTGCATTTATTTAATTTTTAATTTTTTTTTTGTTAGTTTAAGTAACTCGATTAAAGCAAAGCCATACTTCTCTCTCTTGTCAACATATATATTTTAAAAATAACTCAAGTTACTTCGAGATATAGAAGTCTATATAAAATTTCTGTCATTATAATTATTTATTTTTTTTAGTCTTTTAAGACTGAAACAGCATGTCTTGTCATAAAAAAAAAACGATATACCAACTCGAAAGGGTACATAATATTTGTTTATATAAACTGTTGGAGTTGCTACGTTTACGCAATTTTTAGAGTTTTAGTGCCTCAGTAATCGTTCGTCATGATAAAACGTCCATGAGCTAAAATAACTTTTCAACAAGATTTTGGGTTCTTGTGCTTTTAAAAATAATCATATGAATTTTTTATTTTTTTTTTTTCAAGTATTATGCTCAATTAAATTTACTTTGAAAAATTTATTTTTTTATTATTTAAATAAATACCAGACATTGTCATCGATTATCAGAATGATATTGCATTATAGTTAAATATTTTTAGAAACTTTTGAACTAAAGCCAATGAAAATATAGACATTTAAAATTTTAAAATTTGAAAAATAAATAAGTCAGTGATATCTGTAAGTTATAAGAGTGACAAGACTATCCAAAAGTTAGACAAGCCATAAACAATTGACTTATTTTATTAATTTATTTATTTTCTTACTTTGCCAAGTCCTCTTGAATTTCTACAGCTTCAACAATATCACCAACATTTACGGAAAATTCATTGTCCTCCTCGGATACGTAATCTTTAATGACAATAAAGTTTTCAAGTGGTCTCTAGAAATATAAAAATAAAACAAATTAAATTTTTTGCAACAACAAATGAATAGAGTGAAAATGGATAAAAAAAAAATAAAGTTGATTTGTTTAGGATTCTGAGAAAGGCTTTTATAATGGTATGACAATTGATCACGTAACATACTGCTATGAGACATTTCCAAACGTAGCTCCGGTGATCTATTTAAATGTTTCTATTTTTAAACAAGTCAAAACAAGTGGTTTTGCACTTCCTACTATCAAGTGACGAGTAAATTTTTTTATTTGCAAATTTTTTTTTATTTTAAAACAGAAAAAAATAAGATGTCATTGTCATATTGATTGAAAAAAAAAAAAAAAAATTATTTACCCTATAATAATCAATTTCATCATATTGTAGATTGCTTAATCTTCGAAAAGACGGTGTGTTTTCTCTACTTTGAGAATTTTCAAGCGTCTTGCTTGACTTTGACAGACTGACACCAACACTTTGTTCTTGAGAAGAATAATATCTACCATTTGTCAGTCCATTGTTAGTATTTATTGATGATACAGATTCGTATCTTGATAATGTTGTATCAGCTTCATATTCATCTTCTCCAGCAACATGACATGCATACATTGAAAAACGACGTGCTGTAGGATTATTTAATTTTAATGCTGAAAATACATGAAGTGGTTCAAAGTGTGATATTCCATCTTCATCCAACACAGTATATGCCACTTGACCAGTTAATACAGAACGTGATGCTTCTCTAGGTACAACAGCTTGCATGCCTTGTTTTAAAATCATAAATATAGATGAAGGCTTGTGATTTCTTTTCATAAGAAATTCTTCAATTGCAAGGCTATTATCAGTACATAATAAAGCAGTTGGTACATCAGCTGACGATTGTAATGGTGCATTTTCAGGAACAATCATTAGAGCTGCACTTTCACGAACTAAAGTTCTCAAGTGCGGATCAGTTCTTGCTAACTCAGGGTCTTTACACAGACTTTTTAATGCTGATGCATATTGTGGTCTGGCTTCAGCTAATTTTCTCATGACAGTTAATCGTTTAAGAATATTCAAAGTTACTTTATCACCAGCAATAGCACGAGTTGACTTTTCATCATTAATTACTGCTAGTAGATTACTAGCAGTCGTTGACATACCCAAAGCTTTTGCTAATCCTACAGCTTGTAACATAAGTTCTCGCAAATGATTTCCATCACTGATTAATAATTCTTTAACATGTAATTCACTAGATTCTCCAATGGCATGTACAATTGCTTTGTGTACTGTATCAGCTGCTTCTTTTTCTGTTGCAACACAGGCAACTTCTTGAGAAACCCATTCTAAAACTTTTGATATTAGAGCTGGATTATCTTTAGATACAGTACGAAAAGCTGATCCAACAAGATCACAACCATGCTCTTCATCTAACACTGCTGACAATCGTTCCAATACAACATCATTTTTTAAAGAATGACTGACTATTGTTGATTTTAAAATATCTATTTTATTATTACTAGATTCCAAAATATCAACGACTGCTTTACGACAAAGAGATTTTCGATTTTGTGGAATCAATAAAATTTTTAAAATCTCATCAATTGGCTGTTCAATCGAGTTGAAGCTTTGGCGAAGAACAACAGTTAGAGCTTCACTGATTGAAGATAAAATAACTGCTTGATCATTATCTCCATTTAGTGGTTTTTTTTCAGTTATAACTAGTAACGCAGCACCTATTGCTGATTTTACAGCGTCTTGTAATAAATCAATATTTTCATCGTCATATTCACTGTGATATCCGTTCATTAAAACAGGTGATTGATGACCATTTTGAGTTATTTCTACATTTAGTTTTTCATCATGCTGATGTTGTTTGACAATGTTCTGTGCTAGCTGAGATACAGTAGATACAATTTGAGCCATTTTTACAGCACTATCTCCATGAAGACCAAGCTTTTCTGCAATAACAAGAGCATGTTCAAGTGCAACTGCTGTTGGATCAACGTCAACATCAACATTTGGTACGTTAGCTGACACTTTTCTTCCAATTGACATGCCAGCTTCTGAGAGTTGTCTCAACATTCTTGCATCAATGCTAGTCTCACTATGATGTTGAAATGTAGCATTGTAATGGAGATGTGATGGTCGAAGTAGACCGAGTTCTTCAGGTGTCACCTCAAAACCTTGAACTGAAAATTCGATTTCTCCCTCTGGTGTATCTGTTAAATCAGGGGCTATGAATCTTGGTCCTTCTTCTGTTTGAACAATTTGTCCAGGAACAAATGTTACTCCTTGTTCACCAGATTCTACAACACGACCTGGTACAAATCTAGGACCATCAGGTGTGTCTACGACTTGTCCTGGTACAAATCTTGAACCCTCATCCTCTGTTGATATTACTTGTCCAGGAATAAATGTTGGACCAACTTTTGTTTGAACAATTTGACCAGGAACAAATCTTGAACCTTCAGGAGTTTCTACTGTTTGCCCTGGTACGAATTTTGGACCACTACGAGTATCGACCATTCTTCCTGGTACAAACTTAGGTCCAGTATTAGTTTCTACGACTTGGCCAGGTACAAACTGCTCTCCTTTTTCTGTCATCACTAATTGCCCTGGTAAAAATCCATCATCAGTCATTAGCCCAGGAACAAATCTTGGTCCATCTTTTCCTCCACGGACTAGTTGGCCAGGCACAATTCTTTTTCCTTCTGGAAATTTTTTAACCATTTCTGGAATAAATTCTACGCCATCATCTGTTTGTACCATATGTCCAAAAAGCTCTTGTTGTTGCAACAGTGACATAGCACTTGCAGTTTTTGAATCTATAGGAATTCCAACAGGTCCTGCTTCCATGAAAGTTATATCTTTGATACTTTTTGCTGCTGCGAATTCAAATCCATTTTCAGTTGAAATAGATTTTCCTGGCATAAACTTTTCGCCATCGGGAGTTTTTATTATCATTCCTTCAACAAATTTCGGTCCATTTGGAGTCTCGAGAGTTGTTCCTGGTACAAATTTACTACCTTCTTCAGTTTCAACTGTAACTCCAGGAATAAACTGAACTTCACCTGTATTTGTTGTTAAATTCTGACCAGCAACAAATCGCATTCCTTCAGATGTTTGCATTGTTTTGCCAGGCACAAACATTGATTCACCAATAGAAGATGTGAGACATTGTCCAGGAACGAATTCCCATGCATCATCTACTTTTACACTTTGTCCAGGTACAAAAAGATGTTCGCCATTTTGATCTGTGATTGTTTGACCAGGCGTAAATCTTGGTCCAGATTCAGTTAAAATTGTTTGACCCGGAACAAAATTATTTGGTGTAACAGTATGTCCAGCAACGAATTTAGGTCCTTCATCAGTGATCACTGTTTGTCCAGTAACAAATTTAGCACCATCACGAGTGTGGATCGTCTGGCCTTGGACAAATTTAGATCCATTTTTGGTTTTTAATGTCTGTCCAGCTATAAAGACTGGAGTTTGTTTGCCTTCATCAGCAATATTGACTATTTGTCCAGGTATTAAAAGTGGACCATCTGGTGTGCAAACAGTAAAACCAGGAACAAAAGTTGTACCTTGGAGAGTTTGTAAAGTTTGTCCAGGTACAAATACTGGTCCAGTTGGTGTTTCAACTGTTCTTCCAGTAACAAATCGTTGAGCAGATTGAATATCAATTTTCAAGCCTTTTACATTGTGGATTTCATGTTTTTCTCCTTTTTCAATATTATTAACGATATTGGAAATTTCTTCTACTGTAGGTAGTGTATTTAAAACTTGTTTTCCACCAGCCAAAAATTTTTCTTTAACCCCTGCAGTATCTTCAAGTTCTGTTTCTGTTAAGTTTGATAATAATTCTTGAATTATTGGATCTGGCTCAATATTTAATGGCAACAGAGGTTTAATTACAGATATTGCTTCGAGCCCGCCAGTCTCTTCAGAAATTGGAGAAGTAACAACACCAATTTCAGTTGCTTCAATATCAATAGTTTCTGCCTCTGTTTGAATTGTCTTTGGCAAGAAATCAGCAACTGGAACTCCAGTCATATTTTTTGCTTCATTATCAAAATTGTCCCAGTTATAGGTTGTTGTGATGGGTTTGATCATTGCCTCCCAATTTTCTGAAACAGTAGCCAACTGACTTCCTCCAGATCTTGCTTGACTTAGGTCAATGTATTTCCAATTAAGCTTTTTTTCTTCTTTCAATTCTTCTTTGATACTACGTAGCTTTAATCTTTTGGCTTTTTCATGTTCTTCTTCTTCAGCAGCTTTTTCTTTATCTTCAAAAATTTTTTTAGCATAATTTAAACCTGCAGTACGTTTTTTCTTGCGTTTTTTAGCTTCAGATTCTTGTTGTTCACGCTCTTTTAAAACATCTTCTCGAGGTCCAAACCCATCATACAAATCGTCAAAGTTATCTAAATTTTTAAAATCTACTGAAACGTTTTTTCCTTGTTTCAATCTTAGTAAGACTGTATCACAGTCCCTTGATAGCATGACATCTCTAACGTCTCCATCTCTTACAGCAGCTTCAAGACGTGCTGGAAATACTAAACTACATCTTCTTTCCTGAACTGTATAAACAAATTTTAAATTTTCTTCTTCTTCCAAGGGTTCTTTTGATTCTAGAAGTTCTTTAAGTGCTCTTTGCTGTTCATTTTCACCTTCAAGTATAGGGAACACATATCTATAGTCTTTTACAACTACGTGTTTTCTTTTTTCTCCTAAAATTAGGCCAGCAGTATAATGATGAGGACCTTGACCAGAAGAATTACTAGTGATATGACACTTTTTGTTATCATGTCTGTGCACACCAAGAAGTACGGGAATGTAATGATGCGTTGGAAGACCATAAGATTTTCCAGTTATACGACAAAATCTTTTGGCATCAGCAGGACTTATGGGTGGCAAAAGTGGAAAATAATTTGGTTTGGGGAGGCCTCGACTTTTCCCCGTAATTCTACAGAACGACATCACTTGATTTAATTAGTATCGATTGACTGTACTTTTTTCAAACTTAATCAACATATATCACAGAAGTGTCAGACTGTTGGTTACGTTAATAATAATAATATTCAAATGATTTTTATAAAAAATTTAATATAAAAAATTTTTAGAATTTTCAGGCACTTTGATGATTATTTTTTGAAAACCACTTCTATGCGTATAAATTCTTTTGTAAAAACTCGTCATTTCCTTTCTCCGTAAGACCCTTTTATCGCGAAGCTTTTGGCAACAATTTATGTATTTTTTTCGATGATCACTTTAAGTCAGGGATATTTTGTTCTTTTGTCAACTGGCCTTGACAAAATAAAAGAAAATTTTTTTTTCGTAAATTATAAATTTATCGTCACTGTAGTTGATCGCGTTGAGATTTTATTCAGTTATTTTTATTTAAAATAAAACACTAAGGATATGAATAATTTTTTTTTTTTTAGGTACAATGACACATCATTGGGGGCAAACGAGTGTTCGTTTACACAGTTTAACTTTTGATATCTTTAAGACTTTTTAAATTCTGAATTCATTCATTATCGTTTTGGAAGTTTGCCCATATGACAGATGAATTGTAATAAAACAGTAAGATTAAAATTTATGCTCAATTTGATATAAAAACCTCGGCACCGATTTTTGATATAAATTTTCTTTTAAAAAAATTATTATTACAATATCAATTTATTATAAATATAATTTAATTTTTTTTTTTGTTAGACTTCTATTTTTCTAATGTATTTTCTTGGAATTAAAAAATAAACTGAAACGGTTGCTTGACAATCTGACTATATTAAAATAGGTGAAGCAGGAAGAACTCTATGTTCATAAGATATTTTCACTGGAAATGAAATTTATCTGCGTGGACAGTTCACTCAACTTTACGCACAACCTCCCACAGAAAAATACATCTATTTTCGTTTTGCGTTACCAAGCGTTTGCGTTTATATGTAGCATTTATTCAATATATGTATATAAGTATCGTTTCAAACAAAATAACAATGCAATGGGTAATTTAATTGGAAAACTTATTATATAGATTCGTTGCATGCAAGTCAATATATCAGTCTTCGATCTCCAAATAACATAGTCAACTTTTTTTCGTTCAACAAGTCTTTGTATGTTATTTATAAATTTAATAATTTTTTCGAATAATTAAATTTTTCTTTCGTTCAATTGCTCGTATTGCTTTAACACTTGTATCACAATAATTTAAAAATACATGTCAATAATATCGTTTGAAACACTTTAGACCGAGTGAACTTCTTTCAGCTAATTTGACCTGTGGTATTTACCAAAAAATGTGCATGACGATACGCGGCAAAAGCAAGACTACCGGACATGTACTAAGTAGCTAACAGACTCTGTATGTTTCTTCAAGTCTCACTCGCTTTTCCCCTCAAACAGAAATAGCTACCCTTCTTCCCCAATACATCTCTAGAAATTTTTACTCTATATACAAACTCAAACAATATCTTAGTATTTCACCTGAGGACTTTAAATTTTTTTATTCAATTCCAAAATGATTCATATTATTTTTATTTTTTTTCAAAAATAAATATTTAAATATAAATTTATAATATATTTTTTTAAATTTTTTTCTATTTTTAATTAAACATAAAGTGTGAATAATAGTTATTATTATAATAAAATAAATTATAAAAAGTCAGAAATAAAAAATAAAAAAATTAAAAATTAAATAATTTAATTGATTTCTTTATAGCTTCAATATTTTTATAATTTAAAAAAAGGTTCACGTGCAACAATTATTTATGTACGATTTGAATATAACATAATTATAAAATTTAGAAATAATATATAAAAAATAAATTATGACTAATATATGATTTTGGCGGAATATCAAAGTATTAAATATGATAAATATTTTTGGTATGCTTATACTGTTTTCATTAAATCTACCACACTCAGCTTAATAACAATAATAGTGATGACACGTGCTAACTTACTATAATCTTATTATTTTATAATATATAGCTAAATCATCAAATGTTAATTAAGTATATGATATCTGTCACTATAAAAACCGTGTGATTTTATTCAATTCATACTTTGTTTTTTTTTAATGATCTGGCAATTCTGTCAAATATTTTAAACGTTACATTGTTTTGATATTAAATAAATAATGAATATTAAAATAAATAATATAAATGAGTTACGAGAAAATACTCGTAATTATCTCATAAAATTTAAAATAAGGTATAATAAAATAATTATTTTACAATGAACATTGCCAGAAAAAAAATAAAAAAATTATATAATATTTTATACTTTGAATAACAAAGCATAAATTGAATGCAGTTAATATTTTGACTACTAAGTTTTTGATTACAAATAAAAATATATCCTAAAAATAGTAAGCACGAACATCAACATGAGCGTGATACTTATTAATAAATTAAAATTTTTTTTTTAACTAAAATATTCTAAAAATATCAAAAAATTTTAGTATAAAAAAAAATATATATATATATTTATACCGCAAAAATATGATTTTATTGAGCAGAATATAGTCAATAAAAAAATATAAATTAAAAATAAATAATTGATAAATCAACACTTGGATTACTTGGTTAATAAATAAACATGTTTGAAATTTCAAAAACTTAAACCTACTGCCAACTGAAAATTGTTTTGTATTTTTTAAATCTCGATTGTAATTTATCATTCTCTCTATGCATAGAATTAAATATGAAATGCCTCAAAATATATTTTCAAAATAAATGATTAATTATTTACTCAAAGCATTGATAAATACATAGAAAAAAAAAAATAAAAAATAAAAAAAATGTCAGACCGAGAATGACACCCCTTGGTTAGCATTGCGGGAGTGATTGAAATGATGGTGGGTTTACTCGTAGTTTTGGCATTATACCAGATACATTATTTTTTTGTTCGTTTTAATTTAAATTATATAAATTTTATTATGATGTAATATGTTTGATTGCTAATCGAACCAACAAACGTGATAATAATTTCGATCGAAATTCATATTCATATTTAATTACTTATAATCATAAAATATCATGATTATTAATTTTTAAAAAAATTTATTAAAACTTTAAAAAAGTTTCAACAATTTTTATATTTATTTTAATATAAATTTTTAAATTTAATACTTTAAATTAATTTTAAAAAATAAATAAAAGTGTAATTTAATTATAGACAGTGTTGTAAACTCGTAAATGTTTCGATTGATCGTTTATAATAATTAATTTTATTAAAATACTTGAAACTTTTTCAAAGCTTTAATCTTTGATCTATATTTGATCTAAATTAGTTTTTATTTTTAATAACACAATTACCTTTAAAGAAGAACTAATATCTGTGTTAACTTTTTCTTTGGTGATACTTGTGCTCAAGATGTTGCTAAGCTCCGTTGAAAATTCTATAAAAAATTGAATAATTATTATTAAAACAAATATTTAAATTAATAATCATTTTAAAAATAATATTAAAAGCATTACCTTGTTTTCTTTTGTTAGTGGCACTTGTTATTGAACTCCTGGATGCCATGATCAGACAAATGCTACGTCATTATTCTGCAATCGAATTTTATTGAAAAACATTAGTATTTTTTATAAGCTTTGATATTATTATAATTTTAATTTAAGCTCTACAAGGTCGACATGGAGGTTTGAAAAATATAAAATTATATTTAAATCAGTTTTTTTTTTTTGGGCCAAGTGAAGACAGTGTGCTGCCACCTCAAAGCTTGCTAGTGAACGTGCTTTTATTTAGTTGGAATAAAATATATTTTAAAACAGAATTGAAGCTTTATCATCTAAGGGTAATTTTAATTAAAAAAGTTTATTAAAAATTTATAAAAAATATTGATAATTTATCAATAAACTAAACGAAAAAAATAAAATTATTAGTTAAAATATTAATTCATTTTTTTATAAATGAATTTCGAAATTTTTTATTTGTTTTGTTAATTTCAAGAAAATATAAAATCTTTGAAAGATTCATCAGTCTGTTATCAATTTTTAAACTAAAAATTTCTATCAACATTATTCATTTTTGAATAATTATTATTTGTAAATTTAATTTTTTTACTTATCATTTAGTTTACTTAATTTTTATAAATTTAAAAAAAATATTTCAAATTAAAATTTCTAAATGAAAGCACATGACTGGGACTAAAACAAACGTGTCAGTTAAATATATCATCTTGAAAAATAATATTTTTAAATTAATGTATTTAAAAATAAATTTAAAGGCACCTAAAAAAAAAAGTTTTTTTTTTTTCATTTTTTTTAAATTTAAAAATGAAAATATTTCAAGGTAAATGATTAACATTTTTGATAAGATGTTTTACTATAGATATGCGATATTCAAAGTAGTATTCTTTGCCAAGTTTTTAAATTATAAAATAAATTTTTCATCATGCTGTCTAAGAAAGTTGAGCTTTTCAGGGTCAAGAAATATTTGCAAGTAACTTTACTACACTAATAATTCTAAATCTTGTCAAGTTTTTTTATAAAAAAACAATTAATATAACAAAATAATGATAAAAATAAAAAACACTCGCTAGCTAAACTACTTGTATTTGTGTCATCAAAAGAATAATGACAACAAAATTGTCACAGACTTTTTACAAAAAATATAAACAATAAATAAAGTTAAAGTTAAAAAATATCAATTCATCATGTTGATCATGATGAATGATAAATTATCAAAGAAACAATACAACATGCTATCAGATAACTTCCTTCAGATACTTTTATTTCATTATCAACCTGATTTAGTCCACCTTCATTTTCAGGAAGTAGGCCTGCTCCAAATACCTCAACTATTTCATCAACACACTGTTTGCAATGACGTCATTACAAGCATAAACATCAAAGATGCAATGATGCATCTGGTTAATGTAATCTACGTTTTTTTATTTTTTTATTTTTGCAGCATTTAAATTTCTAAAACACATAAAAATACTCATCTATACTCTTTGATATTAATAAAATAAATTTGGCATCGTTATTATCCTTTTGCTAATTTTCACTCTCTCTCTTTTTTTAAGCTTTATAATATTTTTTTACATTTTTTATTGACATATGTAACAATCCATTAAAAGACAAACTAATGTAGTTATCAGTATGCAGAAGCTTCTTCACGCTTTTCGAATACCGCTTGCTACTGTTCGACACTTGCACAACACTTTTCTATAGCAAGAACAAAAATAGCAGCATCAACTAGCTGATGAGATGGTGTGCGCAAATAATAAAATAAAAAAAATAAATTTTAAAATAAAAAAAAAAATATATATATATAAAATAAAACTCACCGGGTTTATGATCACAGTGATAGAAATATAATAAAAAAAAAAAAAAAACTATTTTTATTTTTTATTATTGTTTATATATTTAAATTTATCTATTTTTTTTTTTTATTTTTTTTTTATGATATTTTATCTATTTATTTTTTTCACACTTGAATTTATAAAAAAATAGTGAGTCTAATTAATTTATTTGATATCGTCACACGTACTAGTTTGTCACTTTGAGTCAGAATAGCCGAATAAATTGAGGTGGTTAGAAGCCAGCCGACGGCTATCTCGAGACTGCTACCAATGCCAGATCTAAAGCGTCGCGACGCCCGCAACTGTACACCCCATCTCTCACTCTTAGTTAAATTCTTACTCGTTTTATTTTACTAATTCTATATCCTAATCAACAAATTTAATTTTTATTTTTCCATGTTACTTTTAACAAAGTTAATCTTTCAATTTTTTTGATTTTGTTTTTTAACTGTTTAACTGCAGTACTTATTGAATTAAATTTATGATGTTTAGTCGATTCATGAAAGAAATATATATTTGCAATTAAAAGCTTTAGTATCATCAAAAGGAAACCTAATTTATCATATAATTTTATTCATAATTTAAATAAATATATTATATACTAAGTAGTAACAGACAAATAACGTATTGCAGTTAAAAAACTATTTGGTTTAACGACGTAACAAACTGAACTCGATCAGTTGCAACGTAAAGTTCGTCTAATAATAATCGATGGCCACGAGTTATTTTGGAATTAAAGCTACTACGTAATTTTCTATCTGTTGTGATGAATAATAACTTATGAAAAATAAAAATAAATTTAAAAAAATAAAAAAGTAATTAAATTTATCAATAGCTGTATGTACAAGATAATTGTTAATCTCACTTGATTTTAAACTAAATTATATTATGTTCCAGAAGAGTAGTAAAATATATTACAAAATGTTATTAGATGTTTTTAGGGCATTGAACTCAAATTTAGATCTTGCCAAGTTAAAGATTCAACGTGACAGATAGATAATAATTACAACACGTGGATGAACAATTTTGTATAAGTATAAAAGTCATTAGTTTCTTACCATTTGTTGTAACCAAATCAGTGGATTTGATTTTTTTTTCCTTTTTTTCTCCAATTTATCATGAAGAAATCTTGATGCTGCATGAAGATATTTTTCTTTTTTTTATTCTTCAGTTGTTTTCTTTTTTTGTATGTTTTTTCATTACCTAGAGAAAATAAATATCATTGTTTTAGCTCATTAAAATTTAAAATAAAAAATAAAAATACTAACATGACAATTCTCCACCTGTTTAAATTTTTCTCAATCTCATAAACAAGACTGTTGACGAGTTGAAAGCAAATTTCGAAATAATTTGACTTAAATCTTTTTTTTTTTACTTATGAAATTTTAGTAAAATTGACATACACATGCTGCATGTATACTGCATCATCACATCAACCTGGTACTTTTTATTTTCATTGATCTAAAAAAAATAAATAAAAAATAATTTAATGTAAAATATTAAAAATAATAATGTATATTTAAAATTGCATTTGACAGAAACATAAATTATTTTTTTTTCATTTTAGTTTTATAAATTAATTATCAAATTTTTTTTTTTTTTTTCAATTCAAGCATCAAGTGTGCCAAGGATTTTACATGAAATACTTTTTATAAAATATTATAAATTATTTTTAAATTTAATTTATTATTTAAATTAAACATACAGTTGTATGATAAAAATTATGGAATAAATAAAAATTAATTTAAAAAAAAATAATATCTATTACTGTATGTTAATGTTTATTGATAATATTTTTGCTAATTGAGGCCGGGGCATATGCTTGGATCCAAGCCAAAATATTTTGTCACCATCAAAAAGAAATAGTAAAATTATGTCTTGATAAATACAAATAAATATCATCAAATATGTTTTTTCATTTTTACTAATTTTAAAATAATATAAAATATATTTATTAAAAACATTAATATCTACCTCTATGGTCTGGTCATGTATTTTATATTTATTTATTTTTTCATGCCACATGAGTCAAGTTTAATTTGTATTTTTAAATCAAGGACACCAAAAGTTTGTAATCATAATATTATAAATAAATTTTGTCACTGTTATTTTATTTAATTTTATATTTTAATAAAATATTATCAAAAGTAAATTTTATAAATATTTGATAAAATTTGACACAACAATAATCACCAAGTTTTTGTTTACAAATAATTAGTGACAATAAATGTCGCTTGAGTGCGTTTGTGTTTGTTTATTTTGTTTTTTTTTTTTTGTTTTTTTTTTTCATTTGCAAGTGATGACATAGAACCACTTGTTTGTGTGTTTGCATAAGCCCATTGTTACACCAAACAATTATTTTTTTCTTTGATTTTATATCATCATTGAATAATATTTGCAGTTTGATTTGAGCTTGAAAATTTATAAATTTATTTAGATATTATTTGGCTTCAGTGTGTGTTGTTTTGAGAGATCTCTTTTCATTTGATTAATATTAACTTTGATATTTCTGTGATAAATTTTTATTCAAAACATTGTGTAAATTTTTAATTCAATTAATTGTAAATAAATAATTAAACATCAATAAAACATGGCAAAGTGAGTATATTAATTTTAGTATTATTTTAATTAAAAAATTAAAATTTAAAATATTAATTAATAATTAATTTAATTTATTTATTGGAAGGCGTCCTTTTGAAGAGCCTGCAAAACAAACACATGGTGTAGCTGAAAGTTTGTTGAATCAAGTATCACATCTTGACAATGTATCAATTGTTCCAGTAACAGAAGAAAATACAACAAAAGTTACTGAAGAAATTCATCTTGATAGTGTATCAATTCGTCCATTGGCAATTGCAAAAAAACTTGGATCAAAAAATGCAATAGATTCCAACACCATAGTTGATGATTCAAACAGTACGTACTTTTTTTTTTTAATTAATAATATCAAGCATATGTAATTTATTTATTTATATAATTTATAAAATTAAAAATTGTTTAAAAAATTTAATTTTAGAATCATCTGAAGTTGTCGATGAGCCAACAGTTGATCCAGAAAATTCTATTAGTAAATCATGTTCACATGATGATTGTAATTGTACACTTGATTATATGGATTCAGTTTACTGCAAAAAAACTGAAAAATATTTAAATCAATCAGATGTCCAAGAAAAATTGATACAATATGGAAATAATTTAAAAGTTTTAAAACTTAGTTCTTTATTTGATTCAAGATTATTAGTTGTTATTCGTGAACATTGTCCAAATATTGAAGAATTAGAATTGGATTTAAAAAGATATACTACAACACATTTAAAAAATGCTTTTGTCAAAATGACAAACTTAAAAAGTGTTGTTGTAAAAAATCTTGATGATAATTTATTAAATGAATTTGCTGATAATTTACCAGCAAATGTTGAAGAAATAACAATGGGTGTTAGTTTTCCAGAAGAAGACTGGTTTGAACAATCATTATCAGTAAGTATTTTTAATAAATAATAAATATTAATAATTATTTAATTAATTTTTTACATATTAATTATAATTATTATTTTATATTTCAGTCTTTTCATAAATTTAATGTTCTTCGTGTATTCCAATTAATAAATTATGATATATCAGATGTAGAAGCACACACAGTATTAAGACATCATCAGGATACACTTATTAACTTATCATTGAGACATTGTAAAGTAGATAAAGGTTTTCCTTTTGTTGATACTTTAAAAAATTTAGTTAGCCTTGATTTGGGTTATCTCATATCAGAGTATGATGGAGAAAAAATTATTGAATATTTAACAAGATCAGCTCAAAATCTTCGTTATCTTGATATGAGTGGTTATTACGACATTACTAGTCATGGAATTATGCAACTCGGTAAACTTAAAAATCTTGAAGTATTAATTATCAATGATCTTGGTTCTGATACTTCTGAAATTAATGAAGCAATTAGTTTATTTAATAATTTAAAAAAATTTGAATGTCGTAAATGTTATGATCTTACTGATAAAGGTATTGAATCACTTTTAAAAAATTCAGATAAATTAGAATTTTTAAATTTAGAAAAAACAAAAGTTACATTTCAATGTATTCGTTTGGCTAATGAAGTTATTAAAAGTCGTAATAATAATCTTGGAATAACAATTATAATTGATAGTTTAAAAACAGAAGGATTACGTTATTTTAAACATCATCCAAATTTAAATGTTATTAAAATTGAGTATGATTAATTGAGCATCTTTTTTTTGTTATTATCATATAAACACATTGTCAAAATTATTAATTATTTATCCATAATTGGTATACCATTTAATCAATTTTTTTTAAATATTTTATAATAGTGTAAATTAATATTATTGAAAATTGAATTTAATAAATTTCTGACATGTAAATATATTTGTATTTTTCTATTTATTTAAATACAATTTACTTGTAATATAAAAAAATAGCAGCATATTTTGCAATGCCAGGTGACAATTTTATTCATTGTCAATTAATAATTTTATTAATATTATGTAATTAATTTTCAAGTAATTTTACAAGTACATCAGAGATAAAAAAAAAATGGGTTTTGCAAGTTTAAATTATTTTTTTAATTTAATATTTATTTTTAAATATTTTATATAAATAAAATAATAGAAACGTTATATCACAGATGATAATTTATGTCATTTAAAGACATTATCAAGTTGAAATATATAAATCTAAAATCACGTTTTAAATACATGTTATTTTTTTGCGACCAGGTGATTTGCAAAAATTTTTAGCTAAACGATTTTTTAATGTTATATTTATATTTTATGTCTGATAAAAAAGGCCAATAGTTCAAAAGTTCAAGGATTATGAGCTTGATGATAAAAAATATAAGATTTTAACATTATATGATTTTTTTTTAATTATATAAGTATTTTTTTTATTAAAGTGGGCCATCAGGTGATTCGGTGTATATATAAGTAGACAACTATCTGCAAGCTTACTTTGCAAACGAGTGATTCATTAACAGCAGTGTTAAAAATGAGTAAAATTTTTATTTTATTTTTTCTGATGGGAGTGGCATATGCATCGGTAAGACAAATTAATTTAATTTTTTTAAATTATTCTATGAATTAGTATTTTTTAAAAAAAGGTACATATTACAGGAAGTAGATCAGACTATAGAAAAATACAAGACACTATATTATTCAAAATTTATTACTATTCAACAATCTTTTAACAATGATCGTGATAATTTTATTCACCAACTAAAATCAAAAATAAACAGCTCAAAATTCGAAGTAATAAATAAAGTGAATACAACTATGCAAAACACCAGAATTGAAATTCAACATAGATCAAACATTGAAAGAAAAACAAAAGAAACGAGTGAAATTTGTTTAAATAATACTATTACAAAAACAAATAAAGAAATCAACGATTGTGCTGATAAAGAATTACAAGATGCTCAAAAATTATATCAAAATAAATCCAACATAATGTTAGGCGAGGTAAATCTTAATTATTATAATTTTCATTATCTATTATTATTATTGCAAGATAAATTTATAAAATAAAATTAAATTAAATTTTACACTTTTTTCAGAACAAAGCATATTTAGATGAACACGAATTTGGCACAATAACGCTTTGTAAAACTAAAAATTTCAGATGTGAAGATTTTTTTTTGTTCACAAAAATTGACAATGAAGTTGATCAACATTTGGAAAATTCAAGAAATTTATTAAAATCTTTTGGAGTTTCACTTATGACAAATTCATCACAAAATTTAAATTCCTGTTTTAAAAATATTGAAAATAATTTTGTTACAACAATCAACGCTATAAACAACTATATGAAAAAGCCATATCAAACCGCCCCATGTTTATTTAGGAAATAATAATTAATTAAATAATTGCAAATTATTAATAAAAAAAAGTAATCAATTAACAAGTTTTTTTTTTACTTTAATTATTTTATTTTTTATTTTAAAAATAAATAATTTAATTTTTTGTCAGATATTTTTAATATTGATTTAATCCATGGAATAAACTGGTAAACTCTATAAAAAAAAAAAAATAATAAAACTAGTATTGTAACATTCAATTTAAAATAAAAATTTATATTGTTCATGATAATAATGCATTTTTAAATTTCCATATACCTTGTGTAAACATCTGGCATGCCTCTTCCACAACTTACAACCCACGAAGCAATACCAACAATTGTATTATTATAAACAAGTGGATTACCAGCATCACCCTAATCAATAAATAAAAAATAAAATAAATTTTTTTTTATATTTAAAAATAAATTTACAAATAAAAAAAAATTACTTGCATCACAAAATCCATATCCACGACCTTTTAATGTACAAATATGTTGAGGATAAATTGGTCGATAATGATAATTTTCACAGTCCTCATTACTAATGACTGTTGATATCAGAGTTCTTAAAAATTTCGGTCTATCAAAATTAGTTAAACTTTGTGAATCATTTAAAACTCCCCATCCACTTGAAACAACACTTGAATTATCAGGAACATCAACGTCTGGTAAGTTAATTGGTTGTCGATATTTATCCATTGGAATTTCTCTAGCAAGCTATCAAAAAGAAAAAAATAATTAATTATCATATACAATAAATTTTTTATTAATACATTTTAGAATATTTTTTTTAACTTACTCGAAGTATAGATATATCATTTATGTACACGTCTGTTGTATTAAAATTTTTTGGAGTATATGCTTTGATAACTTGATGAGTAATTGGAATTAAAGGGGCAATTTTATTGGTACCAGACAAGACAGTAAAACTTGATAAATCAAGAAATACTTTTCCATCATAATTTGTTATACATTGTGCAGCAGTAAGAATATGAAATGAATCTAGTATACTTCCACCACATATATGTTCATTATTTTTTCGTACAGATACTTGATAAGGATGACGTCCTTCATAAGCAACTACACCATTTATTATTTTTGAAGGTTGCTTGCAATAGATACCTGTTAACAAAGTTATGTAGTTAGTTGTTTATTGGATTTAAATTTAAAATTATTTATTTTTAATTACTCAATTACTTACTTTTAATTATTATTAAAATAATAAACACAAAAAGGTGCTTCATGATAATGATGATGATAATATTCGTGTTTCTTTTATAACTGTTACAAAATTTTTTTAAACGAATTTAATTTATATGTAGGCTTTTTATTGTAATTAATTAATATTTATATAAGATGTTTCGTAATTTAATATATTTATATTTATATTATTTAATCAGCTGAGGAACATGTGTGTTGTGCATGATCAATTCATCAAATTTCGATTTGCATGAGTATTTTTTATATAATTTTATACAAACAAATATCTCAATGATAAATTGATAATTAAATAATTTTTTTTCCTTTGAATTAAAAGTCAAATTGAATCAAGCTTTTTTAAAAAAAAAATAAATACAAATAATAAATGAGACAATTTTATAATTTTTTTTTTTTAAATATTTTTTATTGAATTGTTTATAATTGTTTTAAATTTTATTATTTTTTTCAAATTCAAAGACTTATATATACTTATAACTGTAATAAATTTTTTATTAATTATTTTTTAATATGTTTTTAATCCATGGAACAAATTTATAAACTCTTCCACCAACATCAGGTTTTCCTCTTGCACAGCCATTAGAAACGAATGAAATTACCGAAATGACTGTATTGTTATAAATAAAAGGACTTCCACTGTCACCCTTTGAAAAAAAATTAAAATTTTAAAATGAAACTTATGTTAATTGTAATTTAAATTTATATAAATTATTAATTACATGACATGCTCCATATCCTGATTGTTTAAATGTACAAAGTTGTTGTGGTACAATGTCCTTGTGAACAACCTTTTGACAAACAGAATTACTTATAACTTCAGTCTCTAATTTTCTCATGAATGCTGGCTGATTCCACACTCCAGCTAAAATAAAAAAACAAAATTTATAAATTAATTGACATACATTTATGTATTTTTATATTTAAAATTTTATTACCTGGATAACTCAAGCTTCCCCATCCACTCAGTGTTACTTTTGCTCCAACAGGAGCATCAACTTCTGGTAGTTTTATTGGTCTTTGATATGTATTAAAAGATATTGGTTTTTCTAACTAAAAAAAAGAAATTATTCACATAAATTAAAATAATAAATTAAAAATTTGCTTTAACAAAAAAAAATTGTAAATTAATTTTTATCTTACAGTAAGAATAGCAATGTCATTGGCAAATACATTATGTTGATCATAGTCTTCATGTACATGGGCTTTTTTAACACGATAAAGATTTGGAAATAAAGGATAAGCTAAGATACTTCCTGTTAAAATTCGTAAAGATTCTAAATCTATCAATGACCATTTTCCAGGACCATCATTTGTAATACAGTGAGCTGCTGTCAATATGTGAGTTGCATCAAGAATTGATCCACCACATGAATGACTACCACCATTTCTGATACTCACCATGTATGGAAATTCACCTATGTTAGCCCATTTACCATTTATTATTTTTTTCGTTAAAGTTGTATTTGTTTGTGTAAAATTTGTTGATGTATCATTACTATTAAATGATTCATTAGCTAATTCATGATCTGTTATTACATCACTTATTAAAATATCATCGGTTGATGGATAATCTGTTGTTACATCATTTGTTAAAATATTATCAGTTGATGTAACATCACTCTCAGCCCACGTACCTATTTATAAATAAAATAAAAAAGATTAATTGATAAAAAAATAGTATTATTATTTGATATATAATATTTTTAAATTAACACTTACTGGAAATTGTGAAAATTAAAATAATCCAAAAATGCATCATGATGATGTATTGATGGACAAAAATAATTTGATGAAATAATAAACATTCGTTCGCTTTTTGTTGCAAGTGTTAATTATTAATTCATATTTATACAACCTAATTTTATAATTATAAAATTTAAATTTACTGATAATATTTGTGGAAATATACTGTGCCAAATGGCCTTAATAACTAAATCAATTGATTATATAATAAAATTGATTACAACTAATAA
This sequence comes from Lysiphlebus fabarum, assembly GCA_011426435.1. Taxonomy (NCBI): domain Eukaryota; kingdom Metazoa; phylum Arthropoda; class Insecta; order Hymenoptera; family Braconidae; genus Lysiphlebus; species Lysiphlebus fabarum. The sequence goes on from WSYQ01000013.1 coordinate 733,207, forward strand.
TTAATATCAAAATAAACTGACTGAAAATAATTTGAGGAAATAAAAAAAAAAAAATTGATATTTATTTATATAAATAATAATTATAATTAGGTGGCATGACACGGTATTTTTTTTTTTTTAATATTTATTTGTGTCAACGGAAATATTTTATTAAATGAGTTTTTGATGATGAATCTATTGTTCTAGAAGTTATCAAGAAAAAAATATTCATCTACTCAGCAGGGTCATTGTGAATCACATAATATAAGAATATTATTTTAAAAAATATATGTCACCAGTTGGTAACAGGTATAAAAGAAAAAAGCCTAGATGAACTCAAGCTAGACCAAATAATCATTTTATAACAAGAGGTTCTTGAACTTTTTATTGTAGATTAACAGTGTTATCAGGTGATTCATTCATTAAACATGAAGACAATTTTAGCTATGTGTATTTTAATTGGAGTTTCATACTCAATAGTAAGTTGATCAAATAATTTTTTTTTAATTTTAATAAAATAATAAATAAATAAAACATTATTATATTTTAGAATCTTGAGGAGGCACGTCAGACCGAGTTACATAACATAGAAAAAATATTAAACAATGATTATAATAATTTTATTCAACAAATGGATTCAAAAATAAATGGAATGAAAATTAATATGACACATAAACTAAATAATTCAGTAGACAATAAAAGTAGTGGTATTCGATCTGAAATAGTCAAAAAAACAGGAAACTCACTTCATGGTGATGAATGTTGGAATAATTTAGTAATAGACACTAATGATGTTAAAGTAATAGTATCAAACAAAATACATGAATGTGCTAATTTAGAATATAGAAATATCCAAGTTGTGTGTCAACAAAAAATCTTTGAGATTATTAATCTGGTAAAAATTATTAATTAATAAGTAAATAGTTTTATATTTTAAAAAAGTATATTTAAAATAATTATATTTATTTATTTATTTATTTTTCAGTGTAATAAATTTTTAAATTTATCCATGGTCAGGAATCAGACTTTTATTAATCTCAAATTATTCTCAAATATTACTGTAAATAATGAATATTTTTTGGAGCAAAAAAACTCATTTAAAATATTTACAGACTCTTTAATTGATTTATCAGAAAACAATTTAAATAGTTGCTTTGGTATTGTTGAAAATAATCTAAATTATACTCTTTTGGACTCTTTAAGACGACCGGGCTGTATCGATTAAAAAAAAAAAAAATCTATTATAAATTAAAAACAATCGATTGATTTTTTATTATTTAAAATTCTTCATTGGCCTTATTTTTTTTTAATTAAAATTTTTAGTCAAAGATAAATTTATATTTATCAATAATTTAATGATTCTTTTTTTATTTTTTTTTTAATCCATGACACAAACATGTAAACTCTGTAATAAATTATGAATTGAAAATAAAAAAATTATTATAAATATGTCAATTAAGTAGTCAATATATATATATATTTTTTAAATTATTTTACCTTGTACAAACATCTGGTGTTCCATCAGCACATTTTTTTACCCATGAGCCAAGACCAACAAGTGTTTTATTATAAACCAAAGGACTTCCACTGTCGCCCTTCAAAAAATATACATATATTTATTGATGATAAGTTGTATTAAAAATAAAATAAAAAAAAACAATTCATTGCTTACATAACAAGCACCATATCCAAGACCTTTGAGAACACACATTTGTTGAGAATAAATTTCTCTGTGATGAGAATCTTCACATAATTTATTTGATACCACTGTGGTATCAAGAGTTCTTAAATTCGATGGTCCATTAAAATATTCCCAAAAGCTATTGAAGTCACCCCAACCACTCAAAGTGACAATAGATCCATCAGGAACATCAACATCTGGTAGACGAATTGGTTTTTGAAACTCATTAAATATTAATTTAGTCTCAAGCTGAAATAATTAACAATAAAAATCTATATTAAAAAGGTTAAATAAATATAATTAATTATATTAAATATATTACTGAAATTATAGCAATGTCATTGATAAAATTATTCCATGCTACATATTCTTCATGAATTTCAATTTTTTTAATATTGTAAAGAGTTGGAAACCATGGTGAACAATCAAGTGTACCAACAAGTACACTGAATAGACTCATATCTGTTATTGGGTTTCCACTTTTATCTGTAACACAATGTGCAACTGTTAAGATGTGTATATCATCAATAATAGCACCACCACATGCATGAGAATTATCAATACGAATTGAAACTTGATATGGAAATTCTTCATTACTTTCTGCTTTTTTACCATTCACTATTTTTTTTGGCATTTTGCCAATTATTCCTAAAATTATAATTTAAATTGACAAATTTATTTTTTTTCTTTTGTGTGATAAATTATCACTGATAATAATCTAAATAACTTTTTTTTTTTTATAGAAAATTAATGAAACTTACCAGGAAATACTCCCAAAATGAAAATAATTAATATAAATTCTTTGTACATAGTTTTACACTTCTTTAGTATCAAATTTTTTATTTAAAAATAAATAATTTCAGTTTTTCGATCAGCGTATTTATACTTGTATGGTAAATTTTTATTTACTATTGCCAAGTAATAAATTTTTTAAATATGTTTACTTTGATAAAAATTTATAGATTATTTTGTTTGAATAAATAGTTTATTTATCATTTATCAACTGGAATTTAATTTTAAAAACTACGTCAGTGCTTGTCACTTTAATAGCAAACAATATTACTGTTATTAATGAAATTAAATTGGACGTTAATATCAATTTACTATCATTATGATTGTTATAATTATTTTTTACATCTGTTCCCTGGTAGAAATTTTTCTCCGCTATTTGTTCAACTTTTCTCCACCTGAAAATTATTCCGGCATTTTCAAATGAAGGTCGGACAAATGTCGGAAAAACGAGGTAAGTTTTTAATCGATTTTAATAGAAAATCAAAGACCCTTTGATTTTTATCGTATATAATAATTTTTTTAATTTATTTATCAATTACAAATAATTCACAGAATGTGATGCATCACATTCGTCATTATACCCCGTAAAAAAAAATTGCTCTCGAAGAAGAGCAGAGATGATGGAAAACATACAAAAAAAAGATGGTCAATTTATTGGACATTAAAGGTAAACTAACATATCTTATATAAAATGCATTGGAAAAATCTAGAATATTTCATTCGAATCCATTTGAAATTTATTAATAAAAATTTCAGGTTCACATGACGACAAAGAGAATCTATAAATATTCAGCAATAATGAAGGTACGTTGCATTATTGTTTTATTTATATAAAAAAAAATTCACGTTGCAGCAACAACGAAAGAAAAGAAGCAAGCAACGGTAATGCAACGAATGGGAACTCAATAATTTGTTTATTTCAATTATTTGAATGAAATTTACATTATTAATGTATTGTTTTTTTTTTTCTTTTTCAGAATCACATGGTGACAAAGCCAACAAAGGAAGCAGATTGTCGTCTAATTTAATGGAACGAATGGGAAATGAATAATCATATTTTAATTAGAGTTTCATACTTAATAGGTTGATTAGTAAATTTATTTATTGAAATAAAATAATAAATAAAACATTATTACTTATATATAAATTAATATATTTTAGGCACGTCAGTCCGAGTTACATAAAATGGAAAGAATATTAAACAATGATTATAATAATTTTATTTAACAAACCCTGATAGAAATTTTTTTTCGCGTTTTGTCCTCTTTTCTCCGACTTTTTTCCGAAAATGACCCATGGTAAACGAATTTCTCCGCTATTTGTCGAACTTTTCTCCAACTGAAAATTATTCCGCCATTATCGGACAGAGTTCGGAGACGGGTTGGACAAATAGCGGATTTTTAGATAAAATTTTTTTTATCTAATTTAATTTGACTGTTTTTTTTATATTAAAATATAAAACATAACATAACATGTATAACATATTAGCTCATAAAAAACATCATCAAATAACATGATAAAAAAAATGCAGTATTAAAATTAATTTATTTAGATGTACATAGATTTGTAAATATTATTATTTTAATAAATATTAGAAATTCGTTTGACAATTTATTTATTTAAGAGTCATGATGACAAACAATTAAAAAAAAAAAAACTAAAATGCCTTATTAGTATTATCATAGACGATATAAAAAAAAAAAAAAAACAAACAAAAATGAGACATTATCGAAAAGTAAAATAATAATAAGTGCAGTTGTCCAACAATAAAAATTTATAGTTAAAATAAATATTTAAAAATATTTTTAAGAATTTAATTGAATAGATAGTTGATAGATATTTAAATATTTAAAAAATATTATTTTAAAAATAAATTTAATTATTTAATAATTAACGCAGTCGATCAAAGTCCACCTCGATTATTTTGTTTTTTTTTTTTTTTTTTTTCAATATATAATTAATAAAAAATATTAGATATTAATAGCCTTATCATAAAGCTGAATAGAAAAAAAATAAATATTCTGGTGTTTTTAGTGACACGTTGGTTTTACATGTGTCAGCAAAGCAGTCGAAATTAAATTTTAATAATATTATCAACATGATTAAGTATTATTTATAACCTTGTTATTAAACATATTATTTTAATTTTTAAAACCTAAAATTGTTCTTTTATTTATTGAAAAAATTAAAGTAAATATTATTAAAATGTCAAAACGTTTATTTGTCGATGAAAAGCCATTAATTGTTGCTAAAAAAAGCTGCAATAGTGAGAGAGAAATTTTACAAGATAATGAGACATTTATTAATATTCTTGATGATGATTCATGTGGAAAAATATTTTCATACTTGTCAATTCGTGAGAGATTAAATATTGAACGAGGTGAGTAATTAATTTTTGATTTAATTAATTTAATTTTTCATTTAATAAAAAATTTAAAAATATGTATTATTTAAATTAATTTTTTAGTATGTTTACAATGGCAAGAAATAGTCATACATAAATCCTGGAATAATATTACGACACTTGATTTTTTTGATACAAAAATAATCAACAATTATTTTGATGGTAAAATTCCAACTCAATCAGAACTTGAAATATTATTATCAAGATGTGGAAAATATTTAAGAATATTAAATCTTTCATCTGATTATGATGATCAAATATTAAAAGCAGTTTATAATTATTGTCCAAATTTAACATCATTAAAACTCAATTTAACTGAACATGTACAAAGAAAATATGATGAAAATTGTTTTATAAATGCATTTTCAAAAATGAATGATTTAAAAAAATTTTTTATTCATTCAGCTTATGGTCATGGTATACTTGAATCACTTGATTGTCTTCCAAATAATATTATGGAAATTCATTTGTCTATGAAAAGTTATAGCTCAAAAAATTCAACTTATCATAAACATTTTCAACAATCACTATCAGTAAGTTGTATTATTTATTAAATTATTTGTTTATTTAATTTTTTATATTAATAAATATTTATTATTTTTTAGAAATTTAAAAATTTAAAAAGTTTAACAATTAACAAAATTAATCTTGAAAATAAAACAATTGAAATAATTGGACAAATGAAAAGTTTAATTCATCTTGATCTTGGTGAAATATATGCTGGAATATTTTCATCATTTATGCCATTAACAAATTTTCCAAATTTAGAACATTTAAATTTAAGAAGTATACAAAATGGTACTGAGGATGATCAAATATTAAATGAGCTGTTAAATAATTCAAGAAAATTAAAATATTTAGATATTTCATTGAATTTTGGTGTAACAGAATTGGGTCTAAGTCATGTTGCTAAAATGAAAAATCTTGAAGTACTTAAAATAAATAGTTTACTAACTGGTGAAGTTAATTTTAATCAATTTTATAAACTTAAAATTTTTGAATGTGAAGGTTGGGCTGGAGCATGTGATGAAACAATTCAAGTTATACTAGAAAATTCTCCAGATATAAAATTAATTGATGCAAGAAATACAAATCTTACAATTAAATCACTTGTTTTAGCAAATGATATTACAAAAGGAAGAATGAATAATATTGTATTACATTTTAAAGTTGATTTGGCATTGATATTAAATTTTCATAAATTGGGAATGATTTCATCATATTTAGTACTTGAAGCTATGTAAATTTAAATATAATTATTTATTTTTTAATAAATGAAAAATAATATTTTTTCAAGTACAAAAAATACTAAAATAATTGTAAATTTATAAAGATTAAAAATTTATTTCATTGTTAATAAATAAATAGATAAAAAAATATATATTTTGTTTATTTTATTTTTAATTTTAATATTATTTTTCTATTTTATTATGATTTCTAATACACGTTGAGTCACAATGTTAGTGTATATGTATATTTTTTTTTTTTTTTTTCAATGATTCTCTTAATCTTGAATTTTTATTATTATTTTATATTTTGGCTTATCAGTTGGTTAACTACCTGAAATAATCTGACGTAGTCATTTAACATGGGTGACACTACACAAACTTGAAAAAAAAAAAAAAATATTTCTAAATTATGACTATTTTTATTCTATTATTTATTCCAAAAAAAAAAAAAAAACCTCAGTTGACATTGATTTGTTAAATAAAGTGTGAGTATAAATATTTCATTATAAAATAAAAAAATATATTTAATATAATTTATTGTTTGTTTAATAATTATTTAAATCAATAAATTTTAAATTTTATAGACATGATGACAAGATTATTTATTGTTGGATTTTTGATATTTATTTTCGTGAATAATGTTAGATGCCAAAGTGAAACAACAATTGAGGCACATGTGGGACAAACAGTGGTCTTACCATGTCGATATATTGGCAATCATCATCGTTTCATGATTTGGCAACATCCTGATGATGTTAAAATTATTGGACCTCAAAATTCATTTGATCAAAAAAAATATAATTATAAAGTATTATCTGGTGAACTTTTTATCAAGGTAATGCTACTGTTGTAATATTTAATTATTAATATCCAACAAAAATTATTAAAATAATTAATATATATTTATATTTTTATTTTATATCAACAGAATGTTACTATTGATGATGTTGGTGTTTACAAGTGCTTTACTCAAGGCCTTTTAAATAGAGCTTCAATAAAAATTAATTTGGCAAAATTGATTGTTCATGAACATCATGAAAAAAAGGACAAATCAATCACAACTATTACCAAGGTTAATTTTAATAATTACAAATTTAAATAATAAATTTTTAAATTAATTGATAATTAATTGTAAAATATATTAATTTTCAGGACAAAATAATAATATTGCTTTTAATATTTATTTTAATTTTTCTTATTGTTTATTTAATAAATAAAAGAAAAACAAAAGATATATCTTTAAAATTTTTTGGAGATAATAAAACTGATACAGTTGAATCACGTTCATGTCAAACACATGATGAAAAAAAGAACAAATAAGTTGATTTTAAATTTTAATTTGATAAATAATATACTTGGCTAATTTATTTTATCATAAAAAATCAAGTGGATTTAGTATTTATACCTGATAATAATAATAATTTTATCATTGATAAAATAATACTTGATCTGTAATAATTTTTATTATCATTTGTGAATAAATGCTTGACAAGATAATTCAATCACTTATTAAAAAATAACAGTATGTCATTTGTTAGTGAGAATTTGTAAAATTATTTAATAAATAATTAAAAGTGACTATTTGTTTGTTTTTTTAAATAAAAAAATTGATTTGTTTTATTAAAAATGAACATGTTTATTGTATTTTATTTCGTATTAATATTTACAAGTGTTTCAGTGTTGTCAAGTGATTATCATTGTATTTGGTATGGTGAATGTCATGTTTCAGATAATGGCCTCAAGCAAAATTGTCCAACAACAAATTCAGCACAATTAATTAATAATAATACAGCTGAAGAAATTTTACGTAAAAGATGTCCACATTTATTCATGGAAACTGGTATAATTATTTATTAATTAAAATATTGTATTACTCTAATTAATTTATATTGAATTGAATAATTATTTAACAGATCATCCATTGACTTGTTGTGATGCTGATAATATTAACACAATGGATACAAGTTTAAGAATGGCTGATTCAATTTTTGGTCGTTGTACAACATGTATTAAAAATATGATACGTGGAATATGTGATTTTACATGTGCAAATGATCAAAGTAGATTTATGGAAGCAACCAATATAATATTTGATATAGAAATTAAAAAATATTATATTGATGAAGTTAATGTAATTATTAACAATGTGATTCAATCATTGATGTTATTATTTTATTATTTTAATTATTTATATAATTTTTTTATCAGGTATTTATAAGTTATGAATATGTTAATTCAACATTTGAATCATGTAGTAATGTTGTTCATCCAATGAGTGGATATTTAGCAATGGAAATTGGTTGTGGTGAACATGCAAAGTGCAATCCAAAATTGTAAGACAATATAATATAATTATTTTGATGAAACTTATATTTTTCAACTAATTTAAATGATATTTTTAAAGATGGTACGAGTATTTGGGTGATGCAGATAATAATCCACTTGTTCCATTTCAAATGAATTATGTTTATGAATCTAACAACAAAATTAATGGTCTTGTTGATCCATTAAATCCTCCAACAAAATTATGTAGTGAAGCTTATGATGTTTGTATAAATTTTTAATGATAAAATAAATATATTTATTTTTTTAAATAACAAAAAGATTATTTAATTATTTTTGATGATTTTAGGATTCATCAACACGTTGTAGTTGTATTGATTGTCCATCATCTTGTCCATTTGCTGAATGGTTAATTCAAGAAGAATATTTTACAATATTTAATTTCAATGGCTATGGAATTTTATTGGGATGTTTTGTGATTATTTCAAGTTTTATATTTTCAATAATTTATATATATCTTCGAAAATATTGGCAAAGTTTGTATACTTAATTTATGATAAATATTTAATTAAAGATAAATTAATTATAATATTATTTTTAATATTACAGGTGATAGTGTTGACTCAGGACAAAATTGCAATGATTCTAGTATTTTATTTAATAAATTGATTCAAGATTTTTTCAGGGCATGGGGACATTGTACGTAAATGGAAATGTTAATTATTTTTTAAGGACAGATAATTACATTTTATAAATAAATTAAATTTTGTTTACTTTTTTAATAGTTTTTGCTTCACATCCAGTTTGGATATTATGCATTATTTTTGTTATTATTTTGGTTTTAAATTATGGAATATTCTTGCTTAAAGTAACAGTAAGCCCAATTGAAATATGGTCATCACCTGATTCTAGATCTCGAATGGAAAAAGAATATTTTGATAATAAATTTACACCATTTTATCGTATTGAACAAATTTACATCAAAGCTGTTGGTCTTAAAAATGTATAAATTTAAAAAAAAAGAAAAGTAAATAATCCACTTTTTTTATTCTAAAAAATAAAATAATAAAATAATATTTTTTAATTTACAGATTAAACATGAGACACCAGATAAAATGCTAACATTTGGTCCAGTATTTCAAAAGAAATTTTTGTTAGAAGTTTATAAATTACAACAATATATTTTTCAGGTAAAAAATAAAAAGAAATTAAATTTCCCAAGATATAAAAAACAATATTTAATTCAATTTTATTAACAGATTGGTAATGAAACTGATCAAGGATTAGATAAAATTTGTTATGCACCAGTACAAAGTGATTTTACTGGACCAGTTACCAATAATTTGTGTACAGTACAAAGTGTTTGGGGATATTTTCAAAATGATATTGATACATTTAATGAAACAGATGAAATTGATGGATATGAAATTAATTATTTAAATCACATTTATAAATGTTTACAGTAAATAATTTAATTAAATATTACAAATAAAATATGACTTTTTAATTATTATTTGAATTAATAATTTTTTTGTTTTTAATTTATACAGAAATCCATATAATCCATTGTGTTTGGCACCATACAAAGGACCAATAATACCAGATATTGCATTTGGAGGATTTTTAAATGATGATAAAAAATTACATGAGCCATCTGATATAATAAATTCAACTGGTTTAGTAATGACATTTATGGTAAAAAATACTGCTGATAAAATTCAATTAAATCGTATTCTTGAATGGGAAAAAAAATATCTTAATTTTATGAAATATTGGGATGATAATGAACGTCCAAAATTTATGGAAATAGCATACAGTGCTGAGAGATCAATTGAAGATGAATTAGATAGAACATCTAGAGCTGAATTTATTACAATTATCATAAGTTATGCTTTGATGTTTTTGTGGATCATTTTGTCTCTTGGATCATTTAAATTTTCACAAGAGTGTTTGGTAAGTTAATTAAATTATATTGACAAATTTAATTAAATAAAAAATGGTAATTTTTATTTTTAAATTATTATGACAGATAACATCACGTGTATTTTTAAGTGTAAGTGGAATTTTAGTAGTTTTGTGTTCAGTTGGATGTACATTTGGAATATTTGGCTATATTGAAACACCAACAACTCTACTAACAATTGAAGCAAGTTTAATAATTATTTAACAAAATAAAAAAAATTAAATTGATTGATTAAAATGTAAATTATTTTTTGTTTTGTCATAGGTCATACCATTTTTAATACTTTCTATTGGTATTGATGATATTTTTATTCTAGTACAAACACATCAAAGAAATATAGCTAAACCTGAAGAAACTGTATCACAACATTTAGGAAGAATATTGGCTTTAGTTGGACCATCATTATTATTAACAAGTTTATCTGAAGGTCTTTGTTTTTTAATTGGTACATTGTCATCAATGCCAGCTGTAAAAACCTTTGCATTATTTGCATCAGTTGCTGTGTTTATTAAATTTATTTTACAAATTACAGCATTTATTTGTTTTTTATCTCTTGATACTCAACGACACAAAGTTAGTTATTTCATTATAAATTTTAAATTAAAAAAATAAATAAATAAATATATTTATGGAAATTTTAATTTTAGAGTGGTAGATGTGATATATTTTGTTGCTTCAAAGTAGGAAAACAAAATAATATCAAAGTAAATTATGGAATTATTAGTAAAATATTTACTAAATTTTATACTCCATTGTTGATGAAAAAATCAGTTGGTATTTTTGTTTTAATATTTTTTGTTGGTGTTACAACTTTAAATGGATTTATTGGGGCAAATGTTAAGCTTGGTTTGGATCAAAAGCTATCAATGACTAAAGACTCTTATGTTCATAAATATTTTGAGGTAAAAAAATTACTAAAACAAGATATATTTATCATCAACAACTGATTGAACTTTTAACTATTATTTTCCTTTAGTATATGCAAGATTTGTTGTCAATGGGACCACCAGTATATTTTGTTGTAACAGGTGGTCTCAATTACAGTGATACAAAAGTACAGAATGCTATTTGTGGAGGACAAAATTGTAATTCTGATTCGCTTTATACTCAAATATTTACTGCATCAAAGCAGTCGTCAATGTGAGTAAATTTAAAAATAAAATTATTTAAAATAACATGTAGTAATAAGAGCACGAAAATATATATTCAATAAATTTATCAGACAGCCACAGAATTAAATAACCAAGTGATATAGAAATAAAAAATATAATTTTAGTTCTTATCTTGCCAAGCCAGCCTCATCTTGGATTGATGATTACTTTGATTGGATAACTATAGATGGTTGTTGTCTTCAATTTCAAAGTAACTCATCATTTTGTCCTCATGATAAAACTTCTGAATGTGAACCATGTCCTGTCACCAAAAACAATTTTGGACAACGTCCAAGTGCTGATGACTTTCGTAAATATATTAGTTACTTTTTGATGGATGTACCAGATGAAAGTTGCAGTAAAAGTGGGCGAGCAGCATATCTTGATGTATTTTTATCTATAAAATGTTTTTTCTTTAAATAAAAATAAATAAATTATATAACAATTATTTTTAATTAGGCAATGTCATATACTTACAATGATCATGATGATGGTGATAAATTAAATATTGAAGATTCATATTTTATGACATATCATACACCACTGAAAGATGATGCTGACTGGTACAATGCTCTGGAGGCAGCAAGAGTTGTTGCTTCCAATATTTCCATCATGATAAATCAAGCAAATTTTACTGAAAAAGAAATTAAAGTATTTCCATACAGGTTAATTTTTTTTATAATATAAAAATACATTTTAAGTTATTTATTAATTTTATTTTGCAAATTATAGAATTATTTTTTTAGTGTTTTTTATGTATTTTATGAACAATATTTAACTATTTGGAGAGAAACTTTAAAATCACTTGGATTATCACTTGTTATTATTTTTATTGTTACATTTTTATTTACTGGTTTATCATTATTTTCTGCAATTGTTGTTGTTGTTACTGAGACAATGATTATTATTAATATGCTTGGATTTATGTATTGGTGGAATATTTCTCTAAATGCTGTGTCTCTTGTGAATCTTGTCATGGTGAGTATTTATTTTTTTAAGTCAATTATTATTTTATTATAAAAGAAATACTAATTATTTTTTACAGACAGTTGGTATATCTGTTGAATTTTGCAGTCATATTGTAAGATCGTATATGGTTTCAATTAAATTTTCAAGGATAAGTAAAGCATCTGATGCATTATCAATAATTGGAAGTTCTGTAAGTTATATTTAGCTATTATTTATTTTTTCAAATAAATATAATTGTTGATATTTAATTGACAGGTTTTTTCCGGGATAACAATGACAAAATTTGTGGGAATAACAGTGCTTGCATTTGCAAAAACTCAAATCATTCAAGTATTTTTTTTTAGAATGTATCTTGGAATTGTCATCATTGGTGCATCACATGGTCTTATTTTTCTACCTGTACTGTTGAGATTTATTGGTAAGATGACATAAAAATAATAAATTTAACATCAAAAATAAAAATTATTAATTAATATTTCCAGGTCCAGAAGTTTAAATATTTTTTACCTATTTATAAAAAAAAAATAAATAAATATTAATTAATTACAATGTAAATAAAAATAAGATAAAGGGTTAATTTTTTTTTTTAAATAATAAAGACAGACACAAATATTTTAATATGTGTAATTTTTATTTCAAGAACATTTTAATATTTTTTTTTTTTAAATCATTTATTTTTATTTTTTTTTAAGTAAAACCAAATTTTAAATGTAAAATAAAGAAAAAGAAAAAAAAAAACAAATGGTAAAAGTGGTTAAATTATTTTATAATCAATGATAAAAGAACAATAGAAATATGGAATGAGAAATCAGATTTTTTTTTTTTAATTTTATTAATTGGACTTGTTGGTTGGACTTTATTGATTGGTTAAGATAATTAACAACCACCACGAAGACGGAGAACCAAATGTAAGGTTGATTCTTTTTGGATGTTGTAGTCTGATAAAGTTCTTCCATCCTCAAGTTGTTTACCAGCAAAGATGAGACGTTGTTGGTCTGGTGGGATACCTTCTTTGTCTTGGATCTTGGCTTTGACATTTTCAATTGTATCAGAAGCTTCAACTTCCAAGGTGATGGTTTTTCCAGTCAATGTTTTGACGAAAATCTGCATGCCACCACGAAGACGAAGAACTAAATGTAAGGTTGATTCTTTTTGGATGTTATAATCAGATAAAGTTCTTCCATCCTCAAGTTGTTTACCAGCAAAGATGAGACGTTGTTGGTCTGGTGGGATACCTTCTTTGTCTTGGATCTTGGCCTTGACATTTTCAATTGTATCAGAAGCTTCAACTTCCAATGTAATGGTTTTGCCAGTTAATGTCTTGACAAAAATTTGCATGCCACCACGAAGACGAAGTACAAGATGGAGAGTTGATTCTTTTTGAATATTATAATCAGATAAAGTTCTACCATCCTCAAGTTGTTTACCAGCAAAGATGAGACGTTGTTGGTCTGGTGGGATACCTTCTTTGTCTTGGATCTTGGCTTTGACATTTTCAATTGTATCAGAAGCTTCAACTTCCAAGGTGATGGTTTTTCCAGTTAATGTCTTGACAAAAATCTGCATACCACCACGAAGACGAAGAACCAAATGTAAAGTTGATTCCTTTTGGATGTTATAATCAGATAAAGTTCTACCATCTTCGAGTTGTTTACCAGCAAAGATAAGACGTTGTTGGTCTGGTGGGATACCTTCTTTGTCTTGGATCTTGGCTTTGACATTTTCGATGGTATCAGAAGCTTCAACTTCCAATGTGATGGTTTTGCCAGTTAATGTCTTGACGAAAATTTGCATACCACCACGAAGACGAAGTACAAGATGAAGAGTTGATTCTTTCTGGATGTTATAATCAGATAATGTTCTTCCATCTTCCAATTGTTTACCAGCAAAGATCAAACGTTGTTGATCTGGAGGAATTCCTTCCTTGTCTTGAATTTTAGCTTTTACATTTTCAATTGTATCTGAAGCTTCTACCTCGAGGGTGATGGTCTTGCCAGTCAAAGTTTTTACGAAAATCTGCATTTTCAACTGGAATAAAAATAATAAACTCAATTAAATAACTGTCTATTTTTATTTGATATATAAACACCCAGGTGAATTGAAAAAAAAAAAAAAAAAAAATCAATAAAATCAAATAAATAGAATAAAAAAAATAAAATTTAGTTGATGTATACTTAAATGATCTGCAATGTTTTTTCAATAATAATTGAAATGTTTTTTTTTTTAAATTATAAACATTAATGTTTACACCAATGCTTAAAAAAAAATAAAGACCCAAGCAATGCGTCATGTAAAATTTCCACTTGGCAACAAAATAATCATAACAAAAAAAAATCAATAAATCATAAAATAATAAAAATAACATAAAATATTAAATTGACATTATTTAAAAAAAAATATAATAATATAATATTTGAATAAATAGAATTATTATTCATAATTATAAGTAAGTAAAAAATAAATGTAAAAAAACTAAAATAAAAATATTTATTCTGGAAATTTCTTGTAATGGCGTCATGGAAATATATATATATATATACATCTATAACGGTACTGCGACTAACAAAGGAGACTCACCAGTTGTCCTACTTTTATTTTTACTATTTTTAAAAATAAAACCCACACAAAAAAAAACTTATAAATATAAACTATTTAATTTTGATTTCGAAATATATATATTAAAATAAAATTTTAGTAGACCAAAAATAAAAAAAAAATGAATTACGGTTGAACAAAATTATTGATTTGTAAATACACGAAATGGACGTCACACAAACAACAGAAAGTTATCAATTAAACATATGCAATATCATAAAAAAATATAAACTGAATCTGTCTTTTTTTTAATGATTATAATGAGTGAAATATCAAATAATATTATTTAAAAACTTACCAGTTGTAGAATATATCAAAAATGACGAAATTAGAGGTCAAGTAGATCAATAATTTTCAAGAATGATTTTGATATATATATAAGTAAATAATAATAATAATAGTTGTGTACGAATAGGATATCCCACCAACGAATGATAAAAAAAAGCTGGCGTCACTTGGTTTTATTGAATGTGAAGCAGTGCTGACAACTGTATTAATTAGAATTTCAATAACCCTACGAATAACGAATCAGCATTGATGTCAATAAAATTGGTGCTTGTGATTGATTTAAATTTTCACTTAAATTATCACTATTGTAAATGTCTTATTATTAATTGTTAAAAAATATAATAATAATAACTTATTAATTTAATTTAATTAACAAATACATATATATTTTTGTTATGATTTTTTTTACCATTGTCAATATAAGAATTAGATAACAGCGCTATCGTTTTTTTAAATACAATTGTTTATACCGAAAACTTTTATTTTTATTATCTTGAGTAATAAAACCCATACAATATAAAATTTGTAAATATAAAATTAAAATATTTAGGGCTGCACAGAATTATTAATAGTAAATAATAAAAAAAAGATAATTGCACAAAATAAATATCACACAAGAACAAAAAGTGATTATTTATAATTGTAATTTTATATAAACAAAAAATATGGCCAATTCATAAAAAAAATATGTACCTATATATTAAATCTTTCGAACAACCAATCAGCACTGATGTCAATAAAAGAGACGCTTGTGATTGGTTTAAATTTTTACTATAAATCACTATTGTAAATGTCATATTATTAATTTGTACAAAATATATTTATAATAATAAATTAAGCTATAAATTAATTATTTTAATATGATTAACAATTGTTATTATATAAATGTATGTATTTATTTACAAATATTAAAAAAATTTATTTACAAAATATTGCAAAATATCAACAAAAGAATTAGACAACAGCGCTATAGTTTTAAAAATCGCCACGATAAACCATGAACCAACAAACACAACAAAACGTGAAATGGCGTCTAAAGCATACATACTGATATTTTTGTCAGATCTGCTCTAAGTTATTTTTTTGCTAAAGTTTTTAATAAAAAAATAATAATATTATTAAATAAATATTAAATTGAACTAAACCATAATTAGATTATATTAAATAAATATTTAATAAATATAGTGTAAAAGTGTTAATAATTGAAAATTTAATTTCAATATTGTTTTGAAGTCTTGTTGTAGAGTGTACATTTTGATTCTGTAACAAAACGTATTAGTTTGGTGTTTAGATATATTTTTTTTCATCATCAACAACATTTGGATTAAATAAAATAAAATTATATTATTAATTTAATGAAGTTACGAGTTTTATGATCAATAAGCACAATCAAGGAGTGCTTGGAATATCTGGTAAGTCATTTAATATCAGCATGTTAAAATTTATCAATATACATAACCTAGAATGACAAATATCATTACACACAAATCATTATTGTAATTTATTTATTTATATATCAATTAATTGAATATAAATCAAACAAATCATTTTCCCGAGATGCCAATATTTAATTAGAAAATTATTATATATTTTTTTTTTCTTAGGAAAAATTATTGTTTATTTTGTTTGTTTTTTAGTCAATAAAAAACACCTGGGTATTAATATTTTTGATTAAATTATCATAAATAATATATTTATTGTTTTTTTAAAAATTTTTATATTATTTTAAGATATTTTTTTAAATTATTTTAAATTTTATCTGAACAAATTGTTATTTTTATGATTTAAAATTTGTTTGGAGAAGATGTATATATTATTTTCTCATGACTATTGTCATAAATTAACTATTTGTGTATGATAAAAAGAATATATGTTATATTACTAAAAAATAGTAAGTATATATGTAAAATACATCTACAAAAAATATATTAAATTTAAATTTTATAAAAAATTATTTTTTACATATGTATATCTATTTTTAGATGTTTCATATTGCTGAGTCTGAATGAAAAGGTTTGCAATAAGAAAAAAATAAAAGAATTTGTCTCAACATTTTATTCACAATAAAATCTCATTAATATATCTAAAAATAAATAAATAAACTATTATTAATTTATATTATTTAATTTTGTTTCAGATAAATAACATTCCAGTCAAATATCAAGGTCACCAAGTCAACACTGGACTGTTTTTTTTATTTTTAAAAATTTTCTTTATTATTTTTTTTTTTTTTCTAAATTTAAAAAAAAAAAAAATATATATATACATAATTTTTTAAAGTAAAAAAAAGAGTCCTTGACAGCAAGAAGTCATCGCTACACCGGTGAGTTCCAACACAAAATATTGCTTGGTAGCAAGAAGGACTCAAAGCAAACTAACAATGTCTGTACAAAGTGTTGCTCTGGCATCTCTAACGGCCACCTATACTGACTCGGAAGGTGAGGATGGTGCAGATGATGAACTTCAGGATAATTCAAACATATCCCAGGGGGCTGCCCCTCATCATGTCCAAATTGGTCAGTCCCAGGGTATCAACAGTCCTAAATCTGGTAGATCAGCATCAAATAGTCCAATTGTTACATCAACAATTGGTAGTAAATCAATTAGCAGTCTATCAAATGCACCCTCCTTAGTTACTGATGTAACATCAAAAGTTCAACGTTTAGTATCATATTTTGATGATACAATTGTATCTGATGACGAGGGAACAGCGACAGCTTTGGGTGAGGATGAAACCTCAATAAATGGAGGTATCATATTACCTGAACAGTCGCCCTCACGTCAAGGAGAATTAGTTTCAGATGGCGAACCAGATGCTGATGGTGTCATCATACCACCTGAACCACCTGGTCAATGTCCACAAGAAATACAAGAAAAATTAAATCAATTATTTAGAACAATGGATCATACTGGACATGATATGAATCAAGTTATACAAGAAAGAAAAGATTTTAGAAATCCATCAATATATGAAAAACTTATTCAATATTGTAGCATCGATGAACTTGGTACAAATTATCCACCTGATCGTTTTGATCCATTTAGATGGGGTAAAGAATCATATTATGAAGAATTAGCAAAGCTTCAAAAAGCTGAAATGGATAAACTTGAAAAAACAAGAAAAGAAAAAACTAAAATCGAAATTGTAACTGGTACAGCAAAACGACCAAATAATTCAACAATGACTGCTGATGAAGATGCCAAAAAAAGAAAAAGTAAATGGGATCAAGTATCAACTGGTGTAACATCAATAAAACCTAATGTTATTTTACAACCTACACTTAGTAATTTATCTTCAGCTTCTGGGGCAAAAGTTATATCAGCTTTTGGTTCATTACCAAAGAAAAGACTGTAACATATATGTTTCTTACATTTTATTATCATTAATAATATTAATTATATTATTATTATTTTGTAAAAAGAAAGTAAAAAAAAAAAAAAACAAACAAACAGGGAAAAGAAAAAAATAGAAACAAAAACGATACAAGCAAGTTCATGTAAATAATTTTCTAATATTATTAATAATAATGCCATTGTTTTTTGTCTCATTAAATTTAGTTAGCAAAAAAAATTATTAATTTTTTTTTTTATTTTTATTTTTAAATTGATTTTTTCTTTCAATTATAATTATTATTTTTTTGTGCTTGATAACATTTTTTTTTTTTGGCTTGTTTTTTTAAATTTTATTTTTACTGAACCGGTGATTTTTAATTTGAAAAACAAAATTCTCTATATTTAACACATTCCATTCAAATTTATTAAACAAAAATTATTGTGGCAATTGTTTTTTTTTTTTTTTTTTTTTGTTTTAGTAATTGTTTTACTAGTGATTGTAAATATGTTTGAAAAGAGAACAAAATTTCTTTTTTTTTAATCGTTATTTTTTTAGTAAATTGATGGTTAATGTCTGTTTGATATTTTTGTTTATTATTTTTTTTTTTTTTTTTGCTAATAAAACAATCGTACATTACTACTGATAAAATAAAATTAAATAAATGTATATTTTTGAAAAAAATGAAAAGTTGAATAATAAATTAATACTGAAGATGATATAAAGATGAATAATTGAGTTAAAGTAAACAACAATACTGCCGTAGTTTAATTGTATCATTGTTTGATATAAATTGATAATATAAATTTAATTTGTGGTCAAGTATTGATGGATTACTGTTCAAATCATCATGTCAAAATCGTGATGTAGATAATTATTGTAGCAATAACATAATTTTTTATTGTTTATTATATTTTTTTTTTTTGTCGTAAAAATAATTAATTAATTAGTCGATGAGCTGCTACATTTTTAAAAATAAAATTAATGAACAGTGCTACCTCCAACGAGTCGACAAAACTATTGTTTGTCAACATCTCAATCGTTAAAAATATTTGTTTTATTATTTATTTTTAATAAATAAAATACATGAATACTGACTACATTGATAAATGTTTTGATTAAAATTTTTAATTGAATTTTTAAAATAAATAAAATTATTAAAAATAATTTATTTATAAAATAAATAATCTGTTTAACTTGACTGCAAATGCTACCGAAAGAAATTTAGAATTCAGTACAACTTAAAATAAATAAATTGACTTTAATTTAAAATATAAAGAAATAAATTTAAAAAAAAAAAAAAATAATAATGATTAATAAAAAATTGTAGTGATAAAAAAAGAAAGAAAATTATAAAAATAAATAAGTAGATTCAGGTAGATCGTTGGATGTAAAGATAAAAAAATGATAAAAGAAATAAAAAAAAATAATCATCGTAGTTACTGTTTAAAAGAATAATTGTGTCAATACTTTTATCTAAAATTAAAAATTTATTTTGCTTTTATTAGATTAATAAGTGACAAAAATTTAAAAGTATTGACACAATAAAATTCAAACGAGATTTAAAATTTTGGTAAAGTTACATTATTAGATAATTTATAGAAAAAGAAAATTTAATTATTTAAAAATTGATTCTTTTTTTGTAACTATACTTGAGTTGAATAAAAATCCAGATTAATTAAAATCTCAAGTGAGAAATTAAGAATAGAATATTGATTCGAGGAAGTAAATAACAACAAGTGATTTATAATTTTAAAAAATATAAAAAAATTAGTACAACATTGTTTTATTATAAAAAAAATTGTATTGATTTATTTAGAAGCAATCGACGAGTTCAATTTTTTTTTATAAAAATATTTAAAGATCAAATGAAACGATGAATAAATGTCATATAATTTTCATAAAATGTGTAGTTTTTTTTTTTATTTCATGTTGATAAAATTACACATTTAATGTTAATGTATTATTGAATTTTATTTTAAGATTCAATAATAATTTGTAAATAAAAACTTTGATGAAACGATGGTTCATGAATGAGAGAATAAAAAAAAAATACAATCTGCACATTATTAATAATTTATATAAAAATTTTTCGGAACATAAAAATAGTCAGATATGTATTTCACCTGTGTCTTCATAATAAACCAGCCAAATAAAAATTATGAAGACAAAATCCAACAAAAAAAAAAATAATTGTATATAAAATATTTTTAAATAATTATTTTTGTCTACTTATTTGTTAACCCACAATGATAAAAAAAAATTTTTTTTTCTACTAAAAATATTATCATTTTATTGTTAAATTAAATTTTTTATTTAATACATTTTATTTTTTACGTTTAATTTTTTTCGTTGATTAAGTCTGTCATCCTCAACTGAGACCAGTACAAGTTGTTAAATTTTTTTTTAATCATTTTTTTGTCTTTAATAATTAACATTACTTGTTTTGAAATCATTGGCAATGACAGATTGTCTGGTAATCAAGTAATTATCATTTAATGTCTACATTTAATACGATTTTTGTTGCAAAAAATTACACAAAAAAAAAAAAAGATAATTTCACATATAAATTTATATATGTCGCTTCATTAGACTGATTATCACATTTTTATTTAATTTTATTTTTCATTTTAATGTCAGAATTTCGCGTGTCGGTGACTTGGCTCAACTTGGTTGAGTCATTGGCCTTTCAGGCATGCTAAAAAAAAGATCGTGCAAAATGATAACGCATTTGTTTTATTACTCGCAATGCATTTTTTTTATTATTATTAATATTATTATCATTGTTTATTTATTTTTTATTTTTTAATTTGCAAAGTTTTACCGTGCGAGAAATGAAATTGAAGTAGCACATAGAGTATATATTGTGAATTACATGTTGAAGATAAATTTTTATTATCTTTGATCATGGTTTGTGAATTTTATGTATATTATATATATAAAATTTTACCAGTGATGAGAAACGTCCAACCTTTTACTCAGTTTAAAATTAATTAAATGACGTTTATTTATTTTTTTTTAAATAGATAATTATATATAAAAAAGTTAAAAGTCAGTAGTTGAATAAATTAAAATTAATTTATTTAGTGCAAAATATAATATGTAATTTGATGCATGCATTTGGTCAATTTTTATGATTATTTCTAATATTCATTAGACTGCCTGATGTTTGATAAATTATTTTCTTTTTTTTTTAATATACTTAATCGTTTCACTCGACATTTAATTAATTGCTCTCATTTTTGTGGTATGTACATCTCGTTTTTCAACAGCATCTCATATACTTAAAACAAAATTAAAAATAAAAATAAAATATATATTAACTATACAAAAAATTAAAATAAAAAACAGTAAAATTTAGTTGATTAATAAGCCATCATTAAATCTAATTGATCGCACTTGATTCACATACCATATGGTTTGTTATTTTGTCCTCAAGGTATTTTAATAAATAATATTGTCAATGTTTTATTATATTTTTTTTTTTTTTAAATAAAATTACTATGTTATTGTAAAATTTTAAGATATTTTAAATGACTTGGTATACAGTTAAATATATTATTGTATTTTGTCAAAGACAACAAAGTACATTTTTTATTTTTATTTTCATGTTTTTTAAACTTTTTGTTTTTTTTTTTTTTGATATAAAAAAGTCACAAAATGTTTGTGAGAAGCTTCTGAATGATGATATTTGCAATGTGGGCGTTGAAACATTAGTTTAAAAAAAAAATAAAAAAAAGTTTTTATAACTGGCTGACAAGTAAGACAGGCTCTTGTCCTGGTAAGGGGTCATGCTACTATTAATTTGCGTCATCAGCCTCCTAACGTGTTGGCTCCAGTCTTTTTAAGGCAGACGACCCACAGTCAATTCAAACAAGGACCACTTTCTTTTCAAATAAATATATATTTAAAAAACAATAAAAAATATATATATATATGATATTTTTTATTAATTGACTTGATAAAATTTTAAAAATTACCAATATATTTTTTTATAATAACTACGATGAAATTTTTATTTTTTATTTTATTCACAGTCGTATATTTATTATGAAATATATTAACAATTTAAAAAAGTAGCTTTTATCATCAATTTGATCTGTATTTATTTTTAAATTATTATTTTTTATTTTTTAAATGATGCACGTTGTTGTGAAGATGCTTACGTTGATCTTGTAAAAATGAAAAAAAAAAATAACTATATCAAATTTATATCGGTAGTAAGTTATTTTCATGCCAAGATTTATTATTTTTTTGTTGTTGTTATTACATCTTAAAGATCCGGGATTTGTATGTTGGGATGTTGAGACTTGAGTGCAGTAAAAGTGACTCTCTGGAAATGGCGGTAAAGTAAAAAGTATATATCGCAACCGACAACAGGCCAATGGACAACGAAGGTCTTGGTGTTCAGGGTCGTTTAAACTATTATCTTATATACATACGAAGTTGAAGCTAAAAGACTCTTTTAAATCAGTAAATTTACTTGCTAAAATATCTGCATGAAATTTTGTAAAAATTTATAGAAAAATAGTTACAATTATTTAAACTAAAATATATCCAAGATTGAATGTTGATATTTCAATTTAAAAAAAATTTATAAATATTCAGTAAACTTATACATTTATTTTACATTTTGAATTTATTTATATTTTTAGGTGAAAAAAATATAAATGTATAATCATAAAAATTTGCCTTGTAGGCATTATAAGTTTGATTTTTTTTTTTTTCATTTTTATCAATGTTATTTTTTGTTGTTGTTGTTTTTTTTTTTTTTTTTTTGGCTATTAGCTTTGGGGAAGTTGGATGAGGGCACGGTCATTGAAATAACGACGAGGAAATTGGCCCCAGGGTGACAGCTGTTAGGAGCATAAGACGAGACAACTGGGAAATGAGTGTCCAGAAGAGGGATTGAAAAATATATGCAGCAGGTTGTACATATCTATCATATAAATATCGGATATATCTATAAATCTATTCATATATTATGCCTACAAGGCTTAAACGATTGTATTATCATTATTTTTATATGAATATTACGATTTGTGTCCGGGTGAAAGACATGCATCCTCCGCTACCAGAATCATTCTTTTTTTTTTTTTCTAATTTATATTATTTTTTTTTTGGGACGTGTTTTTTTATTCTAGTGATAATTATCCATAAAAATAAACAATTAAATTAATAACAAATACATAAAAAATAATTAAATTTTGATATATGACCAGACTGTATATGTATGCCAGTAAAAAATATCTAAAGATATATTTGAAAAATAAAATAAAAAAAAATTGACTTATTGAAATCTTGATAGTCATTGCTTGACTGGTTGTGGTACTTTCAAATGATCGTGTAATTACAAAGTGATAATTTTAGTATTATCTGTAGAAATCTTAAATCACCAGAGGGTTATCTTTTGAAAGTGGTTTGTGTCTACTTATGAGATTTAAAATTTTAGACTTCTTTTAAGTATATAATAGTCGTATGTACAATCTTGTGAAGAGCAATGAAATGATTTGCATGTTTTCAAGGCCTATTTAAAGCGATAAAGTGATAATAAAATTGAGTGAAATATATTTTACGATTAAAATTGTAATTACAAATGTTTTTTCTGTGTGTTATTTGAAATGGTTATTTTGTGGTTTAAATATATTAATAAAAACGAGAAAAAAAAAAAAAAAAAGAGTCGGTTTGCGTTTAAAGTTTGAACAACTTGTGAATGATGGCGCCACAACATCGAATTTTAACGCGTTTTTTTTTCTCTTCACATATCTTCATATAATAAAAGTTGAGCTTACTTTTAATTAATTAAATAGAAAAAATAAATAAATTGCAACTCTATTAATTCTCAAAAATATTCCATAATAAAAAAATATTAATTAAGATATAATTTTAATAATTATTTAATGATTATAACTGCAATATCATAACTCATAAAAATTTATATATTCACTTAAAATAAAATTAATAAAATAATGTAACGTAATAGTCTTGAAAGAAAAACTTAAAAGAACCATAAGGTTTTTATACATATAAAATTAAGAAATTGGGTAATTTGAAAATTGTATTATATTGTTCCAAGAAAATTAACCACATTCATAAATTGACTACATTTATAATTGATAGTATAGGTTTATATTCAGGTGGTGGTTTTGGTATTAATCCCTGCACGTAATTTTAAAGGGTATACAAGTTTATATATAGAAAACATTGAAAAGTATTACTGTAAAAGTAATTTGCTTCACTGTTAACATTACCCTCGTTTTAACTAGTGATATTGTGTGAGTGTTTGTGAATATATATATATTGTGACATATATTGTTCAGCGAATGCACAAAATAATTTGTTATTTTATGCTTAAAGTGTCTCTCTGAAAATTGTGCGGTATTTGAATACAATAATTTTACATGAGCACAAAGTGTGGACGAATAAAGTGTCTGGTTGTGTGAGTTTATATATTTCATTGCTTCAATGTGGTTGGGGGGTTGTATATCGTGGGCGTTTTGGAAGGCCTACCAGACGGGGTCATCGTCCATTATTAGTGGCAATGTACTAAATGTTTCCCAAAAAAAAAAAAAAACCATCATCGTTCTTTCGAAATTTTTATATATTATTTCGTATAATTTGAATTTAATCATGATTAATTCACAATAAATACATACATATTTATATATGTATACAAAAATAATAATAAAAATATTATCCACATTAGTATATAAGATAACAAAAAAAAATAATAATAAATTTGAAATGTCATTGTCCTAATTTCAAAAAGCGGATTTTCCTGGATTTTGATGAGACATGCGTAACACAATTCATCTCATCATTATTCGTAATAAAATTTTGCTAAATTCACAATAATACTCCATGTAATTGTCAGAACCTTTGAAGTATCAACCAGTCTGTAACACACTGGTGGTATTATTTTTATTTTGACACCCTCATCCCCGGTATACGCGTATATACATTAATTTATCAGTATCAATACAAAAGAAGAGTGTCGCAAGTGGCAAAATATATAAGCTAAAGATGAAAAAAAAAAAAAAAAAATAGTGGCCACACACATGGGCTTGTTGATATTCCAAACTATAATCCCTCAAATGATTTATATATATCTATGACCATTTACGAGTTGCTTCTGGTGCTCCCTTTATCAACTTTGAAAACGATTACAAGGCATTTTTTGAATGCTATTTTTATTTTTCCATTTTCTTATATATATCCCTAACATTTACCCTCTATTATTAAATGAAAATATATATAAGACTAGTTGCTCTGACACTGACATGTCAATGCAATTACTCATATATTTTATCCACTAAATACAATTAAAAGTTTTATAAAAAAGTTATTAACAATATTTAAAAAAAAAAAAAAAAACAATTTAATTATATTTTTTATTATTGTAATGTTTTAAAAAAAATAAAGAAATAAAATAAAATTTTAAAAACAAAAAAAATATATAATGAAAAAATAAAAAAAAAAGAGAAGCTGAGTATAATTTACAACAATCGTAAATGTTAAAATAAATACGCAGACTTGATTCATAGTGATTGCCCTAACGGAACCAGGCGCGAAAACTTTCTTTTTCGGTTTTATCCTGACGGTGATGTCTGTCCATGTCGAAAACGTGACGACTGTATTGGTCCCTCGAGCAGAGAGGTCGCATTCGGTTGAAAATAACGTGCAATTTGCCAAATATCCGATAGTTATTTTGTTGCATGAGACCCTTGTGGGACATTTTCTTTTTTTATTTGTTTACATTTTGTACATCTAGTTGTATATATTCACCAATAGCTTCAAATAAAAGTATACTACCCGTATCTAGGTTACAACTATCTATATCCACATTTCTATGTATACATAAATGTGATGTATATCTTTTATTTTATTTATTTATATTTTTTATATATATTTCTATTTTATTTTTTATACTTTTTTATGTATGAATAGTGTATGAATGTATGAAAATTAGGTGTGAGAAATTTTCACTTTATATCTGTAATCGAATGACAGGTGGAAATGAGACCCAGGGGTTGTTCTTTAAATGACAATACCAAATGTTTTTGCACATGACACAAAAGCTTGTGACATGTTTGGTGATCCAATATGAATTTTATAAATTTCATAAATGAAAGATTATATATTGAATAATTTAAAAATTTCAGTCAGTTATTTACTGACTAGTATTTTAATTTTAATAGACAGAAGATGAAAGAATAATTGGATGTAACGTTAGTATATTTATCTGGAGATTTTAATAATTGTATATCCTTGATTATTTTGTTTAATGATTTTATATATATAAAAGTATGGTTCATGTGTTAACATTCAGCAAAAGTATATTCGAAGGGCACTAGGTCACAACTTGTCTTGTCTATATATATATAGAGACCTTGAAACTACTTGGAACGATAAACCAGGGCAGTTTGCTTGAGTTTGAATTATTTAAAAAAAATATTTTATTTTATATTATATTATTATATTTTGTTTTATTTTAAATGCAATTCTGAGAGCTTCAATGCAATCTCTTTTGTTGACCATTTTTCGGGGAAATGTCGTTGACTTTGAGACTTTAGTCATTCACCTCGTGAACAAACCATTATTCAGTCACATAAATTTTATGAAATAAAAATATCGAATAGCAGTAAATATATCTTGATTATAACTTTTGTATTTTGTGACAATAATAATAATTTAAAAAATTATATTTTATATTTTATTTTCAAATAAAATTTATAGATATTTTTTTTTTATTTTTAATTTTTTTATTATATTTATTTTTAAGAAAAATAATAAAAATAAATATAGAATTATTTTTTCTTTTTTTAACATATAAATTAATATTATTATATTAAAAAAAAAAAAAAATAAAATAAATTTATTATTTTAATCTCATTGAGCTTTTTAATTACGAAATAAATGAGTAAATTAGTTTAACTGTGTCTCTACTATCATGAATTTGAAAACAAAATGTAAAAGTATTATAGACTATTTAAAAAAAGACAAAAAAAAAAAAAAATTAACTTAATGACAAATGAGAGAATAAAAAATAAAAAACTAACAATTTTAATTTCAGGCTTGCAGTGTTAAACACAGCAGAGTATAATTGCGTTATACTTTCCGTCACGGTTCAAAGTCGGATTGTTAGTAAGGCACAGCCTTAGACGTTAATGATCGTTTAATTGTCGTATTAACGTATCCACCAGGTGAATTTACTGTGGGATCGTCTTTGAATACAACACACGCGATAAATGCAGTGTAAAAGAAAACGCGGAAATATTCATGGCACTCCTTATTTAAAATCATCTCTTATCATTATTATTATTTTATACATCACATCATACACATATGTATATACCACCAAAGTAAGTAAATGTGATGCCCAATGAAAAAATATAATAATACCACTAGATTGTTGCCAAGTATATATCTTGACAACACGCATTAGCCACCCTGAATATAGTCAGAAACAAAACCGTACTTGTCGTGTTTTTTTCATATACATTTTTACTTCTAACTACCTATTTTTTTATTTTCTCTTTTTATTAACTGAAATAGAAACAAAAGACTTGCAACAAAAAAATAATAATAATAAAACTAAATAATGTCAAAAACATAAAAAATTCAACTGATGGGTTTTGAAGGAAACAAAAAAAAAAAACAAAACAAAATTATATAGCTCATAAAATTGCGTTCGTTAGACATGTTTATAGAGTATTTTACAACATGACACATACTTAGTAATATAAAATTTGACATTCAAGGTTGATATGATTATTGAAAGTATATGGGTAGATTATAAGAGAAGGTAAAAGTACCAAGCCCTTAAAACTTTGCTTCAATTGTATAATACATATATATATAGTGACGATCGATGTGCGGTAGCAAACACATATCTCAGTATGGTCAACATGTGCTATTGATGGCTCATAAACTTTACTTGTTATAATCAAACTCAATTTTAACGATCAAAGTAGGTGCAAGTATAACTAAATCTACACTAACAATATAACATTAATAATATTGAGAATATAGTTTGCTACAAATATTATTGATATGTCATATAATCCTTAAGCAACAAAATTTTAATTACAAATTAATTATTTTGTCATAAAAAAAAATATTAAGTAAAATTATATTACATTTAATTTGTTTCCAAATACAAATTTGTTTTATTTTTTTTTGATGAGTTTATATTGGTTGTTGTTATTTATTTTGATAATAAATTTTGTTTTTTTTTTTCTGTATGATTTCATGTAAATCACTGGCATAATTAAAAGTACATAGTCATGTTCATGTATTTTGATGGCTTATCACAATGTGTATACACAAATCATATATACATATGCGTACATGAAAATATATCCTAACTTGTTTAACCACAAGAGGATGCAATGGTTATCCTTTGTTTATTTATGATGTATTTTTTATTTCACTGATTTGTAACGGTGCATCGTGCTTTTAAAAAATAACTTGTGGCTTAAATATAATAAAAAAAAAAAAAATCAGATAATTTTTAACAGACTCAAGTAAAGGTATACAAAAAAAAAATATATTAAATAATATATATTTACTAAAAATTTTAGCTTTTAGTAAAATATATTTATTATTTTTTTAAATTGACAAAATAATTTTGTAAAGTAAATTGCATGTGACCGAATAAATAAAACCATCAATTCTATTTGTTTTCATATTTTTTATTCGTCATAGAACGTAAAATTTTATGACTGTGTAAGAAAAAAAAAATATATAAAATTTTAAATTCGCATGTTGACGAGAAATCAATAATGTCATATCGTCAACAATATCGTTACTGTTTCAACTTTACAAAAAAGTAGCGATACTGATAATAATAAAAGTAGAAAAAAAATAAAAAAATAAAAAAATAAAATAACCAAGAATGTTTACCGGATCTTTTATAGATATAGAATTTTTTTTATGTTAAATTTTTGACTCAGCAAAATTACAGTGTATCAGCAAAAATATGGCTCTGTGTATTTTATTATTGAAATGTTTGAAATTTTATTCATTAAATTAAAAATAATAATAAAATAACATTATGATGTATAAATACAACGAAACAAGTTGTTTGATGATTGATGAAAATGTTTTTGTAATTAAAACAACATTAATACAATCGTTTTAGAAAATTATCTTTGAAGTGCAAATATATATAAGAGAACGTATTTGGCTTACCAAAAAGCAATTACTTTTGTAAGATAGCATCTGTATAAGTTCTCAATTTAGGTGTGAAAGCAATGTGAGATGAACTTTGGATGGCAATCGTCACTAATGCTTACAACGTATTTGGTTGTGATTACAGTAGATATAGGTATATACATATATATAGTAAAAGAGGAATACCAAAATAGTTGTGAGAACAAACTATTTGAAAATTACTAGTGACCACGTTTTCTCAATTCTATATGTACTATTGAGAATTGAATACTTTATAAAGTTTCTTGACATTTATATTATCCATTCAAGCCTTGTCGTGTTCGTAACTGTGAATATCTAAAACTTTGATCATATCGTCAACCTAACATTTCATATAAAATTTTGATTATAACAATTGACTTTAATACTGACCAATTTATATATTATTTTATTCAATTTACAAAATAACTAAAGTTCCAAGCTTTTCTTTTTAATTTTATCAAATAATACAACCCACAAGCTGAAACAATCGATTGAACACCCATAAAACCCATCAAATATTTTGCTGACTTATTAAAGACCCATTATTTCTTGACTTTTTCAACATAGCGTCAATGTCTTTTTTTTTCTTGATAAATATATCATGAAATTCGACTACCAAATTGAATTCAATCAGGTATTCTAATTTTATTGATCATAAATTTTTTATCAATCAGCAGTGATGATCAATTATTGTGCATGTGTTGTATAAGAGTACTAAAAAATAAAAATGTAATTGAATAGTTTTATACGGGTATGTATATACAAAGTATGCTGGTACGAGTAAGAGTGTCAAATATTTGTTCATTACGTTAATAAGTATTTTATTGAAAATATACTTTGAATGGTTTTAAATTTCATTTATTATTTATTGATGGAGGTAAATTATGAACAGAAAACTTGATGACATAGAATTTTGAACTTTCAAGTTTGTTTTTTTTCTTGATACATTGGATCAAGAATTTTTACAATTACATTTTTAAAATAAACTTTTAGAGTTGATATATTTGGATGTGACAGTGTGTTGCAGGTTTTCAAGTGTGTTGATTCAAAGGTGATGTGATGGGATGAGAATGAAGCAAGTTTAGGATACATATATATAGTTGGAAAGAGGGTAAGTGGTGTTTTTTGGTGGTTTAAATGTGAAAGTATATAAAACGATTGAACAAGGAAAGAAATGATGACTACCAAAGTTGATCCTAACATCAAACATCTATTGAAAATCCCATCTTGAATAAATATATATATATATATCAAGAAAAATAAAATGAGAGAAACTTTGAAATCGGTTAAAGTCGGAATATAACCGAATGCTTCATGTAGCTTCAAAATGGCAGTAGCAAAAGATCAAGACTTTAGTCTTTTGCTTCGGTAAAGCTCAAAGACACTGAATCAGCCAGAAAGCTTCAACCGTATATATATATAGAAAAGCATCCACAGATGCCTATCAAATAGAAAATTTCTGATATATCAGAAATGCTAGAAAGTCAATTTTATTTTTTAACCTTTTATTCGTATTTTTTTTATTTATAAAATGATCAACTTTTTCATGTATTTTTCTATATTTGAGGTCACAAATATCTTGATTCTTATTAAATCAATGAAAAGACAGACAATGTGCTTTGACTGGCAAAATATTTGAAGAGACTTTTTCCCTGCATGTAAAAAAAAAAAAAAAATCAAAAATCAAAAAAACATGAAAAGGTGAATAATAGTCTCGCCAAAAACTTCCTTTCAAACTAAAAAAGACAAAAGAAATGAAATGAAAAAAAAAAAAAAAAAACTGAATATCAAGAAAAAAAATACGCTGTATTAGTGTATATGTGTGACTTGACTTATGAGACCAACATTGAGAGGGTAAAAAAAATACACGGGGTTTATATTATCTATGGAAAAAAAGGGGCAACTTTTTTTTTTCGTAGCGGTCCATTGCCTATGACGTTGCATAATAACCGCATTAATATTGTAACGAGCCATGATATTTTTTCTGTTGAATCAAAGTAAACTTGACCAACCAAAAGAAAAAATGTTACTTGATCTCAAATACTTGGCAGTTGGTCGTTTTTTGATTTAGATGCAGACATACATGATTTTGTATACGTAGGTCAAATGCTACCCTATTGGCAAGAAAAATGAAAAAAAAAAAAAAGTTACTTTCCGTTTGTCTCTGACAAAATTTCGTTATTTATACATATATGCTAAAGTATTCACTTGAATCCCTTGTATTATTTTTATAGATTTATGAATTTAATATATAGCTTGTATTTTTTTTTTTTTTTTAACCTCATGATAAGACATTTAGAATATTGAATGATTCGTTGAATTTTTTTTATGTATGCTTAGTAAAAAATACCAGCAGAATTTGACATTTTCATTGAGAAAAGAGGTCGTAAAAATATTCCCTTTATTTTTTTATATTTTTTATAGCAAAACGTCAATAGGGCCAAGGTTTCCATTAAGGGATGAATTCGATTCGATTAAAACGCAGTGGGCACATGAGAATGGACGAGCCAATTCATTAAGAGATCTCGGTAAAATTGGATGTTTCGTACTTTGAAAAGTTAGGGGAAAATTTGTTCGTCACTTTACCTTTATGGTTTTTTTTTTTGTGCTGGTCTTGCTTTTTTTTTTTTACATTGAAAACACGTGGGAGTGAATGTATCGAATGCTTTGAAGGGTGAAACCCAACTAAAACCCTTGGCTTGAGTTAGGGAATATTTATGGGCAATGTTTTTATTTAGTACAACGTATCTTATATTTCTTTTTTTTATTTTTTTTTATTTACTTTGGGGAAAATACTTGGACAGTTGAGGATTTTGGACGATGTCCACCCTACTACTCTTTTTTCTTTTTTTTTTTTTTTCTCACCCAGTTAATGCATGAAATTGAAATCATCCAGGATACCCATGTCAAATAAAAATCCGTCAATAAATATTATCTATTCTTTCGTAACGAATTCAGTTGATATTTTTATTATATAATCAAAAATTCAATCACTGACTTATAACATCATAATAAAATATAATATTTCAATTTTATATTAAATGTTCTTTTGCCTGTTGTTTTTATAATTTAATTATCTAACTTTTTGATGTTTATATCAAAAATTTTAAATGAAAAATATTTAACTCATTTATGTCAAAATATTAAATTTAATTTTGTTAATATAATATTACATATTCTATAGCTCAACTTTTGAATATTCTCTTTCAATGAAAACATTTAATAATATTCCATAATTATAATAATTTTATGGTTTTGCAAAATCAGTATTTCAATGCTTAAAATTTTCTATTGTTGTACAATGTTTTGAAATATATAATGGACTATTATCATAGTTTACAAGCATTTTGTAAACAAAACTCTACTCTGCAATTTGTCATTATAAATTTATATGTATATATATTTTAATGACAAACAAAAATTTTTTAAAATAATAAATTAACATTTAATTATTTATAAACTATTTATATAATATATTTTCTTTGAATGAACAAATTTTACATGATTGAATTGATATATATAAGTATGAGTCTATTCAAGTTTTCAGAGGGTTAATTTACAGTCAAATAAACATGAACTGTATTAGTCATACATATGTATATAAATGTGAGTGCCAAAAGGCCTCTCTTAGGTACTATCACATTTCCTAGCCCGACTAAATCAATATTCAAGTAGTATTGACTTGTAAAAAAAAAAAAAAAAAAATCCAGGTAAAAGAAAAATTCATGATTAAAATAAAAAATAAAAAAATGTATGAGTATTATATGTATAAAAAAAAAAAATAAATAAATAAAAAAACTAGACGCCAAAATAAACGATGTGAATAGGAGTGTTGACGGCGAACCAACTGCCAATACTCACTCTTCTGTATTGATTCGCCATGTCTCCAAGTTTTTCTTTACTTTTTATAAATCCCTTTTTTTTTATTTATTTATTTTTTATTTTTTTTTCGTAACCCTCTATATTCAGTCTATATTTGGTTCTCTTTTCAACCACCTCAAACTGAGACAGCACAAATTGAGAGAGGGATTTAGATACGGCTCGTTCGATACCAATCTGTTGGCTCATTTTTTTATTTTTTTTATTTTACATTTCTCCATTTAGTACTTTAACAAAGGGTGTCTCAATAAGTGATCATTTGCGTAGGACTTCTTGACAATATTGTTAAGGATTTTTGATGTGTTATAAGAACAATCATCAAAATACTCAATTTTATTTTATATATATAAAAAAATAAGCCTCAAATTTATTGATGTAAATATTCAAGGGTATTTTGATAGTTTAGAAAGTCAAAAGGTTATAATTAAATTGATTATTTTACAATAATTGCCTTTTTAATTATCAAAATACTTAGTTAAACATAATAAGATAGTTTGCTGATAATTTAATAAATAAATGTTTCTAGATTGTCCATAAAAACATAAGGGTAGTGTGGGTGTATATTTAGGTTTGAGAATTTGTGTGCGGGTGTCACGGTCGACGTAGGTCGAGAGAAAAAAAAAAACAAAAAAAAAAATTTTAAGGGTGTGGGTTTAAGCAAGCTTGAAGGTAGAAGGGTAACCTTGTCAAGTGCGACGTATACGATTCTCGTCAGGTTCAATGTACAGACACCCTATATATTTTTTTATTTTTTATTTTTTATTTTTTGTATAAATATATAACTCAAACTCACATACATACATGTAGACATACAAAATATATATATAGATATATAGAAAAACCATTTTACATTACACTCGAGTGAGCCCTCTTCATTGGTTGTAGGTTGTTACTCCGTATGAAACGAATAGATGGAATGAACTAACCCCCAGGGTCGTTCAAAAACCTGATAGATATATAGGTATATAACACAAAACACACACCCTCAGACAAGTTACCTCATTTCAACGCAATGCGATTGACTCAAAAAGCAAGTTAACTTGGCTTCTTTATTTTTATACTTCGTGCATGTTTAAACATTTTCACACATTGCAAATTATTTTTAAATCTGTATTGATTATTGATGTATTATTTTATATTTGAAAATAAAAAATAACATATTGATACATAAATATAAATGTTCAAGAGAGTTGAAAAAATAATTTTCTACTTGAATTTATTTTTAGACATTTGATTGATTAGTGTAATTATTACTGGACAATTTGTTAGGGTCTGTATGTCCAGCAATGAAGTAAAACCAGTAATGAACTTGATGGGGATGTGGATGTGGCTTTATTCTGATAGTAAAGAAAACTTGAAGGTCATTAACGAATTTCTTGGTTGAAAAGAATTCTAGATATTGAAGTCGTTAACGCCTTTCGTTTCGGTGGCACAATGCACCAGTCAATTCACACGCTTTTTATATAAATTGAATAAAATAAAAAAAAATAAAAAATAAAAAATAAGCGAATTGGGTTGAAAGACATGAACGTGTGATGGATATACATGTATTCTTGAAAATTGATTATTTTATTTTTTACAAATAAAAATACTTTGGTATTTTTTTCTTCTCACGTACAACAAAGTGTATACGATAATCAATTTTCCATTTTACTGTGATTTAAATTTCATCCTTTTAGCTGTACTTTAATTTTATTTATTATTATTTTTATTTTACTTTTTCAATACTTCATTTTTAAACAAGAAACTTTTTTTATCCATAAGATCCTAGATTTGGATGAAATCCGACTAAATTCTATAAAAATTGTAAATATCGTTGTACATTTTAATTACCTTTTATATTTTTTATATAAACTTTGTTAATTAAGAACATATTTAGTAATTGGATAATGAATTAATGACACAAGTTTTTTATTTTTATTTATTTTTTTTTCTCTCAACGCAATTGCAGCTGTTTAAATTTTTCATATTAATGTAATCTCATTTATAAATTTTCGTTATACTTTTGATATTTATTAAAATTAATTAATTTAATAAAAAATTTGTAAAGAAAAAAAAAATATAATAGAAAACTAAAATAAAATATTACAGAACCCTCGATAAGTTTTTTTTTTTTTTTTTTTTTGACCACAAAGTAAATTATTGTCAAGTTCTGTTAAAAAATGAATATATTTTCTAGATCTGTAGGATATTTGTAAATGGTTTAACAGGCGTGATGTTGTATTCTGATTAAACTCATTAAATTTCACGCTTAACACCGATATAATTTAAATTTATTGATGTTGTTGTACAATATGAAAAGCTAAAAGCTAAAAATAAAAATAAAAAAATAACGTCATTTTTTTTCATCTTTAGTTTGACATACCCCTCTTTACTTTTGACAAGAGTAATAGATACAATTATGTATACTATGTCATTCAACTGATCTCTTTTGATACGGAACATGGAAAATTTTTCCGTAAATTCATGTCCTGCGGTTAATGCCACACCCTTTTATAAACCCAATGAGCTCTACACGATTATAAATGGTATATACGTTAATTTTGTTTAATCGTATAATTTGTCAATTGGCAAAGCAAGAGACAAGAGCGATATGCATATAGACAAAAAGTTAAAACAAAAAAAAATACTGAGATTTGTTTGAATGATGATAGTTTAACCTACATTAACAGTATTAATTTACATGAGTATTGTTCATTGTAATTTGGTAAAAGTCAATCGGGGTGTGTCAATCATTTGATGGCTCATAAAAGGACTTTGAGAGAAGAAAAAAAAAAAAAAAAATCTCCCTTTTTATTTTATGTTTTCTTCTTATTCTGTATACTGATATCGAACGACATATTACTGAGAGAAAATTTACCACCCTCTCTTTTCTTTACTGTATTTTCTTTCTTTTATTCTTTTATTTTATTTTATTTTTTTATATTCTGTGATTAGAACTTTTTCCATATAGCGCTTAAGCCGAATATATTGATCCATAAAGAGGATTTAGTTTTATTTCTTGCAGATAGACCCTTGTGTATGTCTGCAAATGATAGACAAATTGAAATTTACAGCTGTTGGGTGTTAAGATTGACTTTTTTTTTTTTTTTTATTTTTTATTTTTGTTTCATTTTCTTTGACTGGTGAAAATTGCCTTGATATACTATTGACAAAATTTAGCAAGTTGGTTTATCATTTTTCAAGTTTTATTTAATATCATGAAAAAAAAAAAAAAAAAGAAAAATGTGTATAAATATATGACAGAATTTATTTATCACATTTGTCAATTTATTTTATTCACGTGGCCCCTTGAGAGACAAAAGAAAAATAATATATATATGAATAGAAAATTTTGAATGTTCAAAGACCCTCTAGCAATGTTCACAATTATTCATCCATCCATCAAAATCTGTAGTTATGGTAAAGTCAGAAAAAAAAAGTCCAACTTATTTCAATGAGTGTCTGACAACGAGATCTTGCAAACTTTGTATAAAAATTTTAGCCCTTTACTTATATATATATTGTCACTCTCTGTGTGTTATTGTGCAGACAGCACCAGAAAAGTAAAATGTTGAATATATAAAAAAACACATTGGATAAAATGAAATAAAAGAAAAAAAAAAAAAAATGTTCAAGTTTGATAAAGGGGTTGTTTGATGGATAAGAAGTGATTTTTTCTTTTTCATCGTTAACAATTTTTTTTTCTGTCCACTTTCCTTTGGGGCTTTTGCACAATTTTTGGAAAAAATAAAAATAAATAAATAAAAATAATTATGATGTATATATGTATGTATATATAAAAGAAGGGTTTAATTTTCATCATTGGAAAATTTATATATACAAAATGTGTGTTATACCACGAGGGAATTGACATACACTTTTATTGGCCATGACGTACGTTCTAATGGAAAAGATGTGTTTCTGATATATTTGAAAAGCCAATTGGCCAATGGAAAATCTATATTCTTTTTTACCCAGTGGCCAATCAATCCAAGTGAACTTTATTAGAGACAATCTCTCTTGTGTTTCTACTTGTCTTGTATATACAGAATAGAAAGAGGGATAACTAGTAGCACAAAGTCAATCTCTTTTTTTTTTGTCTTTTTGTATTTTTTTTTTGCTTTTTTTTCTATTTAACCTTCTTACCGTAATATTATATATATTTGTCAGTGTTTATTTTTTATATTTTTTGATTTTTTTTTTATTTTGTTGTCATTCGTTATACAAGTATACACATCACGTACAAACATTGGCATCAAGGGAATAACTTAAAAAATCTTCGACATGCAAAGGAAATGGAGACGTTACGATTCGATGAACATATAGCTTTTATACGATCGATCTATTGGGGGATATTTATTTAAAAATATAAAATGAAGAAAATAAAAAAAAAAATATTGCAAAAAAATATAAAAAGTAGGTTTACAGTGTGTATATATATTTATAAACTAAAAATAGGGCCAATTTTGTCTTGGAATATTGTACATCAATTGTACCTGGAAAAAAATATAACAAGAAAAAAAAAGAAATATATATTTTTTCTTGTCGTTGCCTTGGAAAAAGCGGTAGAAGATGAAAGATACATTTAAAATTGGTCTAGAATATATTCTCAGTGTTTTTGTTGGCTTCTTGTGAATATATACAGTGTTATACAGTATACTGAGGGCTTTATAACCTTCGAGAGTTTTTTTCTCAAAATTTCATGCAACAATATTCGCTTTTACAAGTATATAAATATATATAATAAACATACATATACAATATACAATATATAATATTATTAAAGGCCAAGTAAACAACAACGATTTAAAGTTATTGATGTGAAAGTGTATAATATATACACAATATGATGAAGAGAGTCTACATCTATTGCATAGTTTATATTACAGACAAATATACTTCCCAAACTATATATACATCTAGCTAGCTGTATACGCATATACACATATATATTTTCAAAAGTTAAACTATGTGTTTTGGAAATAAGCTCGTACAAACGTTGTATATATATACCTTGAATAGAATTTATGCTGAATAACTTTTGTTGGATGAATACGAGACCATTTATAGAATTACAATTTAAAATAAATTTTTTCAATATTTTTAACTCAGTATTTATGCAACATAATTATTCATGATATTTATATATATATATATATTAAAACAAGTAAAATTATTGAAATTCCATAAATTTTATATAATCATATACAAATATATATAATTAATATTAAAATTTATTAAATTCTTTGATTAATAAATTTTGAAAAATTTATAATTTTATTTAATTTATCAAAATACTATCGTGTTAAATAAAAAATAAAATATAAATTTTATATAACTGTAGTGGATAAAAAGGTATTGAAGTCAATGAAGCACTACTATTTTTAAATCGCTTTAAAACCCTTCTCGTTTACGCAACCCAAGCGTAATTTACGATCGGACATTGAACGTTATAGTGCGATTCGCACTGAGGCCTTTTTACCCTCAAATTTTATGAGCCTCCAACACATTACCCCAAACATCCATTACGATGTTCAATTTTTTTTTCTTCTTCATCATATTGGAGAAATGAATTTTTTTTTATTTTTTCATTTTTTATCATATAAATACTCTTATGTATATATATATATATTAATGTAAAGACAATTATAATTTAAAAAATTTTTTATATATCCATTTTTTTTTTTAACTAAATCATTATTTCTAATTTTGAAATATAAAATTTGTTCCGATTACTGGGTAAGTATGTATTAAGGGTACAAAATTTTTTTTTTATTATAGTTTAGGATGGTATTTTATACAAATTTTCATGCAATGGGTAACGAGTATAAATGGACCATTACTCTATTAAGAAGAAAAAATGAGCCAACTGTTGTGAAAAATTTAACAATTTTTTTTTTTTTTTTTTTTCTGTTATATACATTATATTCAAGAGTTTAAGCGGTCTTTGTCGTAACTTTTTGATAGGTTTTAGCTTTTGTACAATTTGAATGCTCAGTACATTTTATATTTCTTTTTTTAAAATTAATTTTATTTTCAATTTGGATGAGTACTTGTGGCTCTATGATTATTGATCATTCAAGGTGAAATAAAACTTTTTTTTAAAGAGTAATTTTTGTTGGTGTATAAAAGTATTATCAAGAATTGAAAAAAAAATTGAAAGAAAAATTTATAAAATGATTGTACTTTAATAATATAAATTATATTTTTAATAACGAAAATGAAAATATTCATTATAATTCTGCTACTTATTTTGATGGTTACAAATAACCAAAAATAATACAATAATTCAAAAAAATAAATATAGAAAAATATATAATATCTCATTTCATGGTTCTTTTCATTTCGTAATGCCTACTTTTTAGCCACTGAACATCAAACTATATATTTTTTATTATTTTTTTTTCTGGCAATGTAAATTCTTTGGAGCAGTGTATGATGAATAATACAATGTGATATATCATATATAATTTAATGAATTCAAGTTTAAAATGATGTACCACAGTACATACCAAAAAAAAAAAAAAAAATGAAAATATAAAATACGATTTGTTGATTTAATTTAAAATTTTTATCATCATTTGTCAGTGCTAATGTAAGTGAAATGAAAACTGATGAATAAAAAAAAAAAATAAGATAATTTTATGTGGTATATTTTTTTATTTTTAAATTCAAATATAGAAAATGGAAGATTACAGTGTGCGTTTGGTTTAAGATATGAATATACACAGTTTTGAAAATGTTATTGATACGATTTAAAGCGCAAACGACACTTATCCAATATTCAGTTAAATTGGATTGGCTGAATACCAAACTTGAATATATTTTAGGGATCGAATTCATCTGTTGTTATTATTTTTATTTTATTTATTTATTTTTTTTCTTTTTCTTTGTTGAATTGTGAGGATAAGCTCTTCAAGATATCACCCTAACTCTGGTACTTTAAATATATTTTCTTTCAAAAAAATATATAAAATTTTTTTATTTACTTTTCTTTTAATTTTATAGACATTATTTTAAATTTTACATGACAATTTTTTTGTTATTTAAATTTGTATGAAATAATTATAGTAATATTTATTGACTAAAAAGAAAAATTATATAGAAAGAGAGTTTGAAGACTTGACAGCTTGGATCAAAACTTTTAAAGCTAGATCGATTGAAATTCAACTCAGGGTTACTATTGGATTAAAGTAAGATTACTGTTGAATTAAGGTTTTATAAATGTTGTTCACTACGGTGTATTTTGATGATTTATCAAAAATTAAAAAAATATAAAAATTAATTGAATACATTTTTTTTTTTTTTTTTTTTTCATTAGTAATCTTACTTATATCTACAAAATTTTGTTTTGTAAATTGACTTGATTAAAGTATTTGTAAATTCAATTTTGTATGATGAATTTAATCCAAGTTTGATTTTACTAAAAAATATTTTCTTTTATATAAAAATTCTGAGAATATAAAAGATCCATTTTCACGATTACCACGATATGCAAAATGTGATTGGAATATATGTTATACTAAAAAAATTCTCAACTAAAGTTCAATAGACTATATTTTGATTCAAATTGATTGAAATAAAATTGATTTTTTATTTTAAAAATTTAATCATAAATTTTTTGACAAACAAATTAATAATTAAACAAATAAAAAAAAAAATTAACCATAAATTAATAAATAAATTTTTGAAAAACTTATACTAAATGAAAAATAAAAAAATAAATTAATAAAATAGCTGACACTCAGAGTACAGTATGAACAGATTAGAGGGTTTTGTAATTTAACAAATGCTGACTGTGCCAAAGTAAGATATCTTTTTCAGTGTGTCTAACAGCAAATAATAAAATGAAGAAAAAAAAAAAAAAATGAAGCAATATAAAAGAGTGAGAATGAAATAAACTTGGAAATAAAATGTCATGAAAGAAATTTCATTGATTTCAAGACGATCTAAGAAATTATTATTATTATTTTTCTATTTCTTTCATTCATGTTTAAACATATATAACATTTTACCATGATCCAACTGACCAGTCTTGGTCTAATTGCATTTCCCGCTCAGCGCGCTTTTACTATATGCTTTTGGCTCCCTTACATCCTTCCGCTTCGGTCATTTCTCTCTTGATACTACGAGCTTCAACCTTTTATATATCGTTACTCTTGAATCCACCCTAACCACTATGGCTTGCCACTCGTTTTTTGTTGTACCAAGTTTTATATACCTACATCCTATATTTATTTCGAAAGTACTCTATCAAATATACATATGAAATTTATATGTTACAATATGATAGTCCCTTTTGACCATTTATTTTATTTTGTTTTAATTACCCCTGATCATAATTCAACTTATTTTTCGGCAATTATTATACAAATATTATATCCTCATTCTCATATATATATATAAACCCTGCTTATGAGATTTCAAAACAACATAACAAATATATATATATATTTTCCCACTTGTATATTTACCCTTATTATCCTTAAACAATATATCTGTAAATTATTTTCAATTAAAATATATAAAAAAAAATAAAATAAAAACAAGAATGTGTTATCTATAGAGTCTGTCATTTCCGTATGTTTTCAAACAACTGTATTTACTTAATTTTATCATGTTCGATCAATTTTATTAGTTTTTCGAGATTTAATTACTTTTATTTTATTGTATTTTTCTATTCTTTGTTTTTTTTTTCTCTGGTGTGAGATTATTTCTTTCAGTATTTGGTAAATTAATGAAATTTTCTTGGAGTCAGTTTCAGATGGTACTTGACTGATCTAATAGATATACTTAAATAATTTTGATCTTTATTTTATTACAGTGTTTATTATTTTTTATAAATTTGTATTTTGTTTTAAATAAGTAGTAAATAAACAAAAATTATATGGTCAAATATTTTAATGGTAAATATGCATATGATTTTAGTTGGTATATCATGTAGCATAGATAACTATTTATACAACTCGTGTTGTTTTCAGTAAACAAAATTGTGGTTTACAAATCATAATATTCTCTGTGTATAGATTCAAGCTTGTATGAATCTCTATTATACATCTATACAGTATCAAAATACTGATATAAACCGATGCCAATTTGTACTCATCGACATTCAATTTTCAATGCACGAATGATTCTAACGATGTAAGGATACGAATCGTAGTTGTATATTACGAATTGAATGTTGAAATTGAGCAATATTACATAACCAACTGTATCCTGATAATATGATACGTATATACAGATACAGAAGTGATCAAAAGCCATATAGAATTTGCTATATATATATATATATACCAATTCAATTCAATTTGTGCAAGTGAAACAACAAATTATAGTCAGACATGTTTTGATAATTTTCTCAGTGTATATATAGACACTGTGATTTTGACCACAATTTCAATTCAATGATATTTAAATTGAAAATTATATAAAATTAAAAAATATCAATAATACTATACTTGAAATTAATTATAATTAATAGTTTAATTACAATCAGAACTATGAAAAGCTTTTGGAAAAATTTTTTATATAAAAGAGATTAAAATGTTTGTAAAAAGTTTAAAGATATAAGAGTGTGCCTAATGGATTGAATATAAAGAAATATAAAATAACAAAAAAAAAAAAAAAGGGTGCGTAAGATCATTAACGTTAAAGTGAGAAAATGATTTTTTATTTTCAAGATATTTTGTGACTTTTTTATGACCTTCTGTTAAAACTGTTTAAAAACTAGTATCTTGCAGGTATATACTAACTCTTGAGGGCTAGCTAAGAAACTTTTTTTTTTAAATTACTGAAAAAAGCAGTTATACTTAATTTTATTTTTTTTCTTTTTTATTTAATTATTGTTGATTGTATTTTTTAAATTATTTATTGAGCTATATTTTCAAATTATTACTGCGATAAATAAAAATATTTGTTATTTTATTTTTGTTTTTTTTTTTTTATATAATATTTGGTAAACAATTGAAACAATTAAATTATTTAACTATAATAGTTTTATAAATTTTTTAATTTTGGTTTCAAAAAAAAATATATATTCTTGATTCAGTAGGAATGAAAATAATTTGTCCCTCAAGGGCAATTGCCATTAGAACAGATTACAAAGTTTCGCTCGACTGGAAAAAAAAAGTTAAAATTGGACTATGGCATAATCATTAACCATTCACAGTAACGGAATAAATTTTTTTTTTTTTTGAATCTCATTAACTAGTTTTATCATTGAAGTGAAAAGAAAAAAATTGACAGTTTTTTTTAAAATATATTTCTCACTTATATACCTATATAATTCATCGTACCAAGTTTTTTTCATATATATAAAATAAAAAAAAATGAATATTGTCTTCACTTTTATGGTTACGCACGCGTAAACTCTTGTTTTGCATCGTCGAGTAAAATCATATATCAACTGAGAATCAAGTGATGCTTTGTACTCTTGGCAGTTTTCATCTAACGCTTTGTATTTACAAATTATATTATTTCTTTTGTTATTTTCTACTTTACAAGTGCCACGTGTTGTCAAAATTGATATTACTTTGAACTGATTTATACGAATCCACTTTGATGTGGCACAGACAATTTAGCAACTTTTAAATTTATTTTTTTTATTTAAAAATATTATTATAATAATTTTTCAGAGAAAAATATATATGCTATTGTAATTTTTTACATTTCAACAAAACGTAGTGACATTATAGCACTTATAAAATAATTACTAATATTTCATTAA
The DNA here is from genome assembly GCA_011426435.1 of Lysiphlebus fabarum. Taxonomy (NCBI): domain Eukaryota; kingdom Metazoa; phylum Arthropoda; class Insecta; order Hymenoptera; family Braconidae; genus Lysiphlebus; species Lysiphlebus fabarum. The sequence goes on from WSYQ01000013.1 coordinate 777,658, forward strand.
ATAATTCAAGTATTTTACTAATAATTATATCCCTTTATATATAATTTAAATATGAAAATACAGTGTCTACTTTACTCAAAATCATAAAAGCATTTATAATATATATATAAATACTGAATCACAAAATTATATTCAATATTCGCAGTTGTTGAAATTATTTTAAACTGCCAATAAAAATTGTGAAAATTGTCAATAGCCTCGAGTGTGCTGTTGACTTGTCATTTTATGTTTACGCTTGATTTATTTTATATATATATATTATTTAATAAAATAATAATTTATAAATTAAATGTCACATAAAATGATTGAATTTAATGTCAATAAAGAAATTGAAAAAATATATATTTTATATTGTATTTGGTATATTGAGCTTTGATGTGATTCAATAAAATATATATTTATGTTTCAAGTTTGCATGAGCATGTATTTTCAAGAATTGTCAAATCTAAATTTCACCTGTCGCTTTATCAGGATTTTTTATCGTCTTACTTTTTATTCACTAGTCATACTAACACAGAGTATCTAATGCCAACGTTGCAGATTGTGAATTCGATTGAAATCTAAAAAAGAGTAGACGATAAAATAAACAATCCTGACACTGCTGTGCGAAAAAAAAAAAAAAAAAATAAAAAAGTATTCAAGATAGTGCTCTTTATTGATGATTGGTTGAATCGTTCAAATATCTCTGATATTGATTCGCTTTACTTTGTGATGACGATTTTTATATGTCTGCAAATAAAAATGGTAAACGGAGGAAAAAAAATAAAAAAAAAAAAATACATGAATGGGGTTGATGACTATTATACCAGTATTTTTGATTTAAAAAAAAAAATATATTTTTATAAAAATGTTATTAAATTTAATGAAATATATATTTGTAGACTACAATAATTTTCAATTAAAAAATATGTAAACAAATATATGCATATTGTTTTTGATAAAACAAATAAATTTTTGTTGGAAAATTTTATTAATTATTATTTCGAGATAATTCAGGATATTGTGTAGCCATACGAATCCGATAATTGATAGATTCGCTTTGTTTGTTTATATATGTACTCAATATATACAAGAACGATCCTTTTTACTCGGATATATACCAACAATTAATTTCGGAAAACCGAGACGATTTTCCCGGATTCATCTGACCATTAAGAGTTTCCCTACTGAAATTATTTTGTGATGAATATATATTTCAAATAAAACTTAAAATATTTTATGGTTTCCTGAATTAATATATAATATACTCATCTCTCTATGTACAAAGAATCATTCAAAATATTTTTTTTGAAATATTATTTGGCTTTTATTTGAAATTATTTTATATATACTATGTCGTATGTTTGAAATAGTAAATTCAATCTTTATATATACCTTATATATTTTTTTATATTATTTTAAATCGATAATATCTAACCAACCAAGAAGTATTGCCAATTTTGAAAAATGAACTTCCTGGGTGCCCAAATTTTGAACGATGTGAGGCAAAAAAAAAAAATAATACAATCACCAAACCATATGGCGTATTTGATCTTGTTTCATTATAAATTCACATATATTTATATGTATATTAGGGAAGAATAAAAAAATTGAATGATTAATTTTTTTATTCTCGAAAAAACTGACAATATAATATTTTTTAATTAAACAACAAAATTTATTAAAATAATTGGTTAATTAAATTAAAAAAATATTTTTTTAATTGTTATTATTTAAATTTAATAACTCAACATTTATTTTTATGTTTTTTTTTATTAATTAGTATTGATGTTTGAGTGAAAATTAATCGAGTATAATGTATGTTTTAAATGGTCTATACCAAATTCCGATAAATTAATTTGGGAATATCAACATGTGCAGTATAAAAGCATGTATAATATATTCCTATTGTTGTTTCTCATTATCCATCGAAAATATGCACGATATGTTATTAATTGTTGATGAAAATGATTTTCATCTTTTGTCATGTCCAACCATAATATAATAATATTATTCAACGAGTGATTTTATGATAAAACATGGTACATAATTATTTTTTTTTACATTATATTTAATGCCCGATAGCAAATATAAATAAATAATTCATGAAAAAAAATATATGTAAAATATTTTGTAGAAATATTAAAATAAAAATAAACTCAGATATTAAAATTATTTCACATGATATTTTTTATCATTTTAAAAATAATCCATATATTGTTTGATAAATTATACGGTAAAATTTTATGAATTTAAATGTCTTACCTTATAGAAAAATTGATCTCCCTCAGTTGAATTAGAAAAATAAAAAAAAGTTCAAGACCATCCTGCAGCTGCAAAATAAATATATTTATAATAATGAATGATTTTTTATATAGCTTAAAAATAATGTAATATAATTAATCACAATCAATTATTTTTATTGCATGACGTTCTTCATAATAGGTATATCAAAATGATGTGCATCAAACTGTAGGGTTGCGTGTACACACTACCTGTCGTGAATGATAGTAAAAGGGGAACATTTGAAAAGCGAATCAAAATATAACAAGAGAATATACTTTCTCTTATTCATTTTAGATATTAAATATATATTTTATTTTTAATGGATGTACCTATATAAGTATAAAAGGCGGGGATAGGCATTTATTAATTATGTTAAATGGGAATATTTAATTAAACATGGTACAAGATGGATCATCGAACAGAAAATTGTGCGTTATTTTAACCGGTATTTTATATACAAAAAGGGGTGAAGAGTGGTTTTAGAAAATTTTTCGGTGAACACGATTTGTCATAGAGTCATGGAGTGTTATATACAATAATTTAGTAAAAGGGTGTTGTTGCCAAGACATTGAAGAAGATACAGAATGAGCTATGATAAAATATATATAATTATATATATATATATATATATATCTAGTAAATATATATACATAACTGACAATGAAACTTTCCAACTGAAAGTCTCTTTGTTTCTTAGATTTCAGCAAAAAAGGAACAAGAAAAAATAATAAAAATAAATATTCGTCAAGTAAAAGCTACAACCCTTAACATTTTATCATGTTGATGAACTCTTCTTTATCATCATTTTCTCATTAAAGTTAAAAAAAAACAAAATTTAGCTTCATTGTTAAATCATTAGACATTACTTTCATAATACAAAAGTACTATCATTTGGTTTTTTTTTTTTCTTTACTGTGGTTGAAAGAAAGCATTATCTTCATTATCAAGATCCTTACGGTGTTTTGCTTCGTAACAGTTTCCATTTTTAGTTTTAGACATACCAAAAAGCCAGGATGCTGCTATCAATTTGGCTTTTATGTGAAAAGCCTTTCTACTACTATACTGATGAAATATATTTTCAAAATAAAATAAAATAAAAAAATACAAGCAAAAAAGAAGCTTACTTGAATAGTCTTTTGGAGAGTCTCATGAACACTTAAGATTCCAGAGAAAATTTACCTTTCGGTACTAAAGCTTTTTTTTTTAAATATTATTATTTTATTTTTGATATTTTTTAAGTATTCTCACATATCATAATTTAAAAAAGAAAATATCAATTTTCTAATGAATTTTAGTATCAAGACAGTTGAATCATTTTTTATATTTTGATAATAAAAATAATCATAAAAGTATATATATATCAGATAAATATCATAAATTTTTATAAATGTATCAAAGCTTTTATGAACATTAAAAAATTTACTAAATTATATATTTTAAAATATTATATATACAATTGTTTATATGTATACTAATAAAAGCAATGAATTTATATGATACAGAAAGCAAGCTGTTGTATTCACTGTTGGTTCTTGAGGTAAACCCAAAAGATATTCGCGTCGCGAAGTTTACTCGTAAAGTTGGTTAATATTTTATACAACGATTAATATTCGATTGCATTTGTAGGTAGACCTGAGTTTATCGTAAGGGTATATATTGCGTGGGTGTAATATAAAAGCAAAACACACAGCAGGCGATCTGATTTAGAATCCTTGTGGGGTTTGCCTCAGGATCTTATATATGTATAGACCTTGAGATATATAGGTCTATATGTATACGCGCAAGAAGTTAGATACATATATATAAAATTTTCTACTGTAATTTTTCTTCATCACTTTCAAGATACAAACGATAAACAAAAATTAAAGCAAGTTGTAATATTTCATGTTCTTATGATTATTTATTTCTTCATTATTTTTTAGTTGACTTTAAAATGAGTCACAGCTTTATGTATTAATAGTTGATGCACTTTATATTATATACTTAACTTTGTAAACTAGTTCAAATATAAATTAACACTTTTATATTTTGAAATGAATTTTTGATTTTTTTGTTGTTTTAAATATTTTAGTTGGTACTTAAAATTATGTTAAATATATACGTTCAAAATAATAGATGATTATTGTGAGTTTCTTGATGCTGTGGTTTCATATTATATTGGTCAATTAAATTGTAGATATGTAATATGAGAAAATCGATAGTGACACAATTAATTGCCCAAGGCTTTAACAACCAATATTGCCTAGAGATATAAGATGGGCTTCTTGTTTGTCTTGAGCAAATAATTATAATACATGATTCAAATATCAAAGAATTAAATTTTTTATTTTTTTTTTTTATTATCTGATTGATTATACAAATACAACCATATATGGTTTTATGTTTAAATTTTATTTAATCTACTTTAATGAATAGGAAAGCCAAGTTATATGTACGAATAAATTACATAATGAATATATACATTAGAAAATAGACCCTTTAGAAGTCTCTCATTGCTAAGTCAGTTTGTAAGATGTTGGAGGATCTTTGTGTAATTTTGTAGTGCACTTTGATGTTGGACTGAAGCCGTAGGCAATAATTCTCACTAACATAACCTAAAATAACCTGAACAAGTTATTGAATAGACTTTTGTAATCATAAATTTTGTGGTATCATTTATATATCAATGATGAATTTATAAACTAAAACATCTTCATTTTGTTAAAAGTAAATGGGCTATTCAAGTTTGTGAGTTTATAATCAATATTATTTTCTTTGTATATATATATATATATACCAAACATAAAAGTCGTAAATTTAATTGAATTTTATTATTTTATTTTTCTTTCTTTTTGTTTGTTGGTGTTGAATTGCGCTTCAAGTGGAAAGTTTAAATTATTGAAGTTTATTGATATCAGAAACGATGTTGAAATTGTTTTAAGATATTTGGCTCTTTATGTTTAGTTTAGTATGGCTGAATTTCTCAAAGGCATTCTCGTGTTGGCTTCTTGAAAACATCGAAGACCCGCTAGATCGCATATCATTAACCGTTCTTGGTACCGGCTTGCTTTGATCCTTTCGTTCGACTTGAGAGAGAAAACTTGTGTGACACGCGTATATACATGACCCATACTAAGTTTAAAACGGTGTGCCGTTGTATATCTCGCCCATTTCGTTTTTTTTTTTTTTCATTTTGTTTTTATTATTTATATATATATATATATTCTTATATTTATCTCACTCATTCTTACTCAAGTAAAAGCTTATACCTATATATATATATATATATATACGCACATGTCTGACAGTCTTCCCAAATGATTTGTAGCGCCCTTTGCCAGATACAAGATACTAATTCTTTTACCTCTGACAGACCTGTGCTACTGTTTGCCACTGTAAACTTTTCTGACCTTATATTTTACAACTTTGTCAACATTTTATTTCTCTGCAACCCATCAATGTCCAATAGGTACTTAAAATGCATTAAAATTTATTAAATTATATTTTTATAAAGTATTATTTATACTTATAGTTGTAATTGACATTGTAATCTTTTAATCAATATTTATTCAATGTTTAATAAAATTGATAAAATTTATTTTTAATTAATGATTAATAAAAAAAAAAAAAAAAAATGACAAGCATCAATATACAATAAAATATAAAACTTTTATAGATAATATTTATAATAAATATATAAATACAAAACAAGCAAGATACTTTCAATTTATGATCAAGGTATAGGCAAGGAAATGATGATTTATATTCCGTGAAAAGCTAGGCGCCAGAGGGTTCAGTTGAGGATAAGTTTCTTCGCGAAGAGAATATATAGAGAAAGAAAACGGAAGGTTGAACAGTGCGGAATGACGATAGGAGGTCCTTCCGGGATCGGTTAGCCCCTGTGGCAATAAGACAGATATGGATAAGAGAAAAAAAAAAAAAAAAATCAAGAGAAAAACTTCAAAAACTGCTGAAGAAAATATAAAAAAAAAAAAAAAAAGAAAAGGACATTCTATACTGGACATTTCATCCAGTGAGATGAGATTTTTTTTTCCTTACGGTTAGGGTAGTAGTTGTATGTCCTGACCACGTCAGCATTTCCGGATGATAACACATGGATGATAGTAGATTTGGGGGCAATATTATATTCTCTTTAAGGATGCAATCCCCAACGAATGCGCAGAAAAAAAATATAGCAAGATAGGGTGCGGTGTTGTATATTACTAAAAGTGATCTACTGTGTCAATAATTGTGCTTTCACGACGTCCTGTGGTTTACCTGAAACACCATCAGATAAGAGCCCCTGCAGAGTATGCATGTCCCGTTATGAGTATAGCAACAGTAAATTGGGGCACGTCTACCATATTTGCCGGAAACAAAAGTATCGTTTTGAGACCGTTAACCTGCCAAGAGATATCGAAGGTTGCTAATAAACTCCAAAGCCACCGGTTATTATTTTTTTTTTATTATTTTACTTTTATATGATGGCTCAAGGCATATTTTGATGAAACTTTATAATAATTATATTAAAACCAAAAAATTAGTTGGTATAAATCATAACTTTCATTTTATATGATTAAATTAAATTTATAATTGTATACAAATATTTGCATTTCTCAAACTTGAGCAAACTGAATACTTGCAAGTTTGATTAATACCACTTTGAGTTTTCAAATATGGCATATACAAACTGAATGATATTTGGTTTTATTTGATTATTTGATTGGCTTCCCTTTTTTGGTCTCTTCATATTTTATCGACAAACTAATTAACAGTTGAGAAAATTTCATGCAAACATGGACAAAAAAATTACTGTCATTTATTTAATATTTTTTTATTTTGTTTTTTTAATTCACTTGCCTAGATATATATATTTTTTTTTTTGCTCATTGTTATTGTAAAAATTATAAATTTATAAATACAGAGCTGATAGTAAATGAGTTTGCATAAAAAAAAAAAAAAAAAAAAAGAAAAAGGGTGAGATGATGGAAAGTAAATTTCCGGTAAAAGTTTTTTGGCGACTTTATATTTTCAGAGGGCTATATATGCCCTAAATTCGATATACAAGCTCTGTTGGTGGTCTGTATATGTTTGTCTTCTTTTTTCATTTTCCTAGCTGTAATTCATAACCTACGTTTGACCGTGGCTCCCCTTATAATGTTTAGCTTTTTTTTTTTTGTCTCCCTTGACTCTCTTTGCCCTCTATTGGGTCTATCCGTAGCAGTTATTTATTTCAGGCACAACTCGTATTTTTATTTTTATTTTTTTCTTAAACATTTTATCGGCCACATTGTGATTTATTTTATTTTTTTTTGTATTAAAGTTGAATTTAGTGAATTCACTACTTCGCTCCATGTATTTACTTGATTTTTATCGATATATTTTCCAATAAAAAAAAAAAAAAAAAAAGAAAATATCAAGGTAAAGTATACCATGTTCAAAATAAACAAAAAAAAAAAATACGAATTTTATTGTCATAAATTTAAATATTTAATAATTTTCAACAATTGAAATTTTGTTTTTTAAATATCATTGAATATTATATGATATAAAGCTATTAATGGATAAAAATATTTTCTCTAACACACTGATATTTTGCATTTCAATTGAATGAGAAAGTGGTTGAATAACCAAGCATAAAAGTAATGCATGGTTGAGCATTTACGTTGGTAAATTACTGTTGAATTGTTTTGAGATATAAATTAGTTTTGATTTTAATTATTTCAAAGTTACGCATAATTTATTCAAATGAACATTGTATATAGTATATTATAATATAATACAAACTTGTTTCACAGTTTTTCAATTACTCCTACACATCGTCATGTTGAAAAGTAATAAATTTTCCATTATACCAAGTTAACACCCAATAACTTTTACAAAGAAAATTAAAAAAAAAAAAAATAAAAATCTAAAACATAAATACCACATGTGTAATATCTAATATCCCAACTATTCATTTGTCTGCCTCAAGCAGATCATGTAAAAAGGAAGTTGCCCCAATTATCACATTTCACTCCCACACATCCTGATATAGTCCCTAAAATTTCCCTCATTTTACTCGCTTTTATGGTTCTACTTTACCCATATATATACACAATCTATTTAAATTTTTTTTATCTGGATTTTTTTTTTATTTTTCATTGATCTCCCTAGGGGTGGGTGGAGATATCCCTTCAATTTTTTTTTCCTGCATTGCCCATCATATCCCCAAAGGGCAGGTGAAGTCGACAGAGCGTGTACGAGACTCCAAGAGTGAAACTAATCATGATTCAGTCGATTCGTAAATGTGAGAGAAAACGACAATAAGTTGACGATGAGTTAAACAGAAAAAGTAGATAATAAACGTGTTTTATACCGGTTGGTTTATAAGGGGAATGTTCTTTGGTGGTTCATGGACCAATGGACCCTTTCGATTTTATTCCACCATAAACAGATTTTTAATTCCTGGGGTAAATAAGCTCATTCACAACGTAGTCGTCAACGTGTAAACCATTGCCTATAACCCTTCAAGCTTGTTTAACCAACTCCACAGGAGCTAGCCTAGATTATCAGCGCAAAAAATGTACATTAAGATTTTTTTTTTAATTACTGAGCTTTTAAATGAATGATTATATCTTGAAATTTATTAATTTTTATAAGTCAAAAGTCAAGAGCTTTTTATTGTCAATAAATTTTTTTATTTTATGTTTTGGGTTAATTATTTATTAATTTATTGCTGTATTTCAAACAAAAAAAAAAACTTGTAAATTTATCAAAGTGCTTAAAGTTGCAAACATGCTTTTTTAAGTAACAAACCCATATACTGACACAATCTGTTGAATTTAAGTTTTTACTGGATCAATACTTGGTAAAATAGTTATTTGTTTTTTTTTTTTATTCTACGATATGTGTAGCTCACTTTTTACTTGCATATAACAGAAAAACCTACAATTGTGTGCACGACTTGCGGTTTGTTTTTCGCTATAATTTCAATTGTTCTATTCCGTTTGTGAAAAAAAAGAGTAAAAAAAAGTAAAACTACCAGCTGGCGCCATTCAGAAAGGTTTTGATACTGCCACGTCTGCGAATGATATTCTTTTCTGAATGGCTTGAAGACTTTCAACACGTTTTTCTTTTCTACTCTTAAATTCAACTGTACAAGTGTACAGCTTGGACCCTCGATGATGGTCAAAATAAAAAAAAAAAATACGGGTCTGATATATAGAAAAAATTTCAAAGAATCCACTCAGCTGATTGTGTTGAAACGAGGTGTTTTAGTAGACAAACGTGAGGCAACCTGCATACTTGGACGTTTTTTTTATTTTTACTATTATTATTTTTACGAAGGGTCATCTGAGAATGGTATTCAGTCGTGGATTTTATATGAGAAATTTTAAAAACCCTCTTTACTAAGCTTTCTTGTTTCTTTCTAAATTGATTTGGCGAGTGAATTTAATTTTTTTCTTTTTTTATATACCAAAGAATTTGTCTCGGCTATCATTTGTCTTGTATTCATTTTTTTTATTTTTTATTTTCAATATAATCTTTGAAAATCCTGTGGCTTCTTCGATCATGTTTTATCTTTACTGTTGCAAAAATGAAAAAAAAAAAATTTAACGTAAGAAACTCTCAATCAAAAACACAGAGGGAGTCTTACTGGTATATTCAAGGAGTTTTTACTCAGATTAAATTGAGTTTTCAATTTTCATCAAAAATTTTAGTGTCCAACTTTCAACTATAATTCACCTTTTTTTTTTTTTATTCCTAGCAATCTCAAATTTATTATTATCGGACAAGATTATATACAACTTTTTTATTCCCTAGCTATTCTTCAATAAATAGAAAAAAAAATAAACATATTACTCACAATGCACATGTGTCTGCAATTACTATTAGGAAGAACAAATCAATTTGACATATATTCCATAAAAAAATACATAATTTTCCCCAAAAAATAAATAATGAAAATGCCGACAAGATTTTTTTTTGAATTGTGTACTAGCAAGTTTGACACTGCAATTTGAGAGGGATGTTTTTTTTTTTTCGCTGTATCAATCAGAACTTCAGTGTGCCTTGATGGTTAACCATAAATAATAAATAGGAAACAAAAAAAAAAAAAAAAAAGCAAATAAAAAAATCAGATATAATATGAAATACATCAGGGGGTGTATGATGTTCTAGGTGGGCATTGTAGAAGGGAAAACGATTGGTAAATATCTTGGATAACACGATCAACACTTTAGTTTTATTAAGGGAAAAGAGAAAATGTAGAAGGGAAATACATATACATATATATCTCCCTCTTTTATTTGATAGTATGAGAGCAATATATTTTGAAAGCGCGGAAATCTACTCTCTGATTGTATCGAATTGAATCACTAAGGGGGTTTGTATTTGTCACCTCTCTTTTACCCCTCTCAACTTATATACATACATATTCGTCTGCAATACTCAAACTTTAACATTCAATTCTTCATTCGTCCCACCCTAACAACCACCCTGTATCACCCTGCCACTCACTATACAACATATCCGCTGTGGGCACTTAGCACCCTCTTTTTGCTTTTGAAATTTGTCGATTCTCGCGAAAAAGTAAAAGCCGGTAATGATGCCTGCCAGTTGTGCAAATGACTCTCGTGAATATTCCCCCATACCTATGTGCTTTGTAGTTGCGGACAGACCTCGTTTATCTTGACTGCACAGTAGGTACGTATAATACTGTGCTCCAAATACTCTTTTGCTTTTTTTTTTTTTTCACTTTCCTCACTTCTACAGGGCGTGAGTAACAAAAAAAAAAAAAAAAAATAAATAAAAATAAAATATAAAAAACATTCAAGTAGAAATATCAATCTTGAATAGATTCAATTACGAATGGCAATTTATATTAATGTCTGGTGTTTTGTTGAAAAGAGAATAATAAATCTTTTTTTATTTTTTTTTTTTTCATGAGATAAATATTGTTTAAAATTTTTTAAATTTTTATAAAACCAATGTATTTTAATTTACTATATATCTTTATTGTTTTTAAAAAATTAAAAAATTTATTATTATTTTTTGTTTTAATTTAATATAAGATTTATATATACTTTTGACAGTTGATATTTAAAATTTACAACAGAAATTTTAATGACAAATAAAAATAATGCAAAATTAGTTAATTAAATTATATTTGATATAATAAAATTTTTAAAAACAAATTTATGATGATATTTCAATTATTACTGAAGTCTACATTTAACGATAAAAAAAAATTACCATGGGTTATAAAATTTTTTGTTGATTATATTAAATAAACTTGCATATAAATTTTTACCCTTAAAAAATAACCTGACTTTTTTATGATTTATTAATCAACGTCACAATGTTTGTATAGGATACACATATATTTACAAAGTAAAGTGCAAATGTTGAGGTTTGTTAAAACTTTATATTTTTTATCTCAAACTTTATGAAATAAATATAACAGAAAAATACTGGTAAATGAAAAGTTTTATAAGCTAAATTTGTTTTTTAAAAAAAATAAATAAAAAATTAAATAAATACCAAAAATGTATAAAATGTATAAAATGTATAACGTATATATGAAATAAAAAACAATTCAATAAAAATAAAAATTTGTCAATGTACAAACATATAGAGATGTTCAAAGAACAAACGAATAATGAGATAGTAGATAAAAAAATGTTTTTACGGACAATTTCACATTATACAGTCTATTGGAAGTTCGCCATAATAGTAAAATAACGAGGGCACTCGTTGTTTCTTTGTATATATATTTTTTTTATCCATGGTTTCCCTAGACAATCAATTTACGTATTCAAAAAATAAATATAAATATATAAATGTGACAATTTAAACAACTATACATTTAAAAATTTTATCGATTATTATTGTAACACTATTGTTTGAATATTTTCATTGAATTTTTCATTTTAACTGTGAACGACATTGAAAAATTACGGACAGTATATATCCAATAATACTCGAGGGAACATTTTCGTATGGTGTCAGAGTGATCACTAAAAAAAAAAAAAGAAAAATGAGGGAGAATACTTTACGATCGTAGTGTTGATGTTGTTTATATTGAAGGTATATTTTTAGATTTTGCTGCAATTCTTGCTCAAATTGTCATGGGAGTTATTGGTCTCTTATATGTTTTTGTCAATTTCAGTTGAAATCACTTTTCAATAATATAAAGATTGTAGCATTGATAGTTTAATCGGGTGATTGACCAGAATTGCCATAGATGAAATAATAAAAATAAAAAAAAACCAAGTGTATAGTCAATTTTGTATATTCGACATTATTTTTATGCTTTATTCTATCACATTTATTTCACATTGTATGTGCGGTTTTTTATTTTTTATTTATTGGTTTATGTTTGCTAACAAAATAGTTATTGCAGCTCATCAATTTTGTTTTTATTCTGAAGATTGCCTTTTCAATCAAATTTATCAACTAAGCTTTTTCAAGAGAAAATAAATAAAAATAAAAAATAGTTGAAACTTTTTTATGAAAAAATATGTCAGTTATTTTATAAGATAATTTTTAATAATTGAAAAATAATTTATTTATAACAAGATAAATAAATAACAATATAATATTTTACTGTCTTGAAAATAAGAATAAAAATAAAAAAAAAAAAATAGAATGAATTATTTTAAAAGTAATAATACCTTAGATGTACCAGAGAAGTAAAACTTTCTCTAGAGACTTATGTTTTATCTCAATTTGTTTTCTTGCTTATTCTTATGTACATGAAAAGGGTTAACAAAACAGTCTGTGTATTTATTCGTGAAAAGTAATTTGTCGCTCAACAGCACTTTGTTGGTTTGTTTTATTATTCATAAGCAGCAACTGATTTTAAAAAACTATTTTGATGGTTTGTTTTAAACTTGTTTCATATAAAATTCTCTCCAACGAATTATTTTATCAAAATTTGTATAACAAAAAAAAAAAAAAAAAAAATATAAACAAATAAACAAGCTAACAAATTTTCTAATTATTATTTTTCATCAAATTATATATAACGAGTTAATTTTATGACTTGATTTTTTTTCATTTCAATAACTTTTTTTAAAATAAAAAACAAACACTTGTCACTTTCAGTGTTGAAAGTTGTAAAAATGAAATATTTTTAAATATCATTTTAATATATCGATTGTCAGTTATATAATGGCCTCCGTCAGCTGTCACGATCACATCCAAAAAAAAAAAAAAAAATGCCCTGAATATCTTCGAGACTTTGATATCCGAACAAAAAAAACTTGGGGTTTTGCATATTAGTGAGTTCAAAACTTCCTACATGAACATGACAGAAAAACTTACTTTCCATCAATGTATTATTTTATCTCGATAAAATTGAAAAAAAAAATCAAAAAATAATATATTTTACATAAAATAAAAATAATATGTAAAATATTTTGATTTGATTTAAAACATATACCTACATCACATATTATTATAAAGATATATTATATTCAAATGAAATATAATATACACATATTATTATTATCATTTTCTGACTACTTTACTTAATAGTGTTTGTCGATAATTAGTACGTGCTTGTATATATTGTTGGGATTTATAGAAACCTGAAGCAGGATAAGTATCTGTTTTCATGATATTTGAAAGGCTGAATGTGAATATACAACAATGTGATTTGTTGGTACTGGACAAAATGCATTTGCAAATGAGAATATATATATATATGTGAAAACGGAAACTTATCTATTCAGTATGTACGCGTGTCACGCGCCCAGGGGGCACAAACGTTTCGCGGCTTATCCCTCGTGGGAGTCATTTAATTCTGTACGTGCTGTTGGGATTTCAATTTTATTTGTAAAAAAAAGAAAGAAAAATCAAGGGGTGGTATTTGGGGAAAAAAAAAATAAATAAAAAGAAAAAAATAACGATCAGATCAACTGAGATGTTCAGTCTTTCGCTTCACTGGAAATTCTTTCTATGCATCGTTTTTTTTTTTTTCAATTCGAAAAAAAAAGGCAAATGATGGTTTTTCTTATATGGATTTAGAATATGTGTGGATACCATCGATTTCATGTGTCGGCATATGATACGACAATGTAAATGATATGATAATTTTCTCGAATATTTGAGTATATATATATATATTTTTTTTTTTATTTGAATTATTTACTTATAATAAATTCTAGATGAATAGAAACAGTTTCTTTCTTTTTTTGCATAAGTACAAAATGTTTGAGCAAGTATATATTCATTCTAAATTCACATCGTGTCTCAGATAACATCGCCGTACCGTCGTCTTCTTAAGAACTCTGAATGTAGTGTGGAAAATTAATTCCGGCGACTTTTAATTCAGAGCAAAGACCTATATATATTTTCCCTCGTGTATCATTATTTTAAAATGAAATGTATATAAAATTTGAAAATAAGGGGGTGCAAGTTTAAGGATATCCATCTTTTGTAATATATTTATATTTTTTTCGATTCATTAATGTACACTTTATTATTTTTTTCTTTCTTTACCGATATAGTTTTTAAAAATATTGCTATAATTTATTTACTTGATAAATTATATTATACACTGATGGCATGTAATTAAATGTCAAATATATATATATATATTATCAAGTATATAAAATAAATGTTCAGGTAGCAAATGGAATTATATATTATTGCTCCATAAAAAGACTTTTATATATTTAATCATGCAAACGAGATGTGCTCTTAAAGATTCACCTTAACGGGTTGAAATACATTCGAATTTAATGTTTTAAAATATCGGGTTACATTTACCGGTGTAAATCCAGTTGGTCGAAAGATATCGAGTTGGACAGAATATATAGTATTAAAACCCTCCATATATGAAATTAAAGATAATACTTATATTGTATACATTATAACATGCTGTATCCCGTGGACAAGTACAACTTAGATCGAGATCAACGAATAAGACTAAAAGACAATCTTTACTAGTTGTTACTATAAACAGTAGTTGTATTTGTACGTGACACTGATTTCTGGATATATTTATAATGGAAAATAAACGTACACCCTCATCTGTTTGTTTCTATTTTAAAGTACATTTACCAAGACAATTTACGCTAACAAACATAATTATTTATCTAAACACAAACAATATTGTACATTTACAAAATTAATGTAATTTTATATTGTATTTTGTTATTTAATATTAATATAAAAATTAATTTTATTTTATATTATAAATTTATATTAATTAATTTATCCTGTAGATTTTTTTTTTTTTTTTTTTTCAACTATATAAAATTGAAAAATACCGACATTGAAGAGATTTCAATAAATGAAGATGTATTATCATTATTTATTAAGTTTTTTTATTTTTTATTTTTTTATTTTATTATGGTAGCTAAATTATATGGAGGATAAAGTACAGTCTGATAAATTAATAGCAGCATCATGAATTGTGACAACGAATTTCCGTAGCGCGATATACATCACAGTGTTGCGTATTCACCAAGAATTTATCGATCGTTATATGTATCCTTTGGTATATATAGACATACGTATATATACCAATGGTTTTCAATTTGATGTGAACGATATCTGACTTTTTTTTTTTTTTTTTTTGACTCAACACTGATGGTAAATTACATTGATGCTGACATGTAGCGACATGTCACGCAGTAATGTCAGAGCTCATGATCATGTCTTTCGTTACTACCTCTTTTTATATATTTCTTTTTCCTTTTTTTTTTTTTCTTATATATATTTTTATTATAAATATATATATATATATACATATCCTAACTACATCATCTTGTAATGTATCTCATTTTATATTTTATTAAAGTTCGTGCTTTTGCACTCATCTAAATGAAAAGGAGTAGCAATTGCATGCTGTTTGAATTACGTTAACACATATATCGTCGTGTTTGCATGTTAAGCACGTAAATGCTCTCAGTTTATTTTCAACTTAGTTAAAATCTTTTCATATCTAATAAAGTCAAAAATATTCAAAAACTTTATAATTATTAAAATTAAATTAAATATACTTTGGTAATTATAAATATCATTTTTTTTTTTTTTTTTTGAATAAAATCTAGTCAATAATAAAATGATTATAACTTGCGTGTTAATATTAACATTATCGCCACCTTTATTTGATAAAAATCTTTCTCATTATAAGTACATATCGTGATGTGTCACCATTTTCTTGCATACACTCGAAAGGTAATTCGTCTTTTTCTTAATTGGCAAGTGAATTTTGATGAATTAAGAAGAAAATTTTATATAATAATTCAAATTAAAGGGTCACAGTTTATTTTAATAATAAAATAAAAGGGTTAGTTTTTTGTCAGAGTATCCAAATTATATGCCTCGTTACAGTTTAATATAAAATAAGAAAAATATATATCCTGAGCTGGTATTTAATAGAATTATGAATATAAAAGCTTCGAAAAAGTCAACAGAAGTTGAATCGCAAAAACAATTATATTGTGTTGTTTATATTTATTTTTTAATTTTAAATTTATCATCAAATATACTGACAAAACAAGACAAAATTAAATTGTATTTATTCAAGTTTTAAATTTTTTTTAATTCAATAATTAATTTTTTTTTTTAAGCCCGAATTTAATTTGAATGAAAAAATTTATTCATCAAATTTACTGATAAAAAAAAAAAAAATAATTAAATTAATTTGTTTAAATTTTAAATTACAAAATTTTTTGTTTTTTCATTTTAATAATTAATTAGTTTCAATAAAAGTTTTTTAGATTAAAATATTAAATTTATAATATACAGCTGATAGAGTTAATGATATGAGTGTGAAAAATTCTCCCTTTTTTTTGTATTCAATGTAAAATAAAATTTTCTTTCCCCTTAGTTTTTCTACGGTCTTTCAACTTTTTGATAAACTAATTCAAAAACTGGCAAACTGACTTTTCTACCCACTATATACGATAGTAATCAGTATACTATTGAAACCGAATCCCAACTGTTCTAACAATTGTGCCTTTTTTTTTTTTTTTTTTTTTTTGTCGACATATATACATACTGTCATTACTTTTCACCACAACTTTGTAACATAGAAGCTTGTTGAGTGAACTTTGTTCTATGTGTTAATATCCGGAATAACTGAATGACCATTGAAAACTATAGAAAATGGTTTTTACTTTTTCTATTGGCTTTATATGACCTAATGGCACTCGTTGAGTTTATCAGCACATCATTTTTTCTTTTTAATTTTATCCATAGTTTACGAGGTAGTTACATATACGACAAACTAAAAGAGAAAAAGAGAGAAATAAATAAAAACGAGGGTGACATTTGCCTTCTAGCCAGATGTTATATTAACTTCTGTTGAAATAAACTTCCTCTATATATGCAATTTTATGTTTTATAGTTTTTTTTTTTTTTTCTTTTTTTTCTTTTAAAATTTATGTGAAACAGAATTCATTGATTTTTATTATTATGTAAGTTTTTAAAATTATTATGGTTGACATGTTTGTGTTGCACCGCAACTAGTTTACTATGGAAAAAAAAATTTTTAAAAATTATCTCAGCTACTGAAGTGTATAGATCCGTGTGTCTTGAATTAACAAGTTAATGCAACACAACCCGTGCAACTTTAAATTTAAAAATATACATTTAAATCTGTCACGACATTTATATATTTTTTTTTTTACTATTTAATTTATTTTTATTTAAATTAATTGATAAATTAAAAATTATTATCAATTTATTATTAATTATCATAATTTAATAATTATATTTTGTTTTTTTTTTTTTTTTTTTTATTTATACAAGATTTTTTTCTTGTCTAAAATACCAGCTGATTACTTTATTTTTTATTTTTATACAAAAAAAAAAAATTTATTTCACTCAATTTAACATGACAGTTATGTTATTTTTAACATTTGAAAAATTACATGAATAACAACATGCTGAAGAAATGAACCCAATTATCAGCTACAAACATTACTCACATGTCATTCAAATTTTTTGTTATGATATGACCCAGGAATTTTTTTTTTAAAACATATTTTCTCGTTATGGTATTATACCATATCATTTTTCAAAATGATTATATCCAAGCATCATTTTATTTTTCCATTTCCTCTCATCACATTTGATGAAGCCCAAAAAAAAAAAAAAAAGAAAAAAGACTATTTGAATGCAAATGATAACACTGTGATATAAAACGACATATTAATAATCTATGATGTAGAAAAAAATCAACAAACGAGCTGGAAATTTTGCATGTTGTTATCATGTAATATTATATATAATATAGAAGGGTATATATATGTTTATAAAGTTTTTGTATTTTGTATGATGCCATATACATATAGAGGTGATAAGAGGATATTTCTCTTGAATTTCTCCGTTCATTTTAAGATGCTTTTAAAAGCCATTTGATAATATATATATATATATGTACAAACTGATATACATGGATAAATATTTGACGTATACTATAAACATAGTTTAAATTTCATAAAGTTATACAGCTATTGTCTGTACTATACATACATATATGTATAGTTTGGTGAAATGTTATATTATATATATTGAGTAAAATAAACCAGTGAACTAACAAAGTGATGCTAACTTCCAATGGCGTCATTGACGATGCATGGCTTGTTGTGATCACATCCCATAACGCATCAATCTCGTTCGAAATCCTAGGGGATTCGTTTGTGTATATATTGTACAAATTCTGTCCAAACCCTATTCGTGATCATCCGTCACGAGTTATACGAATTGCAAGTTTATAGGTGTGCACTGGTTTATTTTGTTGGTATACACCCTTTTGGTATTTATTTTTACCACGTACACTGATATTTTTATATTTATTATTTTCTCATTTTGATTTTAGATATTGGGAAAATCGTGACATAGTTCTTTTTTTTATTCTTTTTAATTTTTTCTCGAGGGAATTTTATAACCCGATGATATGGGTATAAATATTTTTACATTATATCTGTATATATGAAATATATTGATTTATTTATATGAGTTTTAACAATATTGATTTTATTACAATGCTTTTTTTATTTTTTTTTTTTTTTTGGAAAAATCATTATTCAAATTATTTCAATGGATAAAATTCTTTTAGGGTAGAAAGACTATGAATTTGTAATGAATATTTGAAAACATAACTCTGTGTTGTATTCAAATTCGATGGGTTCGGACGGTAATGTCCAGTTGGAAAAAATAAATAAAAAAAAAAAACAAAAGAGAGTGAATATTAAAACAAACTATAAAAGAAAAAAAAAATAAAATGTGGATAAAAAAAAAATGATGGAGCTTGGATCAAAGAGGGTTGTATGAAAATGTTAAAATTATTTGACATATTTTAGATAAAGAATTTTCTGATTATTTATCAAAGCTAAAATGAAAAAAAAAATGCAGCTTTTGCACAATTCATGTCATTCGAAGCTCTGAATTTTTTCTGGTTATGATGAACGTGAATATGGTTTTTTTTTTTTTTTTACGAAATAAATTTAAGGGGAGAGGTTGATATAGGGGTTGATACTGATTTACCGTTTTTTTTTTTTTATTATTTTATTTCACAAAAATGTCTTTCTTTGAATTTCAAATGTGTTGTATGAAATCCTACTGTATAAACCTTAAAATCAAACAGAGTGCAGGAGTATTTTGAATTTACCATTTGAAGGTACAAAAAGTTGATCCTCAAATCGATGTTCACATCGTAATCGGATGCGTGAGACTTAAGAAATCATAAATATTTGCTAAAACCACATATAGAAAATACAAAAACAAAGCAAAAAAAAAAAAAATAGAAAAGCTTCTTTATTTCTTTTATATAAATAATATATATTATTAAAGTTCACATGAGAATATTGATTTAAATATGGTCTGCTAAGAATCCCTACACATCAGCTTATGTTTTTTATTTTTTTTGCAATACCACCCAAAAATATCAAAAGTATTTTAAATCCATTCGTTTATTTGATAAAAGAAAAAAAAAAAAGTCATGTTTACGTTAAGGATGTAGACATCAAGGGTAAAAAAACGAAAAAAAAAAAAAAAATACACGATAATGGTCAAGGGTGCTACATACTTAGCACCCTTTAAAAGTGACATTTTCTTTGAGACCCTCTTTTTGTACAAATCCTTTTAAAATCCTTCCTGTTCACGTGGATCATCATGTCCATCTTTTTGGTTATTTTTTATTTTTTTTTATATATATATGTCCGACAGATGAGATACGTGTCGTGGACACTCTAGGTTGACCTGAGATTTCAAGTAATATCTTGAAGTTTCAAGAAAGAAAAAATATATATAAAATGATAATAATAATAATGATAATAATATAAAAAATCAAAAAAAATATCTTCAGTCTTTGTATACTGAAAATTGTTGAACAAAAGATGGAAGGACATATCATTGGAGGGTCTAATCTCTGGATCTGCGGTTTGGGGTGTATATATGTGAAAATTGTTCGGACTTTGCTAAATGTATTCGTCGTGTGTGTATATATTAAACTCAAACAGATAAAAGGATTTTAAGGTGACAAGGGTTGTGACGTATGTGAAAATACGTATTTCAACTATTTGATTGCGTATATATGATGATTTTAAATTTAATACAAGTCTAGAAAACACTACCGTCATTATTATTTAAAAAAAAAAGTTTTAAATTACATTTAGTTGAATCTTAAATTGTTTTATAGAAAGTTTTTTGTTAAATTGAATTGTAAATATATTATTTATTTATTGTGCGTAAAGTAATATATAATAAATTATAAATATAATAGAAAAAAATTATAATTTTTATTTGCCAATATGCGAGTTTATAATACCACGACTCAAGTAATAATTCAAACGCCAACATAATTGAAAAAGTCATACTGACATTTGGCGCCACTATATTTATATTAAATAAATATATAAAAATAAAAATTAACATTCAATTTGTAATTTAAAAATGTCAAGTTAGATATTGTATAGATTTGAATATTCGTATGATAAATAAATTGAAATTATATTTATACTTTTTTTCAAAAAATATATTTTTTTTCAAATAAATTGTATTATTTTTGCTGATAGTTATTTGAAAATATAAAAAATAAATTAAAAAAATATAATTCATTTATGATTACGTGTTATTTAATAAATAATCTTGATGAATAACTTAAAAAGATGAATTTCACTTAACAAATAAGGAGTGGAATACGAGTATGTGATCACAAGTCAAGCGAGTAATTGATATGCGTGAGAATCGGTCACGCGCGAGAGCATGTAGAAAGATATCTCATGTGTGTGTCTACCGATCAGAATCTACAATCAATAATCATTGTCTATCAGGTATATAATAAATAAATAAATAAATATAAATATAAATATGTACACACAAATGCAATCAACAACCAACCACTGTAAACTCATGAACGTTAATCTTTTACCCGTGCTAAATCCATCTCAAAGTTTTCGATACATCGTTTTATTTATTTATTTTTTTATTTCATTTTTTTTTGTTTTTATATATATAAATATAAATTACATGTGTATTGGTAATTTCATCTTATTTCTATGTGTCCAACATTCAACTAACTGGAAAATTTATAAGGCCAACGTGAATGGAGTTGTTTCGATTTTTTTTTTTAATAGAAGAGTTAGAATGATAGCTGCAAGTCTATTGAACTTGTAAAATGTTAACACACAAGTTAAATAAAATAAATAAAAAAATATAATAAATAAAGACATTCATTCTTTGGAAGAATTTATAAAGAGTACCGCTGATGTGTACAAGTGTATATATATTTTTTTATAGAGTAATTGAAAGAGCAATATTGAACAGTTGAATATAATAAAACGATAAATTGATTTTTCAAAGTTGGCAGGTTGTTAAATAATGATCAATTGAATATACTTTTAGACTATTATTTTTAAATTAGTTGAATGATTTGCAGTATAGATGATAAACTTTCTGGGTGTTATTGTAAACAAACTTTATATATTTAAAAAATAATTTAATAAATAATAAAAATTTACGTCAATGATGAAAATAAAAAAAAATACATAAACTAGTTTATTAATTGTATTGAATTTAAGCCACAATATTATTTGTGTAATTGATTCATTGACTATATATATGTTTTATCCATTATCTATATTGCAGTAATTATCATTAAAATTTTTGATGCAAATATTTATGTGTTGAAACTTGTATTACAGTATTTACAAGGGTAATATATTTGTGTGTATATATATAAATGTGGCTGTAAATAAATGCTGTTTGTCATAGTAAATGGGCGTTGAAATTATAATTGTGTGGGCATGCAAAATACGAGAATGTCTCTGTTTTGTCCTGAATTATATTTAGAAATACAATTACTCAATTAAAACAGGACAGCACTCGAAAAAAGATAAGTGATGTCTCTGTGTTGTCCTGAATTATCTTGGAAATCAAAAATAATCAATTAAAACAGGACAACACTTGAAAAAGTATAAGTCATGTCTCTGTGTTGTCCTGAATTGTATTTAAAAATATAAATATTTAATCAATTATCATACAGATCAATGGAGTGTATCAATGTAAAAATTGAATATATATATTCAAATAAAATTATGCATTTATTTTGACCTATTTATATACTGATGTATTGCAATACTTGCATATATTCATTTTTATAATGATAATGATAGTTGAATTTACACTCAATATTATTTATTGATTTACTATTATTTTTTGAGATATTTAAATCGTTTATTCAGATTGATATGATCTATGAAATATGATTAATCTTAAGTGCACTGCATATATATTTATTTCAAATTATATTTTATCTTTTTTTTTTATTTTTTTTTCAGAGCTATTTAAATAATATTTATTTTTCATTTAGAATGAAAAAGTTGTCTGGTGTTTCGAGGACATTCACAATGTAGATGTTTTACAATGTACCACTTCATTACTTAACTTGAAACTTCAATGAAACATAAATATATATATATACTTAAATGAAATACATACTGGCTCTCTATAATTTATTCTGAGTAATTCATGTATAAACTTCATATTATTGCAAGTTAGCATTATATCAATTATAAAAATTATTCGAATAAAAATTTTAGATCTAAAATTATTAATTTTAAAAATAAAAAAAAAAAAAATAAGAAATAATTGAAATAAATACTTGAAACTCACGGGATAATTATTCTAGAGTGTTTTTCAAATATTTGAAGCATAATATCATGTCTAGGTTGATTAGGAATATTTTTTTTAAAAACCGTATGAGTTTGCAAAAGTCAAACTTTCTCAAAGTCATTTGGATTTTATAAAAAATTTTAAAAAAATTAAAAATAATTGAAATAAAAGCTTGAAACTTACAGAACAATTATTTCAGGGTGTTTTTTAAATATTGAAAGCATAATATCATTAATAGATTGCCTAAAAATATTTTTTCTATAAACCGAATGAATTGACGAAAGTCGGACTTTCTCAAACTCATTTGGAAATTATAAAAAAATTAAAAAAAATTGGAAATAATTGAAATAAATTCATGAAACTCACAGGATAATTATTTAAAAGTGTTTTTTAAATATTAGAAGCATAATATCGTTAATGGGTTGATTAGAAATATTTTTTTAAGCCAACAGGACATTACATTGAAAACACCGAACTTTCATAAGTGATGTCCCGAAAATATATAAACCTAAAAAAAATTATTACAAATCAAAATAAATAATTGAAACTCACAGGATAATTATTTAAGGGTGTTTTTTAAATAATAGAAGCATAATATCATGTCTAGGTTGATTAGAAATATTTTTTTTAAAAACCGAAAGAGTTGACGAAAGTCAGACTTTCTCAAACTCATTTGGAAATCATAAAAAAATTTAAAAAAATTAGAAATAATTGAAAAAAAAACTTGAAACTCTTAGGATAATCATTTTTAGTCTTTTTTAAATATAAGAAGCATAATATTATGTGTAGGTTGTTTAGAAATATTTTTTCTATGATCCAGCTAAAAAATTTTGGTAGAAAATTAATTCAAAAGGCACTTTCATTGATTGAATATAAATAATTTATTGTGTCATTTTTATATATAATTATATCATATAAGTTTAGGCTTCTATATTTAATCATTTTAATATATTTATAAATGTTTGGTTGATGATATAATTATATGTGTCAGCCTTTGAGTTGATAGAGGGTGAAATAAAAGTTACAGTAGATTCGTTTCGGAATGATGACTGCTCAACTGGAATCAACCAAATGTTGATTTCCGTAAGATTATTACTAAAGAAAAAAAAAAAAAGAAAAAAAAAATCTCTTCATGAGTTGACGTTGAAATCAAACGTTATTTGATCTTGTCAAGAGGGTCTGTATTATACAGAGATTCGTTTCGAGACTCAGATAATTTTTTTTTTATTATGAATGTATTTGCACATAGAAAATATATAGATAAAAAGAAATAAAAAAAAAAAAAAAGTATATCTTATTGGCGAAATGTAACCATAATTGTGAGGGAGTTATTGTGAAGGGAAAAGAAATCATGAGAGTCGTAAAAATAGATTTTATACGACTTAAATTGTTCATATTCTCAGAAAAATATATATAAAAAAAAAAAAAGTTACATTAGTGGTAGATTTAGTTATGTGGAATAATGAAACTAACTTGAAATAAAATAGGGTTCGATAAATCAAAAGTACAATAATTAAATACTTGTTCGATTAAATGTAATAACTAAAAAATTAATTAATCCCAATAATCATTATAATTTTTTTAATTGTTTCATTTAAATTAATCTTAAATTTTTAAATGAAATATTATACGTAGTTAATATTTTGATGATATGATGATGAAATTAATTCTCATACACGCATATATATTTAAAATATTTTATGTAATGTCAATGTGATAATGGGAACTTGGATATTTTCTGAAACGGTAGCAATTTAATTTATATCACACATATCATTAAGATTGTACCATATAATAAGAGGGAGATTTACTAAACTTGGATGCTCAGATATAATAACGTTCACTCGGTTATCTCCCTTGTAAATCATATCTTCCCGATTGCCTGGTATACGCACAATAAATTCAGTGTGAGCGTACACTTATTCTCCTGCTTATTTCGTATTTTTTTTTTTTTTTTTATCATTTTCAATGTGAATTCATATTGCTATAAATCTTGATATTTTTTGTATTAATATAATAATTATAATTTTTTTTTTTAACCAATTTTATTTAAGAAAAAAAAATATAAAAGAGTAATGTAAAAAGTTTTTAAGGTAGTTTTCGTTGTATAGATATTATAAATGGGGTGATTAAAATTTATTAATATGACGCCAGTTAAAACTTGATATTATTTATTTTTATGTTATTTTTCTTTACGATGTATTAAAAATCAACTATTTTATTCAATTTTTTTTTTCTTACCTTGAATAGTATCTTCACTTAACCATCGTGAGCTGGCAAGATTGCAGACTCCCCAGGCGACAATACACTATAAAAAGAAAAAAAAAAAATATATATATATATATTTTATATACACTGTATCTAGAGTAAAAATAAAAAAAAATATTATTCTTTTTTGCACTTGGTTAAAAATTTACATAACTTTAACCGGGAACAACCGTTGGGACTGCGTTAGATTCTCATCGATCACGTATTTTCACTCTAGTCCGCCTTTTCACGCGTCGTTTATCAAGATTTTATATTATTTTCTCTTATCACGCCCACTGTTGAATATCAATCCCACCCTTTCATTTTATATGTGTCTCAGAATATACATATAGTTTATATATTATATGTACATGTATGTTTTTATTATTTTAAATTAAGAAAAATAATAAAAAAAAAAAAAAATATACTTCAATAGTTTTTGACTGAATAAAAAAAAAAAAAAATTCATTTTCATGCTTGTGTTATTCAATTTAAATATTCAGTTAATAAATAGAGTAGATTTTTTTATGAGATTATAAAATAAAAATAAAAAAACAATTTAAAATATGTATTTTGCTTACGTGTCATTATCCTGATTGATCGAGACATTTAAAGTATCTTAATCGCAATATTTTATCGTCAAAAGTATTGAGACTTAAGATTTTAAATTTTTTATTTATAATTTACAATAAAATATATAAAAAAATATATATTTTACAACAATGATAGTTATGTTTTAGGGTAGTTTTGATGTATCCCTAATGTCTCCCTAAATTTAGTTTTTTTTTTATTCAATTTTTCTATTTTTTTTTTTTTTTTTGTAGCTACTTGTTGGTTGGAGGTGTTTGTCACCCTTGTCAAAAATCGCGTTTTTTGAATTTTTTTTAATATTTTTGACACACAATGAGGTGGTCACGTGTGTTAACAAACTCAGGGTGAGCCGCGTGTCACTGGTGAACACGTGTCATCTAGGTCGCACCTCTCAATTCCTGGGAAAATTGACATTTCAAATGGTCACATTACGATTTTTTTATATTGGAAATAATCAACCCCCCCGTCAATTTAAACCACGTCAATTCGTTTCGCGGTATCATTTATTTTTTTGCCATTTTTTTTTTTTTTTTTTTTTCTTTTTATTGTGTTTATATATACAATTCCCCTTTTGACGTTTTTTTTTTATTCATTCATTTAGATATAGTACAGTGTATATAACTGGTGAGTCAAAATAATCATTTATTTTTCAAATATTGAAACCGGAAGGGACGTAAAAAGCAACAAATTCTGATAAAAATTTAAAACCTTGAAATTTACTTATTTTTTAATTAAATAAACGATTTATCATTTATATTTTTTCGTGCTTTTAGTTGAGTTTTAAAAAAAATAATAGTAATTAAGACAGTGATATATAATGATGATTAAATACTTTTGAATTAATGAGATTTTATTTGTCATGGTTACATAATTAAATATTGTTATATAAATTAATAATGTAAATATAAAGAGAATCACTTCATTATCTTCTTGCATAATAATTAAAATCATCAAAATAATAAATTATATTAGTAAAAAAAAAAAAAAAATTATCTGTTAATTTAACACAATGTTCTATCATCTTTAAAAATTTTTTTACTATTTTTAATAAATTAAATTCAATGATTTTACATTATTAATTTTTCATTTAAATATTTTACCAATACATTGACGGTATTTTTCTTTTATTAAATCAAATAATACCATATTCTTTTTTTTCGTACTTTTATACTTCATTAGATTGTTAATAATCTTTTAATTAAATTCCATCTGTTGAATGAATCAAAAAGGAAAAAAAATTCCACAATCTGATTTTTAAATATCCCAATTATTTCTATAGCTTAATTACAGCTTGAAAAAAAAAAAATCTATAATCTTTTTATTTTTTTTTTGCAAGATAAAATTATACATGATTTTTTTTTACTAAAAATAATTATTTTCATTATATTCGATTAATATTGTCACATGTGTAAATAACTAAATACAAGAGGGGATATGAATTGATGATATTCTGACCTCTCATATTTTTCATTGCTTTACCATATGTCTATAATTTATATTTATATTTATATGAATTGAATAATACAGTATATTATTATATTCATATGAGTTGACCATTTCAATTGAGAGTTATATTATGAAAAAATTCAAAGCCAATAGACAAACATTTATTTCGCGGCAAGAAGTGTATAAACGTAATAAAAGAACAGCTGACACTGTCACACACACAAAACAGTTTATTACAAATGCCAAAGCAATTATTAAACTTCTATTTCATAAATTTCAATAGGTTCTTCGATCTCGTGTCATTTTATTTCACTGTCTCTTTTGAATGTCATATCAACCCCCAACGTTGATATATATATTTGTACATGTGTCCTGTTTATATAATATAATATACACGAATTTATTTGTTTGTATGTGAATAAATCCAAATGGACCCTTGGAGCTGCTTTGAGCGGATTTGCGTCAAGAGTATAAGACGAGTGTGCAACGCGGAAAAGAAGGATATCGCTTTATCGGGGTGACTAGGGAAAACAAAAAAAAAAAGGAAAATATATAAGATAGAAACAAAAAAGAAAAAGGACTTTCTTTATAAAGATTATAAAAGCTTTTATTGTTATTTGGGGCAAACTAACGTGATACTTGTTTTTTTTTCTTATACTGAATTCTCATTTTGACCTACTATAGTGAAAATTGGGTTTTTTTTTTTTTTTTTTTTTTGTTGTTATCCCAAAAAAGGTAAATAATTTTTTTTTAAACTCAAATTTAATTTTTTTGGTAATTTGAAAATAATATTTAAATTGATTAATATCAATTTGATGGAAAATTTATATTGATGGGTATAGTGGTATTAAAATATTAGTTGAATTTAATGAAAGTAAATTAAGATTACTTTTGAAAAAAAAATAAAAAAAAAAAAAGATAATAAAAGTTTTATTATGAAATATAAATAATGCTGTGTGTGCATTATAAGAATTAATACAGAATAAAGCCGCAGATTTATTTTCTGTTTACTTATTCATTTACTCAAGGATTTTCTTTTTTATATTTATGGTGCATCTAATCGATATATACAATTTATATATCTATATGATTTATTTTATGCGAGTGTGTTTTTCATCTCCCTGGTGATATGATTCAAAGTTCATAAACGTTTTTTTTTTGTTGTAAAGACCAGATGTCTATTCTAGATGAAGTTTTAGTGGCAAACATGAAATTCAGAAAATTAGGACGGTGGTTTGTTTGAACAACATATTGGCACACTTGAATGGTCGTGACCCGCATATACTTGTATCAAATAAATACAAAGTAGTTTAATATTGTAAATATATATATATGAAATGCATTTGTTGATGCAGGATAGTTTGAAATAAATAATCAACAAAAGATGAATGAATGCATAAATTTATTTATACATACCTAATATTATTTATGTATTTATTTTGTTTTCATTTTTCAAGTATATAGAATAAAATTTGTGAGGCTTAAATGTGAATCTAACTCTTCTCATGAAATTTTCAAAGACATTCGATGTAACATACTGTACGCATTTAAGCGTTCAATGAACCCGGACAAAAACACTGAATCCGTGGCTCAGCTGCCAAACTTTTTACCGTGTCTCGTTTTCTTATATAAAAAAATTGAAGATATAAAAAAATGAAAAAAAAAAAAAAAGAAACATAATAAAAAATAAAATACTAGGGGAACAAAATTCTTTCTAAAGAACATGAGTAATAAAAAATAACAAAAAAAAAAAAAAGGTACATAGAAAAAGTAAAAAAAAAAAAAAAAAAAACAAACAAATTGTTGAAAGTCAGAATTTCTCGAATTGTACCTATTATACACATTAAAAATGTCAGAGGTCAAATTTTGTAGTCGTTTTAATCGTGATAATGGCCAGCGTCCAGATTTTTTATAAATAATGAAAAAAAATAAATAAATAAGTTTGTTGAGAGGTCATTGAGTTTGTGCAAGAAGGGAAATAAAATATATATATAAAAAAAAAAAAAAAATGTGGATATATAACTAGTTGAAAACAACTTGGTAATATAGCCAGGTGGATTTGCACACCAGCTTTAATATAAAAACAAACATAAAATAAATTGACCGGTCACCAGCATTTAGACTTCTCATATTCAATACACAAACACATATAAATACATAAATAAATTTTGAGTTGAATTATAAAAAATAAGAAAAAAGTTATTTCATGTCATCTAGCTAGAGGTTGACCAAGCGTATTCTATATGAACTATAGTTTCAAACTTTAACCAATAGAAAGAAAAAAATATTGAAAATTAAATAATGCTAGAGCTAAAACTATTTCATATGTTTATTCCAAAATAAACAAAGCTAATATTTAAAATTATATAAGTCTTAAAGTCTTATGTAAAATGTATTTAATAAAGCCTAAAAAATCATTTCGAGTCAAAAATTAAATCTAATTGGATGGATGTATGTACTGATTCTGATGTAAAATTTGAATAAATAAAAAAATTAAAAAAAAGTAATTTATTATTTAAAAGTTTACTAGTAATAAATTTCATAAAAAATTGAATAAATAAGAGTTATTATGTATGTGCCAGGAGGGGAATAAAAAATATATTTACAAAAAAACGTGGATATGTGTATAGCTAGTTGAAAGCAACTTGGTACTATAACCACGTGAATTTGCACACCAATTTTAGTATAAAAACAAACATAAAATAACTTGACTGGTCACCAGCATTCAATATACAAAAACATATAGATACATAAATAAATTTTGAGTTAAATAATAAA
Organism: Lysiphlebus fabarum; assembly: GCA_011426435.1. NCBI lineage: Eukaryota > Metazoa > Arthropoda > Insecta > Hymenoptera > Braconidae > Lysiphlebus > Lysiphlebus fabarum. The sequence continues at coordinate 808,084 of WSYQ01000013.1, forward strand.
AAAAAAAAATTCTGCCATCTAGCTAGTGGTTGACCAAGTATATCCTATTTAAACTATAGTTTTAAACTTTAACCAACATAGAAAAATAAAAAAATAAAATAATAATAGAGCAAGAACTATTTCATATATGTTTATTTCAAAATGAGCAAAGTTGGTAAATATCATTTCATTACCCCTAGATTTTCATTCTGTTAAATTTCTGTTATATATATTTCTATATCTCATTTTTGCAAGTTGCAATATTCCTGTCGCTTTTGTATTATATCTTATTGTATAAATGTATACATGTATACACTAAAATTTTGCTCTTTAAATCAAACAGTAGAGAATCTCACCACACTGAGCTCAGAAATAATGACTTTACACACCGGCTTTATAATTCGTGAATGTTTGCGGGGTAGTTGCTCTGTACTATGCATGGAATCCCCGAAATAGCCGAGTGATGAACAACATTCATACTTGCATTTGTTCAAATTGCATATATGCATATGTTTGTTCGCATAACGTGAAAGTTCAACGATACCAAATTTAATGATTATTAAAATATCAAATGATGATGACTCTTCTTGTCCTAAATTACATTTTTATATATTTTAATTTTTGTATTTTTTCTCCATGAGAAAGTCATTAAAAATATATATATAAAATATAATTATGTACAAGTACTATTTTTTAAAAATTCCATTATATTTTTTACCATGCTGAATAAATATGATGTGTATTATAAATTTAGTGGCTTGTTTGTATTTATTATTTTTTTTTATTTTTGACTCAAGTTGGATAATCCGGGAAAAAGTAGACAGATGATATGTAAAGTTGTCTCCTCAACAAAGCACTTTTCTACATTTTTTTATTTTATTTTTTGTTTATTTTAAATTTTTTCCTGCACTTTTATGATTTATTACCAGTTTATGGAAACGTCGGGTGTGCAAGGTCTGTCTAAATTGTGATATCTTATATATTTTCCCGCAAGCTTATACAGACAATAAAAAAAAAATATAAAAAATCATGTATGAAAAGAAATTTTAAACCAATACATGCATATAATGTACTTTATATTCCACTTGGAAAATGAGTTTTTAACTATTTTGAAATAGGGTTTTTTTATTTTTTATTTTTTGTCATACAGCAGATGTCACGAGTGTGTGTCACGGATGACCGACTTGGGTCATTACATTGCCCTGGATGATTTATTGTTTTTTATTCACGAATCAACATTTGATATCTTATTTTATACATGTGTGCGTGTATAGCAACAATCATAAATAATTAATCACAATTAAGTTTATTGTTTTTCATTTTTATCAATTTAGAATTGATATAAAAAATAAATATTCCTTAATAAGCCAGAGTTAGTTTTTTGAAAACAGGGTGTTTGAGTCAAAATAAATTTTTCTGAGTCATTTTTTCAAAAGATTATGATTAAAATAAGTCAACTATACTGAAAGTCAATGTTTAAAAGCATTAGACAAATTAATATGAATGAATTCAAGAATTTGTAAGACTTTGACCCCAACTTGTACATTTGCACCAAAGTCAAAGTCGTGGAAAATAGGGCATTTCAGTCGAAAAAAATTTTTCTTCCTTGTAATTTCCAGAGAATATGATTGAACTGAGTAAATGACCCGAAAAGACAATGTTTCTAAGAAAAAAATAAATTACTTCTATTAATTTTGAGATTTTGTTGGACTTTGACGCAATTCTTACCTCCAAAAAAAAAAAATAATTTTACATGATGTTACTTAATGGAAAACATTTTCACAACATGGTTCGTGTTGAACTGGGTATTTCTCATACTAAATGTTGTAATGTTTATTTGTTTTTTTTTTTTTTTTTTTTTTTCTTTATGCCACTCGAGGATCGTGATCTCGTAACGACTATCAGGTGGCCATTCCCTTGTAACCACAGGAGTTCCTAGTTTTTTTTTTTTATTTTCTATTTGATCCCCTTACTGTATTACTCAATTTTTTTTTCTTATATTTACTATAAATGTATAACTGAATTGCGTTTTTTGTTCTTATTTTGGATACATATTGTTTTGGAACAACATTAAATAGCTGATTGTATTAATACATTTAATATAGTATATTATTCTTTGTTTTGAAAATAAAATAACTATTACCAATTTACTATTGTTTGAAGAAAAATAATAAATAAATAAATAACAAAGCTGTTATACAATATGAATTTTTTGAATATAAAATATGTATTTGTCATTCAGTAACCAATAAGAAAATTTTCTTTGACTGTAAGTACATGAAACGAACCATAACAATGTTCAATACACTCATTTTTTTTATTTCAATGAAAGAACGTAAATATTAAGGACAAAAAAAAAAAAAAAAAAATCAGCTTTGATAACCCTTAGCTAATCGTTTATCATCTTCAATTTTGTTTACTTTTTTTTTTTTTTCTTTTCTTTATACTTTATTTATATTATATATATATATTATTTTTTTTTCTGTACATTGACAGAATCAATTTGAGCGTGTGTAATCTAAGGACGTAGTTGTGGAAGAAAAATTTCGATTTTTTTTTTTTTTTTGGTCCATTCTGTAGTGAAAGATGCATTGAAACTCAAGACCCTTGAGATACAGTGCGATATTGAATAGGATCGCACAAGATTTTGTGCTCATGCATGGCTCTAGCCAAGATGTTGAGAAAATAAAATAATAATAAATGTAAAAAATAAAAAAATGATAAAGAATAAAGAGACCAAGTCCAACCAATGTTGGATGCCATTCAAGTTATTCATTTGGTCTTGTTGTAGGAGTGTCCCACGACATCAGAATGACAGTGTCGTGGTAGTAAGAGGTGAAGATACAAAACAGGGGATGAAGATGAAGAGACCACAGGGATATAACCAACCAAAGCAAGCTGGTTATGTACCCTATAGGTATAAAAAATATAAAAAAAAGTGTGGCTGGCAGTGTCAACGATGAGTATTGTCATTGTCCACCAAGGTGCCACCTTCATGTGATTCCTTTTCTATTTTTAAATCTAGATTATCTTCAAAGCTTCTTTATATTATATATAGACCAAAATTTTATAAATGAAAAAGAATGTCTTTTAAAAAAATATATTAAATAAATAAAAAATAAAAAAATAAAATGATACTGTGAGTGGTTAAATAACTCGATATTATTGTTAGAAAAAAAATATTACACAGTGTATATACGATTTAATAGTATGAAGCATAAAAGAAAATGTAAATGTTTGATAATATCTAAAAAAAATAATCCAAGATGAAAGAAAAGAAAAAAAATGTATTATAAGATTGTCAATTTTAATACTTAATAAATTTTTCTATATTTTTTTTATTTTTTCATTCTTGGATAAGACAATATTCTGTTGAGAAATATTATTTTTCTTTTTAACTTGAAATTATTTTCCGTACGTTCTATTTATAAATATGTATATAAAATACATGTTGAATATATATACGCGAATCGTTGTCTTTTTCTCTGACAAGTCGAAGATTGATGATGAAATTCCAAGTAAAATACACTGTTTTGTTTGTATATATATATATTTCATTTAGGCATTTTTTATTTTGAAATTTTTATTATCATTACTCTTTTTTTTTTTTTTTTATTAACAGAAAATATTTTTGCTGTCTTGATGGATATGTTTTTTTTTTATTTATAAATATATATATATACTTATATTTATTATTTAATATTTATTTTTGAAAAATAAAAAAAGCTTTACATTCAAATAAAGAGTCATTGGGCTCATTATATTAATTGCCAAACTTCTTAATTAAGAACAATTAAGGTAAGTTGGTTTACATTTTGGGTGAAGAGTAATGAACAGCCTCAGGTCAATCATTTCACGTTTCAGTCAGTCAACTAATTTTGCATTGGATTATGAATTTAATGGTCTATCGTCGTTCAACACAAACTACCGATAAAGATGGTGAGTCAATTTCATATAATTTGATGGGTTGAGAAAATATGAATAAAACACTGTGTGGATTGATCGTTAAATTTTAATTCACGACAACTTTATTATATTCAACTGAGGCGTATTTAATTCATTGAGTCATATTTAATAAATGCTTTTTTTTTTTTTTTTATATAATTTAAAATTTTTTATCTGTCATACAGTATATATAATAATTAATAATGTACTCATTTACAATATCTTGCAATTTAAAACTTTTAATTCATTAACAATACAAGTAATTTTTTCTTGTCATTAAATAATACAAGTATATTACTCATTAGTTATATATTTAATTTTTATAATTATATTTTATAATAAAAAGTTGATTGATAATAATATTTAAATTATAAATAAAAAATTTATATCTTTTAATTTGATGATGTAAAATATCAAATAATATATAATATTTAATTGAGTAATTAATTTTAAAAAATAATCAATTAATATATATTTTTTTTAATTGACAAGTTTTATAATTTAATTTTTAATAAGTAATTTAATAATTTTATAAAGTTAAAAACATAAAATTGATTTATATAAAATTTTGAATGTAATTTTTAGTTTGAATTTTATACTATTATTACTATTGCTTAATGGCTCAATAATTGTTGAATAAAATTTTAACACCTGCTTGACAATAATAAAAGCATTATTGTAAATAATTTAATAATATTTTTATTATTCTTTACAAATCAACCACAATTTTATTGTAATCATTTAAATTATTTTGGGCAAATGGTTTTCATATATTTATATCTCTTTTGTAAATTGAAAATGATATCATCAAAAATATCACTATACATATTTTTATTAAACCAGTTGTTGTAATATAAAACACCTGGCTAAAAATAATTATTTAATGCATCATTAAAAATAACGAGCATTCAAAAAGAGAATCAAATAATCAATAAATTTTAAAAGAACAAAATAATAATAATAATAATAAATTATAATATTATATTACAAATTGTTTGTTTTTTTTTTTTCTTTAATTTCTCATTTTATATATATATTCACGATGAAATTGGAAAAAGTTTTGTGATTCTTTTTTTTTTGTTTTTTTGACGTTTCGTCACGAATCACAAATCTCTTGCACATTTTTCTATTATTAGCTACCGGTGCAGAACGAAAGTATATAGTTTGATAGATAAAAAAGATGCTAGAAAAGTGATGAAACGAGATAAAAAAAAAATAAAAAAAATCGTATATATATACAGGAGGGATTGTACCGAGATAATCGTCACGAACGTAATGCAATGGATCCTTCAGAGCCCTTGAGGGTGCATTGTGTTGCCTTTACAATTGAATTGAGATCCCAGAATAAATATATATATACCCATATGAATTCAATTGGTATATACGATGGTATATTATATATATACACAGACATACTTGTTCATTTCAATTCATTTTAACTATACAACACGTTGAAAATCTCTTGGATTTATATGCACGAATGATAAGAGCATATTTTGTACATCCTCTTGATCGCGTATTGATTTGTAAATATTCATCGAAAAATAAAAAAAATTATCATTAATTATTCATGATATATTTTTATATATATGTATATGAAAAAAATATAACTTGCAAATTTATATTTTATTTAGTTACATATTACTTTTTATTTTTTTTTGTTTTAAATTAAAATAAAATTGGATAAAAAAATTGAAATTTTATTTTGAATGTAAAGTTTTAATTAAAAATAAATATTTACAATATATTTATTTATTTATTTAAATAATTTTTTAAATGAGTTTTTTGAATAAATATATATGAAAATAAATACAGTGTTAATAAATTATAAAAATTCATGATTTTATATTTATTTACCCCTGTATGATTTTATTGTAAATATTGTATGAATTTTTGATGACAATGAAAAATTTAAAAGACCCATTTGGTCTATTATATTGTATATACGCGAGATGGTAAATGATTTTAAGAAGGATAATGTGACCACTTGTTCGATGACGAAGCATGACTTTGACGATTGATTTCAATTCAAGGGTGTGAATAAGGCAATGACGATGATATTTTTCATTCAAAATAATAAAATAAAAAATTTTTATATGCATGATATTTGACAATGAGGGTGTGAGGCATTTTATTTATTTATATATAATATATTGGCACATTGAAAATAATCATCCCTTCTTGATGTTAATTGTATTTATGACAACAATGGATTTATAAATATTATTTATGATCATGTTTTTATTTTTCCTAGCTTTTTGCAAATTTATCATCTATCAAAATATTTATTTATTATAAAAAAATATTATTTCAAAATTATATGTCAATAATTTAATAAAAAAAATTCTATTATTAAATATTTTTTTTAAATTTAATTTAATTATTATTGTATATTAAATTACCGAAAAAATTTTATTTAATATTTTATAATTTTCTTGAAAAATGATAATGAAAAATAATAATATTTTTATGAAATATTATTTTGTTTTTTTTTTTTTTTTTTCTTTACTTTGAGCTTAAATATTTTTATTATTATTATTTTTTTGTCATTTAAATACATGAATTTTACTTGTATTTTAAGAGCCATCTCCATTTATTTACAAGAAAGAAAGCTCTTAAACCCATTTACGTCGTTGTAAGTATCCTCATTGTGTCTCTCAATCCTCGAGTTTTTCATTCTTACATGATATTTTTTTTTTTTTTTTTATTATAAAAAAAATTATTCGTTCATTTTTTTTTTTAAAACGTTGTAGAAGAATTTACGGTGTTGTGCACAACCGTGGCCATCAAGGAGCTTAAAAATTTTTAAAGATAAACACTAGGCAAAAGTAATGATTGTAGTTGGTTTTTTTTTTTTTTATTTTTATTTTTAAGGCGCGAAAATATACACTGGTAATGAAAAAGACATTTAAATATGGGCTACGAAAATATTGTGAAAATGTATATATATATAGATATAAATTTTATCGGCGCCATTCCAGTTTTTTATTTTGTTATTTTAGCTTTATTTTTATTCATTTTTTCTTTTAACTTTATATGTATAAAAATGTGCACGTCATCAAACACTTGGTATGATTAATTTATTTCATTGTATACTTAATATTTGTAATACATGAACAAATTTAAATTTTCAATGTTTTTTACAAAATAAAAAATTTGTTTTATTTAAAATATTTGAGGATAAAACCATGACACTACTCTGGATGAGAAATCATGTTGATATTTTAGAAACTGTTTGTTTGTATATTTAAAAAATAAAAAAAAAAGTTCATAAAAAAATAATCATGACAACAGCAAGTGCATGAAATAACAAGATTTCTTTGAATTTTGTAAATATAATTAAAGTTGATTTATTTAATTATTTTATATATTGTTTATAACATGGATTTATTTTAAGTTATACTGAAAAATATAGACATTCTTAATGCCACGAATGTCTGTTTGTATAAAAAAAGAGAACAAAACTTTAAACCACGAACTTGAGTTTAATATATATTTTATTTTATTTTTTTTTTATTTACTAAAGAAAAATTGTTGTATTGTATATAAAAATGAAAAAATATGATACTAAAAGTTTTAGGAAACAGTTGGTAAAATTATTACACCTACTGCATCAACTTTTTTTTTTTTTTATCTCATTATTCTTTTTTATATTGTTCTTTTGATATTTTTGATTTTTTCATGATAATAATGAGAATGAATTTTAAAGATTTGTTGATCATAAATGACAAAGAAATTTTTTTCTTACTTAATTTTTCATTTTTTTCTACATTTATCAACAATTTTATAGTTTTTTTAAATTTTTATTTATATTACATAAATAAATACGTTGTTAAATGCTTGTCAAAATTAAGATTAAAAATAAAATTGCGTGAAAAATAACATAAATGACAAACTGGGAAAATTTTTAAGAGACCTATATATAAAATCTATATTAAAATTTGACAAATATAACTGTATAATGACTATCTGTTTTTATTTTATGTTTTTATTTTTTCATATTTCAAACAACGATTATTTCAATGAGAACAAAAAAATTAAAATAAAATAAAATTTATATAGAAGAGGCTTACAGCTGTTCGTACAGCTTTGACACATGTCACTGGCCTTGCCCATTTTAGTTGGACTTGGGTATATTTATATATTATACACGAGTACTATATACACTTACTCATTTATTTTGCGTTTTGCTAAATGATTCACGTGTCCACACATGTGATATACATACAATCATGCGAGTTCGCTGGTCTTTTTTTTTTAATGTTTTTTTTCAATCATAATCCCGGATTTCAACAACCACACAGTAATTCTTGCATTAATGCTCAAATTTTACTGTATATATCTGAATAAATAAAATTCTATAAATTTTAAAATTTAAAATATTATAAAATATATATAATAAAATTCAATAAAAAAAAAAAAATATATATATATTGAACAATGTAAAAAATTTTACTAACGCAATTTTAAAACCTTAAAAAATGTAGGTTGTTTTTAATAACACAGATTTGACTCATATTTTATTTTTTTATTATTTTTACCAGGCATTTTTTACTGTCAAAACATTTAAAACAAAATAGAGAAAAAAAAAAAATGAGAGTAATAATAATATATATCTATAAAAAATAGAATTATTAAAAACATGAATAGAAAAAAAAATTGAGGACACATGTATGTGTGTTTGTGAATAAATTTAAAGTGTGATATTTTGTATAGAAAAAAAAAAAAAAAAAAATTAGCAGCAATATTATCATGTGAATTTTATGTTATAAAATAAATTGTATATATAATATAACAGTAGATAGTGTACACTGTGAAGCATCAAAGAACCACATCATAAAATGCCACAATAATGCTCATTAAAACTGAACATCAGAGTCTTCTTAATATCAAATTCACCAGAGAATATACTAAAGGTCTTTTTTCCCTTGTTTGATTTTTTCATTTTATTTTTCTTTCATTTATTTTTTATTTTTTTCTTTCATTTTTTGTGGATAAAATTTCTACAAATATACATGTATTTTTATCAGAATATAACCAAGTCTTTTATCCATGCGTAATAAGCGCTAATAATTTTTTGCCTCTGGCAATTTTTTTTTTTTTTGGTACAGAAACAAGCACATTATACAGGGTAGATTAAAAAAAAAAAAAATATTGGTCAAAATTTGGATTTTTCTTTGTGAAAAAAAAAAGGAAGGAAGTAAAATCAAAAAAAATAAATAAATGATAGAAAAAGATATGGGTAAAATCAACAGGGTGCCAAGTGACATACACACGCGTGATCCACGCAAATGACAAAGCTTTTCCAACCCCCTAAATCCACCCCTTAATATGTATATATGTATATATGTATTTTTTTTTTTTTTTGGAAAATATATACGAGCATCGATGATGAGCTCCTGGTTCGGCGTTTGCTCGATTTATGTTGACAAGTAAAATTTTCTCTTTGTCCTGGATATTTTCCCCTCTCTAAAATACCCACCCTTAAATACATATATATATTATTTATTTTTTTTTTTTCTATTGCTTTTGTATCTGTTGATGTACAGTTTAACAATATCCAGAGAATGTTCTTATGTCGTAAATAACATTAACCAAGCTTCAGCTTAATTACCACGTGGATAAAATATTGAAATTGAATAGAAAAAAAAAAAAATCGAAATTCTTGAATGTTTAATTAAATATCACATTTGTGGTAAATTATTGGGGTGATTTTGGTATATTTATGACATAAATGTAAAAATTATATTTTAATATAACAAAAATTTATGCAATAATCAATGATAATTTATAAAATATAAAATAATACTGTATATATTTAAAATTTTAATCTGTTGCACGTATTCATTTTGAATGAATATATATTAGCTAAATAATTATTTTAATAATAATGTTATTTTATTTTTTTGTTATTATTCAAAGCATGTATATTATTTTTAAATTTCATGATTGCGTGACAATTTGATATATATTTTTTCAATATGACAATTTGCACCGTCTCATTTGCGTATATTACATGTTGAGGGTGTGGAAGCGTGAGTGCAACTTTATAAGAATCAGAATCTTGCATGTTGACTGGCTATCTAACCATGAAAGAAAAGTTATAGTCGAGAAAACCCATTGACGACAGGTGGGTATATATCCCATAACAACAACAACATATGCGAATATAAAATAAAATAAAACCACACCATGCAACTATATATATATACATATAAACGAATCATTACAAGTTTAAAGTTTGTGTAATGAAATGTTAATGTGAACCTCATCTCAAACTGTGCACAAACTATAAATGTAAGCTTTAAATAAATTAATTCAAAGATTAAAAAATAATAAAAAATATAAATCTACTTTTATATATATAAAATGTTTCACTGCAACGGATGTAGATTAATTAATCTACAAACTACCTCTCATCATTAATTTAAAATTTCACACGAATTTAACTATTCATGTGTACCCTTGAGGTAATTATCCCTCTTATATGTATATACAGATGAAATCAAAGTTTTGCAAACATATATAGATTATTTTTTTTTTTTTCTTATCACGCATAAATTTTATTTTATAATCAAATATTCTTATTTGATATATAAATTTGAATATGATTCAATGAATAAAAATTGATATTAAATTATTTTTTATATGATATTTTTAAAAAATTATTATAATTTATTTATTACTTTCGACAAGTGAAGCATATATCCGGCAATATAAAAACATTCAAATACTTTCGATTTCCGGTACTTGATCATAAAATCCATATACGGATAACATGTGGCAATTTTATAAACTTTTTAAACGAAAACATTTATTGCAATGAATTTTTTAGTTTTATAAAAATATAGGGTAATAAAATATATAATTTATTTTAACATATGACACTGATAGAAATTGAATATGAAAGATGAAAGATGGTATGATGGATAAAATTAAAATAAATAAATAAATGTATTTAAGTTTAAGTATATTTTATGATGATTGCAAGTAAAAGAGTTTGTTCTGTAAATTTAATTTAAATATTGATTTAAGACGTCCGTTTTGTTGAGAAAAAAAAAAAAAAAATTGTAAATTTGATTTTAGATATTATTTTATTAAACTGTTAAATTAAAGAATTAAAAAGTAATATATAAATTAGATTTAATAATAAATAAAAATAAATTTTCTAAATGTATTTAAATTTTTTAGAAAAATTAATTCAGTTGTAAAATTTAGCTGTAAATTATGTGTCAAATTATAAACAAAAAATAAGAAAATACTAAATGAAAAAGAGGGTGAAACATCCAAGATCTTAAAAAAAAAACAGAATAATTTCTTTTATTTTGCATCGTGAAAATGCTTACTGAAGGGAAAATAAGTTTTTCCACAAAAGTTCAGATGCGTAGTCGTATTTTACGTGTATATACAACTATGGGTGTTTTATTTTTCTGGCAGTGAAATACAACACTGTTTGAAACTCAACTAAAAAAGAAAAAGAGTCAAAAAAAAAATAAATACAAAAAATAAAATACATACATATTTAGTAAAAGAGCAAAAAAATAAAAAAAATATATGTGAAAAGTCTTGGTAATTTTTTAAGAAGATACAATGTTGAATTTTTTTTTTTTTGCTGATCGTTATTTCAACTGACATTTTAACATAAAGTGAATCAATTCAGGACTCATTCATAAAATACAAATAAAAAAAAAAAAAAAATGAAAAATTCATAGCATTAAAAAAGTTTAAGAAAATCTAAACAGTTTCAATTTTTAAAGGGAAGATATAAAATAAAGTACTGAACCACGAATCCATTCATTCTAATATTTATTTTATTTTTTTGAAAAGTTTTCAATTTAAAATTGTGAAAAAAAAAAAAAGAAATATATACATAAGATAATTTTTTCAAGAGGCTCAATTAAAATTGTGTCAGGAGCGCAAAGAATCTTCAAAACTTTTTAATAGAATATTTTACTGAAATGAAAAAAAATAAAAATAAAAAAAATACTTCACTCAAATCAACTAACAGTGATAAATTTAATTTCATGTAACTGAAAAGAAAGTGAAGAACTTATTTAATAAAAATGATAGCTTTTTTATTTTTATTTTATTTACAAAAAAAAAAAAAAAATGAAATTTTTTTTTTTATAAAAAAAAGTTAAATATATTAATTTAAAAATAAATTGAAAAGTTAATTCATCTACTTTGATGATTTTACAAATGCAAAATAAATGAATAGAAAAATTTATAGAAAAAAAATAATAAAAAACTAAAATAGTCCAGCTGTGTTGAACAAGTACCACGACGATATTGTCACAACTATTATCAACGACACCACAAGAGGACAATACGAAATGGTCAGCTAAAATTTACGAGGCGTTGTCGCGGTCTCACAAGGTCGTAACAAAGATTTATGTGAAGAATTTTTTCGCGTTCGCATTGAACGATATTCACATAATTTGGAAAAACGTTGTCGGTTAATACTTTTTTTTTTTTTAAATGTATATATTTTTCCCGCCCTATTTTCATCCCCTTTTTGTTGTATATATTTAAGTATTGAATTTTAAGTTGACACGGATATACTAGTAAAATTTTACGACTCTGTAACACCTGGTATACTATCGTTACATTCTATGCACATCTTTGCCAACCAACTGTCAAATTTTACTCAATTCCAAAATGCTATAAAAAATTTTCTAATAAAATTTATTTTTATTTATTCTATTATTGATGATTGTTGATTTCGTTTAGATTTATAAATTTTATAGTTTTTTTTTTTTTAAATAAAATAATGTATATAATAGTGTACGTGTGTGTAGCAAAGAAATTGATGAAAAGGAAAATTTAAAGGGAAGGAAAAACGAGACAAAAAAAAAAAAAAAATATAACAGTGACAACTCAAGGGAGTAGTAAGAATAAAACGAAGTTAAGGTAGAGAAACAAAATCGAGGTCTCTCGGGTACAAACTGTATGTTTATGTTTGCTTTTTATTTTTTTGTAAACTAGAAGGTCATGACCTTAAAATTATAGAATGCTTTGGCTATAAAATTATTAGACGTAAGCTTATTATTTTAAAATATAATTTAATAAAATAATTTGTTTTTAATTTTGATTAACAAATAATATTATTTTTCTTTTTGTAAATTATTGTAGCTCGTTTTAAAATACTTCAATATCAAAATTATTTATCGATTTTTAAAACATTATTTCTGAATACAAAGAATTTTTTTTTTGAATATTTTTTTATGTTAAAATTTTTAGGGAGCCAATAAAAGAATGTAATGAGACTCTTTAATCTTGCACACATACCAATTCTGTCTAAAGAATATTCGACTTTTCACTCAAAATTTTTAACAGGGGTGGTTGATCCTCAAGGGAAATATAGCTTCGAGCAAAAAAATAAAGAATCGCGTTGTATGATGACGAAACTTGAGAATAAAAATTCAGACAACCGAGAGGAAGAAAATTACATTACTTTGTAAAAACAAAAAGTAAATATACTGTAGTAAATTTAAGTTAAAAAAAAAAAAATGTATTTATTAATTATGTAAATATTTTGTAAAACAAATTTCACTAGAATTTATTAATTTCTATAGTTTTTAATTATTAACAAAGCTATAATTGTTTATAAAAAAATTATTATTTTACTTTTTATATAATTTTGTATAAATAATTGAAATATATATTAATATAAATTTTTATGGTATAAAATATCCACAGAAAATTCAATTATGCAAAAGTTTAAAAGATAAAAAAAGAAGAAAAAAATATCATATAATGTGAGAGACATAAATGTATGACATAATCGAATAAAAATATCGGGTAGTAGTCAGTTTACTTTGTGACATATTCAAACGGTTTTAATTTATTTTCTCAGATTAAATTATAAACTTTATATCATGTTACTAAAAAATAAAAATGAACGTGTATAAATAATGAATCTTCAACATGAAAAGTAACAAGGTGAGAAAAATAAAATTCATTAAAATGGTAATATGACAACACAAGAAATAAATTTGATTTTAAAAGTATAAAGAAATATAAAACAAATTTAAATTTGTCAGTGTATTTTTAAATATATATATAAATAAATAATAAAATAAAAAAATTAATTATCAAGTTGTTAAAATTATTAGAATAATGAATAAAATTATTTGCATTAAAACATTGAATTAAACTATAATAATAAGACGTTACGATTCTCTGTGGACATGTTAATGTTTCATAGTGTAGTTTTCATTTTAATAAACCTCATTTATATAAGTAGTAGGGTGTTACTGCAGTATAGACACTTCAAAGGGAAGTTTGCAACAGAGGTACCATTGGTATTATTATTCCCCTAAACATTCTGTCGATTAACAAGTCGACTCAAAATTATCTCTTACATCATATTACGAATAAAAGGATAATTTATTTTATCACAGTTATACCTATATATTTTAAAAAAAATTAAACCTCAATTAAAATAATTTACAAACAATTTAATAAAATAAAAAAAATAACAAAATTTCAAATTAATTTTCTTATTTTATGTATTTCTGTTTGTGTCAGTAAATTACATTGAATTTTTTTTTTCCTTTTTTTGTTGTTTTTATAAGGTAATTTATCTACTCTGCGTAAACATAGTTCAAGCAAAATTTATTGTCAGCCACCATTCTGTAAGGTAATAGCCCGTGAACCACCCAATTTCATGTTATCCATGATACAAATTTTTTTTTTTTGCCAATAGTACATTCTGCAGTTAAAAAAAAAAAAAAATAGTGAATCTAACTATAGGTTTTATTTTTATTTTTATTTTTTATTTTTCCTTCGTCAACGATATTCTGTTGGCTGATGTTTTTCTTGTATATATTTCTACATTGCCTCTTATAGCCTACCCTCAATAGATAGATGAAATTGGATCGAAGATGGACAAGACCAATGTTGCTCTATGTCAATACAAGATGAAAAGATTCCATCGTTTTTTTATTTTTCTTTTTTACTTATTTATTTTATTTTTTTTTCATCCATGGTATTGTTGATTTTTTTTTCGTTAGCTACCTCTTCTTTTAGCTAAATTTATATACCTATATACCGATATATACCTGATGTTCAAATGCTCTCCAGAGGAATATGTTATTGGGTCTTCAGGATTATGTATCTTTCGATAGAATAGAGACCAAATTTAAGAATGAGGAGGGTTCAATTGAACAAGTAAGGCCAAATTTAACATTTTTTATATATTTTTTTTTCATTTCTTTACTCTTATTTGTGTTATACAAAATTGAGAGTTTGTCAATTTTATTTGAAATTTTTTTTTATTTAAAAAAAAATATTCAAAATTCAAGAATCAAAATTACGAAAAAAAAAAAAAAAACATGTATAGAGTTGATTTAATAACACCTCAATGGTTAGACAGAAAGAATTGAGGAATAAAAAATTCTAAAATTATTATAATAAAAATGTATATAAGCTTCTTGAAATTTGAGGTAGCTAAGAAAAAAAAAATAATATAAATTCAGTCTCTTCTGTTATAAAAAATATAACACAAGAGGGTGCAATTCATTATTATCTATTGCTATGTATGACATGATTTTTTCAGATTCTAATTTACACTCTGTACATTATGACAACGAAACGATGTCATTGCTAAAATGACCAATTTTGATCTTTTTAAATATTTTATAATCAAAAAGGGAAAAAGAAAAAAAAAATTACACAAGTTGAACGTAGAGGGTAATACGATACATACTGATCAACCCTACTGAGGGAGACACAAATAAAAAAAATAAAAAAAAATAAAAATTGAATGGCCTATATGTAACTTCATAGGTTATTTTTTCATTCGGTTTTTCAAATAAGATTTTCTCTAGGGAGACACGAAACGTCGTTCATGCTCGACGAATCGTTAATCCTACTTAGATGGGTAGAGTGCCAACGTAATATACACACATATATTCTATGGTTGTTTTTAGCGGTTTATATGTTCCAAGTGTTCCACATGATTTTGCGGCCTAACCTATAAAAAAAAATGTGGACTGTTCAATTTTAACGATTCGACAACGAATAAGAGTAACGAGAAAATCCGCGCTGAGAGGCTTTTCCAAAACGAATTTTTCTTTTTATTTTATTTTTTTTATTTATGGATTTTAAGGTTTTTATCCCCTCTGATAGTTTTTATATAACCATAGGTATTAAAGGTTTGCTTCAATACATATAAATTTTTTTTTTTTATGTATTGAGATAAAAATAAAAAAAATATCTTGTATTTTTGATGATTTTTTAATGTGTTTATACAGATAATTTTTTTTTTATATTATTTAATGGCTTCATATATGTATATACACATATATTTGAAAAATAATTAAATTTCATTTTAATGTCAACAACAGTGTGTCTGTTTTTAATGTGGTGAAATATATATATATATTTTTTACAATTATTTTTTTTTCTCAATTGTTTGGACATATCGAATTTCAAATTGATCTCTAGGGTGTGGTACATTCAAGACCCAGCAAAATGTATATATGAGTTTTTACTGTGCGTGTGTATAAGCAATGAAGCGTTTGAGATAACGAGGACAACAGCAGTTTCAAACAGCAAAAAATATATATAAAAAAAAAACAATTGTCGTTTTTTCCTGTTATAGTTTATAAAATGAAAAACAAGAATAAATGTTTAAATGACTTTCTTTAATTTTGTGGAAAAATTAAAATGATCAGATTTCCTTATCTACCTATCATTTGCACCCTATTTTTATTTCTTTATTATTATTACTGAATAAACTAACAAAATATAAAACACACCATTAAAAATATTTTTACGTTAAAAGTTTGAGAAAAACATTGTTATTGTTTGTTATAAAATAAAAATCAAGATAAACTATTATTATACATTGAAAAATCAATTGTTAATTTTGTTGAATAAAAATATATGTCAAATTTTTTTATAATAATATTTTTGATTTAATGAGAAAACTTGTTTACATCTTTGGAAATCAAAATAATAATATAGTTATATATATATATATATATATATATATATAAAATATTTAAATGATTTTATATTAGTTTTATTCGCTTCGACAAGTGAACACACTCAATGTTTATGAGAAAAGTTTTATAAAGAAAAAGAAAAAATAAAATCTATGATTCTATAGTGACTTTAAGATGAAAAAAAATAAAAAAAAAATAAGAAAAATTTACTATCGTAATTTTTAGTTGACATGTTTTCATCGGTTTCATCGGTTTATCGTTTCTCGATAAAATATAAACTGTCTTGCATGTTTAGTTTTTTTGTACTTTTTTTTTTTTTTATGTTTATATGTATATTTTTTGTTTTATCTCAAAATCGTAAAGTTTGAAATTTTATTTGAGATATCGGAAAAATAATGTTGAAATTGCATTGGAGGGTTATTTTTTATATCGTGTGATATTAAACTCCAAGTAGAAAAGAAAAATAAAAAAATAAAACAAAATTATTCAAGTCAAAAAAAAAAAAAAAAAAAAAAAAAAAAAGACATTTTGATGTTTAAATTATTTTTAAAGTTTAACAAATCGGTGTATTATTTTAAAAGATTCAAAGGGGTGATATGATAAAAATGATCGGCCAGTTGGATTACGTTAAATCATCTTATCAAAGTATAGTTGGCTATTTTATACAAATGTTTTGATATCGGATGCTAATATACAAGATGGTCTAATGTCACATTCAAAATATCTAAATTCACAGCTGATAAGCTAAAAGGCAATTTAAATTGTCATGAAAAATACTCCCTTTTGGAATTTTTATATAAAATACCATGCGTTGCATCGTGTAACACTAAGATAAAATCTATTTCCCTTTTTTATTTGTATTTTCTCATTTTGTAATTCTATATATCTTTTACGAACCCTCCAAATGCAAGGTTGACCTATGGACCTGCTTATATTGGTTTCTTTTTCCGCCCCCTTAGACCTATATAACTTTTCACCATGTCATCTTTCATTCAACCTTATACCAATTCTCTGCAAATCATTCCAACAAAATCCCCGCGAAACACACATACTCATTCTGTATATTTCCAATTTTATTTTCTACGCATACCTTTTCATGTTTATTTTTTTTTTTTTTGCAAAAACAAGACACACTGTACATTTATTGGCCAGTTTTTTCACTCACAAGATTTTTACAAACACCCATGATATTCTATAGAACCACTCGTCATTCTCAACATTCTCATGTATTTAATTTAACGTTGGCAATATATACTAACCAATTGATATCACTGTTTGCTCCACCCCCCAATAACAAAGGATTTCCTTTTGTTTCTTGGCCCTTGGCCAAAATAAAAAGAAACTAAAAAAAAAATAATACAATACTCATCTATGAGTGAATTACTGGATAAGAGTAATGTTTTTTTTATTTTATTTTATTCAATCTTTGACTTGAAATATTGTTAATTAAAAAATAAAAATGATAATAGTTATTATTTAGCTTTGAATTATAAAAGTTTACAATTTATATTTGAAAAATTTATATATATATATATATATAAGTATATATTTAAAATTTTGTTTTTATAAAATAAATAATCTGTTAAACAAAGACTTGATGTTTGTATTATATATATTTTCATGAAAAATATAGTAGTAGTTCAGTCTGATTAACAAAGTCTTATCGTCTTTCAACTGGAAAAGCTCCAATAATCACCTAGAAGCCTTGTCAGTTAATCCAAAGCTAATTCTACAACATGACAGACTCACCGACAAAACTGCAGGCATAACTTCAGAGGGCGTGCAAAAAAAAAAACATTAAGATAAAAGCACAAGGCCTTAAAATTTCTACCCCTCAATGAATTTAAAAAATTTTTATTTTTTTCGTAACTTTAGTATTCTGATTGTCTTTACTTTCACCCAACCATGCTCATTTACGAAGATTCATTTTATACCAAAATGTATTTAATTCGTTTTCTCGTTTGCATTTCATTTAAATTTTTTCAATCACCTTTGAAAACACAATAAAATAAAAAAAAAAAAAAAAAAGACTAAAATTTCTATCCCTTGGGTTTGTTTTTTTATTTTTTTGGTCTGTTTAAAAGTTGAAAACTTTTAGTATCAATTTATAACCAACTTGCTTACGCAGGTTCTCCAATTTCTGGTTTATTCTTTGGCTCAGTCTCTTATCGACTCGGTTTTCAACAATTTCTAGAGATTTTCATTAATCTCCTTATGGCATTTGTAAATTTGCAACGGTAGACAAGTATTTGTAATGCAAATTTTATCTTTTTTACATTTTGAAGTAATATCTCAATGTTAATATACAGTAAGTACAGTATAAATTCATATTTACAAATGATTTTATATGCATCTATACTTTACATGAAAATATATATCTATATATATATGTATATGTAAATTTTAAAAATTGAACTTTATTTTAAAAACATGTTTTATCAATTGAACTTTTATTTTTTTTTGAAAGTTTCAATTTTTCATATAATTTTTTTTATTATCATTTTTATTTATAATAGACTTTTCCCTTCATCAACAATAAAAGTTTGCATTTGTTAAAAAACTTGGATGATGTCATATTTCAGATAATAAATGAATAAAACTTGAAGAAAAAAAATGAAATAAAAGAGATTGATATGTACTGTTATCTATTATTCATTGGAAGAGTAAAGTGAAGGGTATTCGTCTTCGTTAGCATAGACATATTATGGGCGTATAAAATTGTGAAGTAGAATGTATCATACTTTGACTTTTTTCAATGATTACCAAATGACAGTTTCATGATTGATTTGTCTTGGTTATACTGATGACAAACTTTACTCTTTTTTTTTTTTTTTTTTTCGGTCAACTTCCGAAACGAATCACTTCATTGAACGAGTAAAATTGTCTTTTACTTGAACAAATTTTCATGTCACAAAGTGACATAAAAATAAAGAAAAATAAAAATCAAAAAATAGTTTCTGTTTTTATAAATGAATATATATATGTCATAAAATAAACCACTAAAAAAAAAAACATATATAAAGACATTAGTATTGATCATTGAGAAATTAATGAGAAAACCAGAGACCGAAACGCAATGTTTAGGGAATTCAGGAAAAGAGAAATAACTTTTTGAACAATCATTTGTTTTTTTTTTTTCCCTTCACATCTTACCTAAAATAGTATTCCCCTAAAGACTGATGGTTGTTACTTTGCTTTCTTGTTTCATATAAATATAATGCTATCCACTTCATCTCACTTTGATACTTCTATGATTATATACGAACGTAATTTGTCAATAACATATAAAAAACGATAAAAACTTATGAATATATTCTCTCATTAAATAAATACATCAAAAATATGTCTATCAATAAAAAAAAATGACCAAATTATATATTGTTTTATTTGATCTTTCGGATAAATTAGAAATTTTTTTGTTTGATAATATATAAAATTTTATATTTATTTTAATAAGGATTATATGTTATTAGATATTACAATCATTAACACATTGTTGAACATTGTTATTGTGATTGTTAAAATAGTTTTATGATGTGACCATCAATTGTCATTTTTCTAGCTATTAAAAGTAACACATGGAGACACATACAACGAATGAATAGTATTGTGTCATGTCAAATGCTATTCACTGGTTTAGTTGGGTGTTACAATTTTGATGTATTCCAGTGTATTCATTTCAATGGATCATCTGGCAATGACAGCAAAAAAGAGAGAAAACTTTCATCGAATCAAACGATAACTTGGAAAAAAAATTCAAGAATATTTTTGTCGCCAGCAGGACTGTCTATAGTAGGGCGAATAGAAGACAAGAAAAAAAAAAAAAAAATCTTGTGAATATGTCAAAAGCAGATACAAAAGTTTTCGTATTATATACAATGAAGAGTGAGTTTTTTCAAATTTTTTTTTTCCATTTCCTTTTGTCTTTGCATTTAAACTTTTTCCTCTTTTTTTTTTTTTTGATTATACACAAAATAAAACTGAGAAAATATATATTTTATATCAGATAGTCTTGAAAGAATTTTTCCCTTATTATTTTAACTAAAGTAAAATTATATATCCTTGTGTTCAGTATACAAATGGGTTAAAAGTTTTTGATAATTAGCTGTTTTTTCTGTCTTTGTTTTGTACTTAATTTTATGAATAAAAAAAGAAAAGACAAAAAGAATATGTTAAAATTTAATGTCGGGCACATCTGTTGTCACAATGAGGTTACGATTTATTTCGGACATGGTCTGTTTTTACTTTTACAGTGTGAAAATTATTATTTAAAAATAATATTATTAAAATGATTGTCATGAAAAATATTAAACAAGCTTTTAGTCAATTAATCTTTTTTTTTTTTTTTTTAAATTCATTAAAATAATAGAAAAGTTTTTTGTGTATATTAATGTGAAATTGACTGTCGTACTTTTTTAAAAGTAAATAAATTTTGCATTTTTATTAAAAAGAGATTAATTAATCTGTGGTTATGTATTTTTAAATTTTATTTTTTCGTAGAATTTATTAGCATGAAAAGACGTTGACATTGTAATGATCAATTAAAAAAGATTTGTATGCATTGAGTTATGAAAAAAAAAAAATTTACATTCCAATTTTATTGACGTAGTCAAATTTCAGGATAAAATATTGAAGATGAGATGAAACTTTAGACAAAAAATTACAAAGCTTTAACGAAATATGCACGTTGTAAATTAAATATTCATAATGAAAATTTCAACAAGTTTTAGATATAAAAAAAAAATAGCTGACTTTGATATTTTGAACTGTAGAAACTTTGAAAATTTAAATTTCATAAAAAACAATGGAAAAATATTATTTTAAATTTAAACGTAATAATTTAAAATATTATTTTATTTTTGATGATAATTTATTTAAATTTAAATTTAAAAAAATAGTATAAGTATTTGAGATGTTTAATTTTTAGTAAATAAATCTTTATTTGTTTTTTTTTATTTTTATATTTTTCTAGTAATATTTCTCTGACTAAATTCAGAATATATGTTTTTCGATATGAAGTTTCAAATTATTTACATATTTCCCCTTCAGATGACTAAAAACATTTGGAATAATAAAAAAACTATATCTTAAAAAAAAAATATATATATATAGATATGAAATTTTTTATTGGTGAAGAGTTCTGAATCGTATTTTATGTCCTATCAAAGATTAAGTTACCCAGAAGTTTTATCTAACCCCCTTAAAATTCAAAATTGAAATGTCCCTCTAAAGCAATTCCCAAAGCTCACCCCTCGTAATACACGAGTTATTGTTTGTCTTTTTATACAATTTTTTAATTTTAAAAATTGAAAAATAAAAAAACTAACAATTTCATCGATAAAACTACTAAAGTTTGCATCATAAATTACTTTCAAGTATTTAATAATTATGCTGTTATTCGTTTTTTTTCTACAAAAAAATATTTTGTTTAAATAAATTTTAAAAGATGCTACATTTTTTTTGAATACTTGAAATAATATTTAATTCTCAATACTTAAATCCAATCAACTCAAAAAAATTATCTTAAAAAATTTACATAATATATACTTCATATAAAATCAAGTAAAATTTATACAAAATAAAAACTTTTTTATATCAAAGTTTTATTTTAGATATTCTAAAAACGACAAGAATTGAAATCAAGAATAAAAAAAAAAAGAAAATATGAAAAAAAAAAAACAAATGTAACCTTCTCAGTTAGTATAAGGGTGGTTTACTCGTTGATGCATTGCCAAAATGGATCTCAAAAGATCCATTAAAGATTATGATAAGATAAGAACGACTGTGGTCTTCCCCCTCAGTATAACCAAGTGAATATCACAAAAAAAAAATATATATATAATATATATATATATATAACAATAATAAATAAGATAAAACTTTGACTAAAAAATAATATAAAAAATTGACTAGAATATAAAAAAAAAACTCAAGAAATTTGATACATATTATATACAATGTGTGTACAATATCTGTTTTATACAATAATAAATTTATTCCACTGATGCAGAAATAATATGAAAGGTGAAGTGATTCTAGTGAATGTATTCATTGTAAATATATAAAAGTGTAAAAGCACCAGTGAAAACTTATAAATCAAGTTTGTTAGGCCAACAGTAACAGAAGGGCGAGTCTGGTGTTTATTCAGGGTGGTCAAAGGTGTAAATACTTCAATGAGGCTCAAAAAAAAATATATATATAAAATAAAATAAAATAAAATATAACGAATGATAGAAAAATGAAAATAAATTATATATATGTAAAAGGGAATATAAAATGTTTGATGACATGTCACTGACAATTATTATAACTATTAAAAATTTATAGAAAAACGAGATCAAAGTCAAACATAATACCTATATCATGTGGCATTCATAATTTATTCGTGATGGTATTTCTATAGAAATGTCAGTTAAATTTTATGATTTTTTTTTTTTTTTTTACTATTTTCTATCAATATTCATTAAATTATAATCATAGATAAAATACAATCTATCATTGCAACTAGAAATAATTTTCTAATAAAAAAAAAAAAAATGAAATAAATACTACATTTATGTATGATAATCAAGTTAAAATTTACATAAGCCAAAACGATTAAGAGATTTGAATTAGACAACTTGAAGGTATAGAGACTCTTGAACTAATTACTCTGGCGTCTTTATGAATTCACGGTCGCTTGGGCCAAACAAACTTTGCACTTCATTAATTAAACCGTTGGCTCTGACGTTCGAACAGTTATCCCAAGGGTGCTACCAACGACCCTTCTATATATATATATAACTAAAAGCATGCTATTCCATTTCATTTGTATATACTATATTCATTTCCAATTTACAATCAAACATATTTGTATTTATACGTCTATTTTTTTTCTATTTTTTTTTTTTTTTTTTGATAGATATTTATTTAAAAATCTGTAGTATTATATATTATTTAGTATATGTTTTTCTTTTATTATTATTATATTTTTTTTTGAAGTAACACATTTATATTCATTTGAAATCTGGTCAACTGTGTGTATCTATTGTCACCCTCATGTCGTATTTTAGTGTGACCATCTAAACCATCTGTCTAACCAAAAACCTATAAATACTCGCAATATGTTTGTATTTTTATATAAAAAAATTGCAACGAAATTGAGCTATACCGAACAAAAAGATATAAAAAAAAGTTATTTATTTTATTATTTTTCTTCTATTATTTTTATTATCAGTTATTATTTAATTTTTTTTTTGTTGGAATATATGTATAACAACATGTGTAGATAGGTAATTTGAGATGAAATGAGAAACTCTCTTTTGCTGATGAGATATTCGTTATCATGATTGTTCAAACATTTTGACCATATATATAACTATCACATTACAAAAATTATAGGGTGATTTTAAGCTTGAAAATTATTTCAACTGATTGTAAATGATCTTATTTAATGAATTGACCTCATGAATAATTTTATGCATCGTAATATTATTTTATATATTGCAATGAAAGCATGTATTTCAAAATATTATTAAATGTATATGGTGCAATTTTCAATTCCCCTAAAATATATTTGTGATAAAATCATTGATCCATAAAAATAAAATGAAATAAAAAAAATCTTTGACGCCTATTATGTGTGTATCTGGGTTTGCAATACAATATGGTTGGGTTATTATGTGTTAACAAGTACGTCAGTGGGCATTTTGTTCCAATTGATAATAGTTTATAACCCAGATGGTCTGTTGATCGAGTCCTTGATAGACCAAAAGGGAGAAAAAAAAAAAAATGGATAGATGAAATAAACGACCACTGCAGTAGAGGGAAAAAAAAATATAAAAAATATAAAAATAATATAAAAGGAGTAACTTGGGTCCAGTTGAATCAAGTTTTTCAAAGCACATGTGCGTGTGTTATGAGGGTTGTTCTTAATTTTGTCCTGTAAATTGTTATGACACCATGATTTCCATTCATGTTACCCAGCAGTATTTGAAAATATATATATATGTATATACAAGTGGGGTTTGTTACAGCCCTTTCATATAACCCTCGTTTAATAATATGCAATGTTTTTAAATTTAATTTTTACTAATTATAATAAGTAATATATACAAAATGTTAATGGAAAAATAATAAGTAAAAAAAAAATATATATACAGGATATAAAAAGACTCCATTTGGTTAAGAAGCAAAAAAAATATATAATAATGTATTTAGAAAGTGTCTCTGCGGGAATCTAATTTTGAAATTAGATCTGTTCATTTGGATAACAATCTGTAGGTATTTTGGAGGCTTTTTTTTTTTAATTTTTTTTTTTTTGAATAGATACATAAAAGTTGAACTCAACTGAAATTACATTCCGTTGTGTATACTGATGAAAAATAAATGAAAAAAAAAATGTATTGTTAAGGCGAGTCACGACAAGCTACATAAAGATCTACCATTTGTTCAAGTGGCTTGAATTTACTGCTAATTTCAGCTGGATTAGTGACCATTCAAAAAAGAATATGCTATTCTTTCGTACGAAAAACGTGATCTGGATATGTTTTTCGTACTTGAAAAAAAGTAGTCATAAATAGTCCAATTAAGAATACCTATACCAAGATATACATAAAAAATAAAATAAAACAAAAATAATAAACACACGTGAATTTTACTATTATTAAAAAATTAATTTCATTTTCTAAATTATTTGAATCAAAATAAAAAAATAAAAAAAAACAATAACGAATCAATGACATCAAGCTGAAAAATTTGCATTGTGTATGCACATGCTCGATCAAGCACAAATCACGAAAAGAAATAATAAAAAAATAAAATAAAATGAGATGAGATGAGATGAGATGAGCAAAACGAGCATGGAACGTCACCCACATCCTTTTAACATGAAGCTTTTTTCGATCGGCGCATAGAAACGAGAGCAAATTCAATTACATCGTCGATTCAATATTGGTGGACAGGCTGTGCATTGAAGGGCTACAAGGGTAGGTTCTTGCTGCGTGATAGCAGCGGACACCCCATAAACAAGGGTGAAATTTTATATATGTGCTACTTCAAATCGATCGTATACTTTATATATATATATATATTACTCAATATAGGTCTCAACTGATACACGAGCATATACACATTGATGCCAACACCTACATTCAACCATCAACATTCTTTTGCCTCTTGTTGAAAATTCATGAAAGGACACACACCGATAAACTATCAGAATCCAACGAATTTTTTTTGGCACGCAAATTAAATTCTTTCGCTCATTCAATCTCAAAATTTTTTTATTTTTCCCTTTTATCTTTCACATGATGAAATCCAATTTTCCTATTTTTCACACATTTTTAATTTCTATTTAAAATAAAAAAAAAATAAAATTTTATATTTCTTTTTTTGTTTTTATACTTGTATAATTACACGTAAAATAATGAAGTAACAACGGAAAAAGAAACTTGAAAATGTGCTTTATTACTATTTGAAGTATAAACACACTGTACCATATGGCTCATTTTTCTTTGGTGGTTTAAACAGTGTCGAAGATGAAAACAGAGGTGCTTGTATATACCATTACTTTGACATTGATGAATCGACTCGTGAATTAGTAAGACAGTTTAAATACAATTTACCATTTAATTTTGACTTTAAAAAAAATAAAGAGTATTTTTCCGGTTAAATTGTTTATAATATGTATATAATTGACATTGGCCTTTTGATATCGAATAAAATAAGTGTGATTCCATTAATAGAATAAAAAGATTAAATAAAATAATACTGTATTTGACTATTTGAGTGTTATCATGATTTTAAAATAGATGAAAAATATAATCAATGTATTTTGTATAGACATTAATGATCTGTGGTTGAAAGAGTTGATTTGTTATTTTTGGATACAAAAAAACAGTGAGACTATTACCAAGCGGTATGGCTTTATGTGTCACTTAACTGATGCTAAGATTGATTTTTCGATTAAATTATATCTAAGATAAGTTAATCTGATAATAAAACTTTTTAATTTAATTTATTTTTGT
This sequence comes from Lysiphlebus fabarum, assembly GCA_011426435.1. Taxonomy (NCBI): domain Eukaryota; kingdom Metazoa; phylum Arthropoda; class Insecta; order Hymenoptera; family Braconidae; genus Lysiphlebus; species Lysiphlebus fabarum. The sequence goes on from WSYQ01000013.1 coordinate 834,968, forward strand.
TTTCAATATCAAATATGTTGAGATTATAAATATAAATTATTGTTTTTTAATTAATGCAAAATATTCAATGATTATAATAATAATTATAAAAGTTTTATAAAATTTTCAATTATAAATATATATATATATATATAAATTTGTTTTTTTTTTATATATAAATTATATCATTTTGTTTTACACAAAGAGGATAAACTCAAAATGGAAAATACTTGTAAAACAACTCGCATCAAGAACACGATCTTCAAAGACTATATACGAGTTGTGGACAGTAGATCGTTAGAACTCGGCAACATCTATCGAGAGGAAATTATGATAGTTAAGGAAGATATAAGAGAACAGGCTATATTGAGAAATCTGAGAATAGCCTGAGGGTTTCGCGTCTGATAACGATAACGAAAGTTTGATAAACTTTGTGATCGACTGAAATGAAGTATTTTTTTTTTTTTTTTTCCTCTTTTGTTTTTTGATGAGAATACAAGAAGTAATGGCAATAAGATGAACTGGTAAATGAAGAAAACTATGTATTTTAGGGATAAAAAAAAAAAAAAAATAATAAAAAATAAAATGAAAAAAAAAGAATAAAAAAAAAAATAGTAGTTTTTTTTTTTCTTTTCTCTGTGGATTAATCAGAAACTCGTTGTGGTTTTGCAATTACTGATTGGTAAACCAATGAAAGCTGATGGAGCCACGAAAATGCATTGATGTAATTTTTCTTGTGTTTACGTCTACCGTTTTGATGTACGCATCATTTACCATTATAACTATCGAATATAACGTAAATCGATTTTCGTCGGTTTTTTTTAATCTTTTAAAAAATTATTTGATAGTTTGTATTATTATATATATTTGAAAGTCAACTCTTGCGTGTTAATTGGTGAGTTAAATTGCTTTTTTCAATATATATATATTTATTTTTTTTTATTTTTATGATGAAATAATATTTTTTATTTTATTTTTATACAGAAAAAGTTATAAAACTAATTATTTATATGTTTTTTTTTTTTATATATAAAAGAAAAGACAAGAAAAGAAAAAACTTGAATACAAATTTAAAAGAAATAAAATCGTTTATGGATTTTATTTTCAAGTACAACGAGGATAAAAATAAAATGTTAAAAAAAAGAAATAAAAACTGTTTAAAAAACTTTATAGAAAATTAGAGTATAAACAGTTTATTTCTTTTTATTTTAAGATGAACAAAAGAAAACGAGGGTTAATTTTGTTTGACAATCAAAACCTGACATTGAATTTTTAATTTAAATAATTTGTAATGAATGATTGCTTTGTAACATGAGTTAATTAAAATTTGATTGAGAATAAAAAAAATGATTTGTTTAATTTAAAAAAATATTATATAGTAATTATTTTCATTTAATATTTCAAGATTTCAAGATGATTTTTTAAAAATTATATATCAACGATGATAAATAATTTATAATTTATATTTATATAATTAAAATAAACTTTAAACACTCACTTTAATGCTGCATTAACTCGTGTTGATTTATCAGTGATCAACACTGATGCCATTCTTCTTGTTTTTGATATTTTAACATCTGTACTTGATAAATCTATTATCAACTAATGTTCAGCTTCATAATTGTCCAACTGGTAAACAAGACAAAACTCACGACCTGTATTTTCTTGTCAAAATAAATTAGCAAAACATTAAATCAAACATAATATTTTAATAAAAAAAAAAATGATATTCACCATTGATACCAAAGTACTCCAGCAGATGATGTTCATGAATTGGATTATACCTGGTCCATTGATTCATCAGCATCAAAATCTTGTCATCTAGACATTAAAAATAAATTAATAAATAAATATTTAACATTTATTAATATCAAAAACTAAAAAGAATTGTGTTGACATAATAAAATTAGAATTAAAATTAAAAAAAAATTAGCTTGCTTATTTACATGAAAATGACGCCATCGACTGATAATAATAATAATAATTAAAAAAAAAAAAAAATAAAAAAAAAAAAAAATAATATGATGCTGAGATATATCTTCACATATTTTGTTCCAAATATTAATCTACATTAGTTTTTTTGTATATAATTTTAATCAAATTAATTAATTATTATTAATTTATTAAATTATTTGTTGTTTGTTAAAACGCAAAAAAAAAAAAAAAAATGGAGTATATTTTTTACTTACTTGTTGCTCCCAAATTTTTTTTACAAACGGTCGTCATTTTTTGTCCTTGTCTTGCCAGTCTTACAACAATTACAACAGCATATAATTAATTTACCTATAATCCCGAATGAATTTACACTAAACATACTCAATTAATTGACTATTTAATTAACCAATTGAACTAATAAAATAATTTTTTTTCCATAAAAAAATATATGCAATGAACCGGCTAAGCAAGACAAGGTATAGATGCTGCGACATGACTGTGTAAAATTGGGTGATTCGCGAACACTCGCGAACACTCGCGAATCAATCAAAATGGCGGCGGTGCAATCAAAATATGTAAATAAACTTAAGCCCGCGAAATTATTTTTTTTTTTGAATCACTATTTTTGGAATTAGTTAAATTATTATAAAAATATATAATATTCTAGTCAATTTATTATTAATAAATATCAGGTATATCATTATTTATGATTTAATAATAAATAATATTAATTATTATTTATAATTAATATTTATTTATAATAATTAAAAAATAACCGTTATTTTAGATCAAAAGTCCCTAGATTTTTTTTTTTTTTTAAATATTATTTTTTCAAAATTTATTGTTCAATATTGTTTAATAAAATATTTATGATAATAAGTTTTTTAATTATCATTTAATAATTATTAACAATAAATAATAAATATTATAAAAAATTAATTGCAAATCAACTTTTTTGAAAAGTTAGAACTGAGATAGAGCGCATTCTAGCGGGAAAAATATGTACCAACATTTTTATATCAGTCACATCTCTTGATATTATATTGTCACGGCCATAGCATCCATTTGCATAATTTTGCATAATTTTACATAATCACGGCGGCTTCATGGAGTGAAATGGTGTGCTTGGTGATTAGTCATTTTGTGTATAATATATATTATATTTTTAATACATAAAATTATAAAAAACGATGTTAATTGTTTAATTAATCTTTGATAAAGTAATATAAGTAATAATGGATGGGTGGTTTAATAAAAAACGATTAATATTGTCGATATTGTTGACGCAAGAAAGAGACAAAAAATGATGATGCCTGAGGGTCCAAAATCTGGAGCAAAAGGTCAGTATTAGTTTTTATTTATTTTATATATTATTTATAAATAATTAATATTTATTTATTATAAAAATAAATGTCTTTGTTATTTCAATTCAATTATAAACTTGATGACAAAATAAATACTCAGCCGTGAGCAAATGATGATTGATCAATATTTTTTTCAATATCTAGATGACAAGATCCTGATGCTGATCAATCAATGGACAATGTCTGATACAATTTATAATTAGTATGAATGGTGAATATTATTTTTTTTAAATTAATTATTCTTTTTTATTTAATATGTTGCTAATTCATTTTGACAAAAGATCCAGGTCTTGATTTTTGTCAAATTGAGTTGTCAAATTGAACAATTCAAAGACAACAACGAGGTTAAGCGTCCAGTAACAATGAATTCATCAAATTCATCTGTAAAAATATTAAAAACCAAAAGGATAACATCAAGATAGATTATTGATAAATCATGGTACACAAGTCATCACAAGTTCAAGCAACATCACAGTGAGTGTTTCATTAATTTTTTTGATCATAAAAAATGAAAAAAAAGTATGATTAAAATTGTCAGGTAAATTTGATACTAATTGTTTGTTCAATAATAATTAATTATTAATTTATTACTTTAATTTTAATTTAATTTTAATTTAATAATTTTAATTTTTAATAATTTTTAATAATTAATTTTAAAATAATTTTAATTTTTTAAATATTAGATGAACGTGAATTGTTATCAACAGCTGGATCTTGTTATTTAACAAGTCAATAGTGATTTTAACTCAGTGACTGTTAAATTTGGATTATTCTTGGTAATAAATACCATAATTTGGAGCTTTGCTGAGTTTTTGCTGTATGTATCAAGGTAAGATCAACTTAACACTTGATTTATATTATTTAATCGTCGGTTTATAAACGTATAAACAATCCCCAATATTTACAAGTTGAAATACATAACTATTTTTTATTTTAATTTTATTTTATTACTTATATATTCATTAATTTGAATATATACAAAAATTCTAAATAATAACATTAATAATTAATTATTTAATTTAATTATAAAATTGAAATATAAATTTATCAAAACAAGTACATGTACTTGTTACACTCAAGACCTTCAATTTGAGGTCATGAATAAAGGGAAGTCTTGAGTGTTGCAAAGGATAATGTACGATGTTAACTTGAAACTGTACCATCGGGAGTATGTAATGTCTATGGCTAAGATAAATGGTAGATCGAGTTTGGTTAAGATTCCCTGAAAAAATACACTTTAGTAGAAAATTTAACACTTTCAACGATTGTTCGTTGCATGTAAACCACAAGGTACTTTCAATATTAAATTATTCACAAGATTAATTAGTTTACGAATTTTATTACAAATTTAAAAATTTTTTTTTTAAATTAAAAACAAGTCAATGTAGAAATAAATTTACTGAAAAAAAAAAAAAAAAAAAATATACATATGTATACAGTTATAAATACTTGAAAAAAATATTACCGTAAATTTTATGATTTATTTTATTTATAAAATTTATTTCTTATTATTAACAATAATTTATATTTTAAAAATTATTTTCAAGTATTCATAAAAAATTAAAAAGACATAATATTGTATATTTATTTTTTTTATTCTTTGTATTTCAAATTGAAATACCGATTTGATTCATTAAAAGTTTTAATAACATATACATATGTTATGAAACACCTGAGGCAATGACATTCATTGCAGAAAATTATATATTTCTTACATCAACAAAATTTTGTACTCTCATGAAAATTTAGTACAAGGTCGTTGTTTATTATTTTTTTTAGACAAGGTCATGTCATACTTTATACATCATAAAACTTTTGTTGTATTATACCTGTTTTAAAATTTCTTATCTCATTTATTACCACAAAAACTTTAACACAAGAAATGATAAACTTACAAAGAATATATATATAACTTTAAATATAATGATAAATTATATTTATCATACATCAATTTAAAATTTAATTGTCATTAATTACAATCATTAATGACTTGTTTTATTATATTGGTATTTTAAATCATTAAAATAATTTTTTATTTCTTTGTTTAATTGTATGAAAACGACTCATTTAATTCGAGGACTTTTCCATATTTATTTTTTAAAATTCCAATTCATAGTACAATTTAAAATCATCAAATTAGATAACTAATGACAATGTTGATTAAAAAATATATATTAAAACTATTAACATTGTAAATATAATAAAATAAAAATAAATCAATATATACAGTTTATATTTCTGGTGAGTCAAGTTGAACTATGAATTGGTGTAAATATGACGACACGGTTGTAATAAATATAAAAATGCTTGAAGGTATATTATGTTATGGTATGAAAAGTACCAAGTCTTTTTTTTTTTTTTTTTTTTTTTTTAACTAACGTATATATGAAAAAATAAAAATATATATATTCAACAACTCAGAGATAATACAGCGTGTATATACTACTGCCACTAGTGGTTTGTAATCTGTAATATTTCCTCGGGTGCGCATAACTTGAAACTCTTCAAGCATGAGTAGATGAAAAGTAAATATAGGGAAATGAAAAGCGGGACTATGAGTGGGTGGTTTAATTTTCCAGATACATTCGTCCGTTTCTATGGTCAAACATTAAAATAATTTTATATGGATAATAAAATAATGAAAAAAAATATAAAAAAATAAAACAGAAAAAAAACAAAAATACAATTTTAATAAAATATACAAATTAAATTATGAAAATTTTTAAAATAACTTGAATCAGCTATTTGTACAATTTATTAATTTAATAAATATTAATTATTAAATTTAATTAATTAATATATATTGTTAAAATATATATAAAATAATTTGAGTTAATATTTACTTGAATAATTTGAGTTAAAATTTATTAATATATTATTTTTTGTTTTTTATAAATAAAGTTATTTAATTAATTAATTAATTAATTAAATAACTGATAGTTTCTTGTTGTGCTGAGTATACAATTTTTTTTTATGGCAAATGGTTTTATGGGAGTAACAAAAGTGTTTATAAAAATATTATAGTTTATCAGAGCGTATCATAATGTTGTGAGGTAAATGTAATGAAAACAGCTATGAAAGAAAATTTAACCGTAAAAGCAGAAAAATGTATATTATTTTATTTTATTTTTTATTTTTTTTATTTTATTCCGTTTACCATTGTACGTTATGATGCTTTTAAGCATCGATGCGTTCACCACTCCCTTTTTGGTATTTTTTTTATTTTTTTTTATTTTTTTTTTTGGTCGAGTTTTATTTTACGGCCTTTGTAACATTAATGCTAGGAAGTTCCAATGGGAATAATATACGTATAGTCGCGATATTTATATACAAAATACCCAGATATAATATGACAGTTGGATGTGCTCTTAAAAATACTAAACGATCCACGTGCCAATCAAAGTACGATTGCATCCCCTTTTTTTGTTTCGATAAATGTATTGATGTGTTGGTCCCTATTTATTACTATTTTTATTTCATTTCCTTAATTTATTTTTTATTTATTGATTTATTATTTTATTTTATATTTTATCCTTAACGTATATATTTTAATTTTTAAATATATTTTACATAGTCAATAAATTTATATACATTTTTTTTATTATTTTCTTTTGAATTTCTTTGATAATATAAATTAATTTATATTTTATTTATAATTAATTATAAAAAATAAATTAAAATTCATTATTAAAATTTTTGGAATTTTTATATTTACTAAATTATTTGCAAAAAAATATAAAAATTTAATTTTTTTTTTTTTGATATTTATTTTTATACACTCAGAGGAAATAAGACCTCTTATCTTTAGTCCAAAAAAAAAAAAAAAAATGATACGACCCACCACAAACGTGCTTTTTAAACAATAGCTTGAGTTACATGAAAAAAAAAAAAAAAATAAGCTTTTTACAAGTGGAGACTATTTTAAGGATTTGAAGGACGTTAAAAGTAGAGGTCTTGTTTTTGAAGTATATCAAATTGAAAAATGAAAAAAAAATATATTAAAAATTCTATGGTTTTTAAAATTAGTTTTTAAAAATGAAATAAATGACAAGTAAAATTATTTCAAAAGATTTTAAATTTATTTATATAAAATTAAATAACAATTTACATTTATTTATTAGTTTTTTTTTACATTAAATTATGATGGAAAATTATAGAAGCTAGATAAATTATTTCAAATGCCATCATATCATATGTGCAATCGTTATAATTATTATACGAGACATATATATCTTTTATTATTATTATTATTAATTTTAATTATAATTATAACATCAAGTGTATATGGATGATGTGTAATTGTGTTTGTAACTATTCTCTCATTCGCTTATTTCAACCAAGTATTTGCGATTAGCTTAAACTTAAATGAATTTTCCATCCAACTTTTGACTGTATGTATTAGTGGTTGTCATCATTTTTATAATTTTCTCTCTCTAATTGTCTTTTATAGTATCTTAGATCTTCTTGATCGCGCCTATATTCCTTCATTACCACAGTTTCTATCTTTTAATACTATATATGCAGAAGAAAATTAACGTAGTAATCCAGTAAAAGGACGAAAGAGAAATTAGAGTGTTTTCCTCAATTCAACTTGTACAAAGTTTAATTTACCCTTGCATATTATAAAACCACACTTTTAAACTTGAACGTATATATTTATTTATTAAGTATTTTATATACTGATTATATTTAATATTACTTTTTTCGAAAACAACTTTAGTATATTTATATATTTTTTAAATTTGTAAATATATATATATATATATTTTTTATATGAAATAATTATAAAATTTAAATTCATCGAGTATTTAAATTTAAAATATAAACTTAAATAACTTTGTTGTATTTGCCAAAATAATATATTTTGTTGCATTCAAGCCAAAAAGCTTTTAATTCAGCTTTTGAATTCCAAATTCTACTAATAAACTTGGTGACTTGGTATAATAAGACTTTTGCTTTTTTTTTTTTTTATTATTTTCTTTTGTTTTTATATGTACAAGTTTCTTAAACTTAAAATGTTTAAATAAGCATAATAGATTGAAACAAATGAAAATAAATTCAAATAAAAATATATTTTATAATTTTTTATATTTTAAAACATCAAAAGAAAATTAAACTGTTATTACAAATTTTTTTTCTTTTACTTACTATATATATATACATCTCAACACGATAACAGAAATAAAAAAATGAAAAATACATCAAGTATACAATTAATATGAAAAAAAATTTAATAAATAAAAAGTCAAAACTCTTTACACATAAAGTAAAATAAGTTCATAAAAAAAAAAAAATAAAATAAACATCAGATTTATTTTAAATTCCGGAACCATGCTTTAATTAGAAAACGCGAGGGTATGTTTTTTTTATTTTTTATATTTCTTATTTAGCAATTAAAAATAGCAAATGAAATATAAAAAAAAAAAAAAAAAAAACCAAGTATTGTATGATGAAATATCAAACGTTAAATAAATAATAATTTACCTTTTGAATTTATTTTCTTTGGTCTATAATATCAAAGGTTTCAAAAATACAATGTGTCATGTTGTCATGTAACATCATCGACTCATCAAGAAGGGTGAAACTTGGGGAAAAAATAAAAAAATAAAATAAAAAATAGCATGGATAAGACAAAGACTAACTACTAATTGGACTTAATTAAATTAATTAATACTGGGGATAAGAGGATAGTCAAGTAAACTTACAGTGCAAAGAAACCTGCATAAAACAGTATGAAAAACGTTAAGCTGTCTTGAAAGACCAGTGGTGTGTTGTTTCCCTTTTTTTTACCTATATTGAATACATAGATAAATTTTATTTTTTATTTTTTATTTTTTATTTTTACAACAAGCAAGGTGATCCATCTTACTTGTTTTTCTTTGCATCGATGCATCGTTTTATTATAGCTACTTATTTTTAACAACGTGACACTTATTTTTTATATATATCTATATAATTATTGATTATACATTATTAATTTATTACATATGATAAATTTTCATAATCAATATTTATATTAAATTATATAAAATACATAAATATTTTAAATACATGAGTATTTAAAAATAATTTAAAAAATTTAGATATATTTATAGTTGATATATTTACAATGATAAATATTACACAATTAAAATTAAAAAAATTTTTAGGTGTTGAGTTGAATGTACTCAACCAATACAAATGATGCTAAGAAAAGTTTAATGGCAAATGAACAAAATTTGTGAATCTAGAAATAGCTGGATGTTTTTCCTAGTGCGTGAGGGGATCGAACTCGTGACCTTAGATTTCGTTACAAGATTTTAGAAATTTTATTTTTAGAATGCAATGTGCAAAAGTAACTTTAGTTTATATATACTGTTAATTTTTTATTTTTTTTTAAATTAACTAATTTTTTATATTTAATTTTATTAAACATAATTTAAGTCATAATATATTGCATTTTATAATTTTATATTTATTATTTTTTAACAATATAATTGATGATTATTAAATTAAATTAAATATTGGTCATTTTAAACAAAAATATTATATAACAAATTTATGATAAAATTAATGAAAATACTTGAAAATTTTTGACCCATGAACCAATGTTAATTTGTCAATGTCGAGTTTTACGATTTTTACTTTATTACATTTTTATTTTATTCAATTTTTTTTTTTTTTTTTTTGTTAAAAGAAAAAAAAAAGTTATTCTTTTGCATAATATCCGTTAAAAATTTGCATCACTGTGCAAGAATACATCTACAGGGTTAAAAAAAAAAAATAAAAAATAATAAAATTGGCCAACATTTTGTTCAAAGGCCATCGTGAAATTGGCAAAGTTTTGGCGTTTCTTTATAAACTTTCACCTTTTACACGTTCTACATTTCACGCTGTCATAATTTTACAAATTATTTACAAACTTCAAGTTGTAAATAATCATAAATTTTTAACTAAAGAAATAAAAATTAAAAAAATAAAAATTCAAGTATATTATTAATTTTTTTATAAATTTAATATAAATTTATTATAAATTTTTTTTTCATAAATATCAAAGTCAAAATTATTCTACTCAATATTAAACATATTGTTATGATTTTTTTTTTTTTTATAATTTTGACTTGAATTTGATTTACTTTTTTTATTTATTTATTTATTTTTTTTTAAACCATACATCTGGTTATATTTAAAATTACGACTTTTATATCTTCTCGCCCTTTAAACTCTCTCAAACTTTAAACTTGCACCCTTTACACTTGACTCTCCCTTAGCTACAAATATATATATATATATATTCTCTTCATGATTTTCTGTATATAGTTCTCTAGGCACATCGTATTTTTTGTTTTTTTTTTTTTTTTTCAATGTAAATATATATTTTTATCCTTGTCATTGTTGTAACGCACGTCAGTCTTCCAATCTGGCGTGGATTTGCATGAAAATACAATCCCCTTATTTTTATTTTGCTTGGTTATGGTTAAACCCCATGAAAATGCCTCTCGTACGTTAAAGCACAAGATGAAATATTCATTTAATTATGACTGATTAAAATATAGATAGCAAGTTACGTGCTGCATTACACTCATTCAAATTCAATATACATATATATATATATATTTATTTTTCCTTCTTGTTCATTCCTCAGTCAATAGAAATAAAATTGAAAAAAAAAAAAAAAAAATTCAAAAAAATATTTAATGTTGACACAAGACTATCAATTAGTTAAAATTGTTGTCATATGTATTATTTTAAATTTAATTTAAAATATACACTCATTAACTGAGATAAAAAAAAAAATAGAATTTTATTTTTCTCCCTCATAGTTATTTGTGACCTAATTAACAATATATACATTATACATTTTTAAATAATTTCATTTACAGCCCTTTGGTATTTATAAAATTATAATGGAAATAATATTCAACAAGAAAAAAAAAAAAAATTGTTTATACCTTATGAGAAATGCGTCTCTTTGTCATAATTTGGAATGCCCTCACTCTAAATTATTAATGATAAAATACGATGTCTGGATAGCATATATACAGACATTTTTTTTTTATTTAACTGAGGGCAACTTCAATGACAAATATCTTGTCTCATTTTGTGTGTTTCATGATAGTGTATGTGTTATAAATATAAATATACAACCACATGACATATTGAAATATAGGTCAACCACATCATTAGTTATATAAAATAAAATGATAATGGTATATATATCCCAAGGGCTTTAATAATTTTAACCTCTAATTGCATATACTCACTGTATGCTTAACAGTATATCTCCTTATATAAAATAATATTAACAAAAATATATTGTAGACATTAATTAATAATTATTAATTAAAATGAAGAGTAACTTTTGTTTAACTTTCAAACCACTTGTTTAAATGGAGTCAACTACATGAGATTATTAAATTTCAAATATATATTCAAAGAAAAATATTAAATATATAAAACAATGCAATCATAATTATATATAAAATTTAAATTAAAATGGGAAAAAAAAAATCACGATAATGGATAAAATTAAATGATATATAAAATAAATATTCCAATGCAGATATTTGAGGTATAAACGTCATTAATTTATACTCAATTTCCACTTGAAAATTATAAAAATAAATACCTTAAAGCAATATACGTACAGGCACACCCTAATTAACAATTAATATCACTTAAAATTTTTAATTTTCAAATTAAAAATAAAAAAAAAATACTTGTAGTTATATTCATAAACTCAATATTTTTTATTTGTTAAGTAAGCATTATTTCAACCTCATACGTATTGCTTCGTATTTTAAATTTTTTTTTCACCCTTCAATTTATAAATGCATATATTTTAAAATTTTTTTTTTTTTTTTATTTTTTTAGTGTATATACTTTTATTTTTACAAGCTTTTCATCTTTTATATAACTTTTTAAGAGGCGTATGAGTATTATTACTGTATATGACATTGAAAGCGTTACAAAAAAAAAAAAAAAAAAAGGAAAATGAGAAATATCCCCAGTCAACTTTCAAGTCGAGGGTGTTTATATAAAAATATGAAAAAAATAATTAAAAATGAAGAAATAAAAAGTCCTTGGAATGAAGTATGCCATGTTGTTGAATATATATTTATTTTTCTTCGTTATCCTAATGAGTCATTACTAATGAGTGTATGATTCTAGAAAAAAAATTTTATCATGTATATTTATATATATTAATATTAACATAAAAAATCAGAAATTATTACGCGCACTTATACATACTTATATATTGTACGAAAAAAATTCAATATAACATTGCATAAAAAATGAATAGGGGGTTGAAAAAATATGATGATGATGGGGTGGACCGATGGAGAGTTATTTAAGGGTTAAAAAAAAAATTACTAACCCTTTTTATATATAATGGTAGTGAATTAGCAAGTAAATTCCCTCGACAATTTTCATTTGGCACAGATATTTTTCTTTTTTTTTTTTTTAAAGTAACATCAGTATATAACATTTCTTGATGAAAAATTATTTTACTTTTATTTATTCTTCATCAGTTTTTAAATTACTCAAAGATTAGTATAAAATTAATTTAAAAAAAAAGCCCAATGAAAATAAAATATTACAAATTCAAGATATTATAAATTTTTTTTAGTATAAATTAAATAATCTCACAATAAATTAGTGAGCAAGTTTTATAAATATTTTGATATTAAAAATAGTAATTATTATTTCAATAATTATTTGACATTAATTATTACATAATAATGACTGAAAAACAAAATAAAATAAAATATAAATAAGAAAATGTAATAAAAATACAATTTCATTGTATAATTTGAAATGTCGTAAAGTTACAATTCCCAAGTTATACTGTCCAATTCAGAATTAAATGGCATTCAGTTGAGCATGTTATATTCTTGTATAGTGTATCCAACGATACTGAAGCATGATCTGATGCGGAAATATATATATATATACATAATCAAAAGTGAGAAAGATATAGAGTTTGTAAGATTGAGTTAAATTACACGAGAGTCTCTTGCCATGGACGTTGAACAGATCACGTTCTGTGAAGATTGAACCAAATGCTATACCCGTTGGTGTCTTGACGTGTCCCAAACCCATCTGGTCTTCGTGCAATGGGCATTAAGTTACTTGCTTTTGGTATAAATATATAGCTACTAGTAGTAGTTGTCGCTTATATATACAAAGTGTGCGTGAAGGGGTGGAAATAAATGAAGAAGAAGAAGAACAAAATGTGAAGAAGGTAGATTAAGGGTATCAAATACTTGAATGTGTCCGTTAAAGGACTGAGATGATGCTTTCTACTGCAGATATATATATTATACTGAAGAAGAAAGATAAAATTATAGAGAAAAAGAGAGATAGTGTTAGTGAATACTGGTTTAATTTTGGTAATCCAACTGTTACTTTTGTTGGATTCATAGATAAGACCTTTTGTACCAGTTGGTATATGATATAACTTTGATCACAGGTGCAGTCTTTTAGACCACATGAATATATATTTGTTGATAAAAGAAAGAAAGTTTAATATGTATATTTAAATAATAACATATTTGTATATCACTCAAAAAAATAATTTATATTGCATCAACTTTATCAAATTTTTTAGCATTAATTTTTTTTTATAAATATAAATATACGACACATAATTTTACCAAGAAGCGTGAATTGAACGAACGAGATGAGACATAAATTTATATATCGTTATACTTGTGTTTCGACAATCGTGCACGCTTACAACTTGGCAATATCAAGGGAGGATTTGTGCAAATTTATAGCCATAGTGTTGAGGAAAATAATAATCAGTATTTTTTTTTATTTTTCTTTTACATTTTCTTGTGTTGCATACATATTCACACTTGCTATACTACAAAAATTAGGAGATTTATTGCATTTAAAGCTACAATTTAAAGTTGTTCGCTACTAAACTTATATCTTTCATCCAATATTTTTTTTATATTTATTTTAATATATTTTTAAACTTATATCCTTGTCGTAAAATTTTTTATTATTTATTTTTTTTTTTTTAAAAAAAAACAATATAATTATGTAATTAATTTTAAAAACAATATGAGTTTATTAATAATTTAATTTCCGGTTTATATTTTTAGTTTGTTTTTTAAAAACACATTTAACATAAAAAATCATTAATATTTAAATGAAAAAAGAAAAAAAAAAAACAATTTATACATAGAATATTTTTATTGCTGAAAAATATGTCATATATTTTTCATCTACCGGATGACATTCAATATGAAATTTTAACTATTTTTCTTTATAGTCAATGTGTTAAAAAAAATATAGTTTTATAAAATTTATATTTATTTATTTTTTAAATAAAAATAAATAAGGAAAAATGATGTTTTATAGTGACATATGCGAGTTGGGTGAATATTTTTAACTTATATTTAAACTCATCGTTATGAATGGGTTATTTTCACAAGAATATATATAGTTATTCTGAGATCCATGATTTCGTTATGACATGAAAGGGCGTAACCATTGCCCACTTGTTACGACTTTTAAGTAGAATTAAATGAAAAATAATATAAAAATATATATAAAGAAAGAAATAGTGAAAGATATAAAATATAAAAAAAGAAAAAAAAAAAGGGTGCGGCAAAATAAACACTCGTCATTTAAATATAGACCAAAAATACGAGAACATTATTATATAAAAAATTGTTGTGGAAATTTTTCGTCTCTATTGTCAAAAAAATCATGAATGTTTTTGCTCAATATTTTTCATGGGTTTACCCTTAACTGGTTGCATTAATATCCTACTTACCACATTGAAATATAAAATTAAAAAAAAAATAACTAGAAGGATGTTGGTTGATTATAATTAGCTGACAGCAAATGAAAAAGAGAAATTCACTGTTGGAAATTGTGCATGTCTTGAAAAATTGTAGGGTTCTTTATATTCGTAGGAGGTTTTATACTTTTTTTTTTTTTTTTCTTTAAATATATGTATACGTTCAAAACATTTCATAGTAAACTGCTTTTCAGTAAAACTTTTTTATTTATTTTTAAAGCCCGAGGAAATTTTTTTAAAACTAATTAACTAATGCTTTTTTGCAAGTTGGATATTTGAATATACTTATCAAAACTTTATCTTCACGAAGCTGAAATGACTTTTAACCATCTTTTTTTTTTATTTTTAAATAAATTTTTTAAAAAGAATCACTGATGCAAGTATGTTTGCATATAATAAATATGCATCTAGTAAATATTTTTTTTTGTATTTTACAAACGAAGAAGAAAATGTATAATAACTATCATGATGATAATAATAATAAGTTTGAAAACATACATGAACGTATATCACAAAGCTTATCACAAAATAAAAAGCTAAAAAAAAAAACAAAGTAAATAAAATTTTTTGAGGGATAAAATTGTGGTTATATGCACATTGAAGTAATACTCATACATATATTGCTTGTCGTGAATATTTTTGTTTTACCACTTTTCAACGTCGAGTCTTCCCCATGTTTTATTATCCTCAGATTGGCTCATGCAAATTCCTTGATCCAAATGAATTTTATTTCATCATGTTGAAATATTTTGTTGGTTTTATCATAATGCAGTCATAACCAATACTGTATTTTATATATATATATATATATATATATATTTTTTTTTATATTAAAAAAAAACCCTCTTTGTATATATTCATTGCCATTGAAAAACATATTATCCCTCGCACAATTTTTTTACGAAATAATATTCACACATATGCATACTGAAAGCCCGTTATCTTTCACCCACATATAATATTTTTTCATTTTTTATTTTTAATCTTTTATTTACTACAAAAAAGAAAAATATAAATATATATTTAAGCGGATCGAATTATAAAAATGCCTGAAATAATTACGAAATTCAAATAAAGTTAATACTTATATATATTTAATTTTTTTTTAAATATTCTGTGAATTATCTTTTGATTATTTATTTATTTGTTATTTATTAATTAGTTAAATGAAATTTAAGACAACACTGAACCCATCACTTATACTTTTTTAGAGTATTGTCCTGTTTAATTTGATTTATTGGAATTTCAGATAAAAAGCAGGACAACACTTAGCCATCAATTATACTTTTACGGGTGTTGTCCTCTTTGAAATTATTTTTCAATATTTTAAATGAAATTCAGGACAACACTTAGCCATCACTTATACTTTTGACTGTGTTGTCTTGTTTCTATCAATTTTTTATATTTTGAATATATTTCAGGACAACACTGAGCCATCACTTGTACTTTTGACTGTGTTGTCCTGTTTAAATTAATTTTTTATATTTAAAATAAATTTCAGGACAACACTAAGGCATCACTTATACTTTTACAGGTGTTGTCCTCTTTGAAGTTATTTTTCAATATTTTAATTGCAATTCAGGACAACACTTAGCCATCACTTATACTTTTGACTGTGTTGTCTTGTTTCTATCAATTTTTTATATTTTGAATATATTTCAGGACAACACTGAGCCATCACTTATACTTTTACAGGTGTTGTCCTGTTTAAATTAATTTTTTATATTTAAAATAAATTTCAGGACAACACTAAGGCATCACTTATACTTTTACAGGTGTTGTCCTGTTTGAAATTATTTTTCAATATTTTAATTGAAATTCAGGACATCACTTAGCCATCACTTATACTTTTGACTGTGTTGTCCTGTTTCTATCAATTTTTTATATTTTGAATATATTTCAGGACAACACTGAGCCTTCACTTATACTTTCCAGTGTGTTTCCTTGTTTTTATTCATTTTTTACATTTGAAATAATTTTTAAGGAAACACTGAGCTTCCACTTATACTTTTCAGTGTGTTTTCTTGTTTTTATTCATTTTTTATATTTTGAATAATTTTTAAGGAAACACTGAGCCTCCACTTATTCTCCTCAGTGTGTTTCCTTGTTTTATTCATTTTTTATATTTTAAATAATTTTTAAGGAAACACTGAGCCTCCACTTATACTGTCCAGTGTGTTTCCTTGTTTTTATTAATTTTTTATATTTTAAATAATTTTTAAGGAAACACTGTGCCTCCACTTATACTGTCCAGTGTGTTTCCTTGTTTTTATTAATTTTTTATATTTTAAATAATTTTTAAGGAAACACTGAGCCTCCACTTATTCTCTTCAGTGTGTTTCCTTGTTTTTATTAATTTTTTATATTTTAACCAATTTTTAAGGAAACACTGAGCCTCCACTTATTCTCCTCAGTGTGTTTCCTTGTTTTTATTCATTTTTTATATTTTAAATAATTTTTAAGGAAACACTGAGCCTCCACTTATTCTCCTCAGTGTGTTTCCTTGTTTTTATTCATTTTTTATATTTTAAATAATTTTTAAGGATACACTGAGCCATCACTCATACTTTTGACTTTGTTGTCCCATTTCAATCTATTTTTCATATTTAAAACAAATTTCAAGGAAACACTAGAGCCTCACTTATACCTTCACTGTATTTCCTTGTTTGAGATAATTTTTATATTTAAAAAAAATTCAAGGAAACACTGGAGCTTCAGTTATAACTTCACTGTGTTTCCTTGTTTCAATTAATAATCGATATTTCAATGAAGTTCAGGACAACACTTAGCCATCACTTATATTTTTACGGGTCTTGTCCTGTTTGAAATTATTTTTCAATATTTTAATTGAAATTCAGGACAACACTTAGCCATCACTTATACTTTTGACTGTGTTGTCCTGTTTCTATCAATTCTTTATAATTTGAATATATTTCAGGACAACACTGAGCCATCACTTATACTTTCACGGGTGTTGTCCTGTTTGAAATTTTTTTTCAATACTTTCATTGAATTTCAGGACAACACTTAGCCATTACTTATACTTTTACGAGTGTTGTCCTGTTTCAATTAATTTTTTTAATTTTATATAAATTTCAAGGAAACACTGGGCCTCCACTTATACCTGTCGATGTGTTTCCTTGTTTCAATCAATTTTTTATATTCAAAATAAATTTCGGGACAACACCGAGCCATCACTTATACTTCTGACTGTGTTGTCCTGTTTCAATTAATTTTTTATATTTAAAATAAATTTCAGGACAACACTGAGCCATCACTTATACTTTTACGAGTGTTGTCCTGTTTCAATTAATTTTTTATATTTAAAATAAATTTCAGGACAACACTGAGCCATCACTTATACTTATACGGGTGTTGTCCTGTTTGAAATTTTTTTAAATATTTTAATTGAAATTCAAGACAACACTTAGCCATTACTTATACTTTTACGAGTGTTGTCCTGTTTCAATTAATTTTTTATATTTTTAAAAAAATTCAAGAAAACACTGAAGCATGACTATTCAAATTTTTCTCCCTTTGAAAATTTACGGGCTTTCGAAAATTCACGTACAGTATATAAAAAAAATAAATAAACAAATAAAGATGTGATATTTTTATTTGAAATATATATATTTTTCAAGTGTGACACATCTGCTATCGAAACCCCAACAAACAAAAATATAATGAAACAATCATCAAAACCTGTCACCACAATATCTATTTTTTTTTTACTTTAATTTACTAGTTTTTCTCTATGAATTTAATGTTTACAAAAATAGAAAATAAATATATATTAAACCACTGAATTTTATAATTTACAACCCTGTTAGTTTATATATCTTTTTTCCGTGTGTTTTCTTTAACAAAAATATCCCTCACTTTTCCCCTCAACACTCTTCTATATTTTATTCATTTTTTTATTTTTTATTTTTTACACATCTTCACGTTGTTTTTAAAATTTATTTATATACATATTTATGTTTCATATAGCTATACAGTAACGTATATATAAACTGATTTGACTAGACAGATTGATATAAATTAAACAAAAACATTTTAAATTTCCATTGGGACTAGTAGTGGTGCCAGTATGTCGGATGTTACGAAAATGAAAAAAAAAAACGAAGGCAATGCTTTAATAAATCAATGAGAAAGAATCATAAAAAAATAAAAATATACAAAATAATTTTTTTTAAAGATTAAAATGTATAATAACACATTTTTTTAGTGTCATTATACTGATTTAAGTTTTGAGTTAACTGTAAATAGTTTTTCCCTTTAATACCATCATGAAAATAACAAACAAACCACATGTCACAAAGTTTCCCCAAATATACTATATTTACTTGACTCAACATTGAGGTTTCCTTCATCGTTTTACTGTTTTTTAGATCCGGTTTAATAGAGCCCTTTGTCAAAATTTATATGAGACACGTAAAAAAATTACAGAGACAAAATGTATACACATATAAACAAATACAAAACAAAAAAAAAAAATAAAAAAATAAAAATCAGTATGTAAAACCCTTGACAAACGTGTACTGTACAAACAAATTAGTGGGTAGCTTTTTTTGGTGATCTCAATGAGCAGTAGTAAATCCTCATCAATCATCCAAGCATTGAGACGTGCATTCATGAAAAGCTACCCCCATTATTTTGTGTCTTTATTTCCTCCCTAAAATAATGTTCTGTCTTCACCCGATGCTATCGCTTCAGGGTAGATTGACTTCGAAACAACATGGAACACAAAACCTTCGAAGTAAAAAAAAAAAAAGACAAGTAAAACAAAAAAAGAAACAGAAGCATCTATGAAATATTTTTTTTTTATTTTTTTTTTTTTTCTCTGACAGACATGTTGACAGAAAGTCATAGAAATTGAGATTAAACTAATCTTGTTTTAGTAATTTGAACATTAAAATGATTTTTTTTTCTATTTACTATTTTTATTTATTAATTATATTTTATTATTTTTTTTTTTAACGACTAAAAACTATTTCCTGATAATTGGAAGTGTATAGCTAAAGAAATAAAGTTTTCCAAACAAGAAAGTGATTTGCATTGATAGTTTACGAGATTGTTAATAAATTTTAATAAACTTATGAATTGATTTTAAAAGGGTTAGAAATTCAAGTATCTTTTTAAATTTATTTATTTATTTATTTTTTTTTTTGTTTAAATTGGTTTTATAAACACAAGTTTTGTGAGAAAATGGAGACCATTTAGGTACGTTATCAGGTTCAATGAAATTTACACTGAATTTTTCAATCGTTAAACTTTGTAACAGCTCATACATTTACAATGTTATAGTACGGTTTCAAAGTAAACATTGTCCGCTTGGAATATTTAATTAGAGGTGACTCAACCAGAAGTAAAGGTATCTTGTTGAAAATATAAGTAAACCCTATATCTGCACGTTTAGTTTACTCAGTCATCAACTCGTGATTTGTACAGTTTGTTAATTAATTGATAAACTTTATTATTTATTTCTACAAAATGTCATAAAATAATTTTAATGTTGATTAAAAATATGTCAAGCATAAAAAAAAAATATAATATAATATATTTTATTTATTCAGTATTTTTATAAACATCAAATAATAAAATATGAGAAAAAATATATCCGAAAATCTTTAAAATATGAAGCAATGTTTCTCCCACAAATCCAGCTAGGGTTTTTTATTTTTTTTCTTTTATATCCATTTGGAATAATTTTTGGTATATTTTTTGAGTATAAAAGATATATACTTTGCTTAAAGTATGACACTGAAAATCCTCGATATTGGAAAATGGAGTATAATGTTGAGAAAATACAAAATATAGACATTCTACATGTTAAAGTTTAAGTATAAATAAGCTTTTTGCAATACGTGATTTTGTATTTTTATATGATGATTGTGATAAGTCACATATATTTTATAATTCATTTTAATTTTAAAAGCTTGAAAATTAATTTCCCCTGACAATTGAATGTAATTGAAACTTTCGTAAAAGAGTCAAAAAATAAATCAATATATACTCCAGTCTTGTTTTGTGTGACAAGAATAATCATGCGTAAATAAAAAATTATATTCATGAAAATTCAATTGATCAGACTGCGTATGTCTCAATTCATTTATCTAACTGTCATCGAGCGGATGAAAAGAATAAAATGAAATAATAAATAAATAAATAAAAGAGCAAATTGCAAAGTATTGTATACTGATGTATATAAAAAATAACTTTTGATATAAGTAAATCTGACAGAGTTTTGTACAATTGAAATGTTATATAAAAGCAAAAGACGAAGATAAATTGTGATGAGGTTGAAGGTGGCCGACCCTTTGAAAAATTTTTGTATTGCTTGTATATATTTTTTGATAAAAGTATTTGTATCGTTAAGTTAAAATGTTGAAAAAGTTAAACTTGACGAAGGAGAAATGATATATGTTTGTTTTAATGTTTGTTGCACCCCGAAATGAATTTTCCAGGGCGCGACAGTGCCCAAATTTCTTTCCATATCAGTAAGTGATTTTTTTTTTTCTATTTTTTGGAAAAAAAAAAAAATCTCACGAGGGATGAGACATTAAGAAAAAAAAATAAAAAAATATGGTGACAGTGACTTCCGACACAGACTAATGATCGTCAGTCGACGGTTAATACCACGACTGTATATACCTTCTTCAACAACCCTCTTCCAATTTTTTTTTTATATTTTTTTCTTCAAGAAAAACTTGTGGTTTTTTATATATCTATATAAGTTTTTTTTTTTTTTTTTGTTAGAACGGAGATTAGAAATGCTTTCAGTACTAATACATAAATACATAATAAATAATAAACATCATTAAAATACTCAGTACGTCTAAATATATAATTTTTAAATAATTATATAACCACATCATTATATAAATTACAAAATTAAAAAGTAATGATAATAATTGTTGAATATATATATATACATTATTATTGTTAATCATTACCAAGAATATATATGATATTTTTATGATATTTAATGTTAAAATATAATACAATCAAGTGAAATAATATTTATATATTGAAAATTTTAAATAAAGTCTTAATCTAAAATTTATTGCGCATTTATACACGCCCACTGTAGAAATACATGAATTGTTAAGTTACTCAATTATGATGATCATCTATCAATGACACCCCTTGAGCATTGTCTTGGTAAGATTGGTGTCCGTCATCAACCGATAATATACGTTAACACAATTGCACATACAAGATAAAATCAATAAATATGGTGTTTGATATAGTCAATGGTTTTTTTTTTAAACAAGAAAATATCTTTGCTTATAAGCAAAAGGTTTCTTGTTATTCTCGTTTAATATATCTATTGTTTTTGTTTTTTCAAATAAAATATTCTCTCACTCATTATATTATTTTATATATATTTTTTATTTTATTTTTTTTTGTTCAACAGTGTTATATCAGTTTCATCACGAGAATAACATATTTTAAAAAAAAAAAAAGAAAAAAGTCAATCACATAGAAGTTCAGGTCATAGACTAACCAGCAACCAGGGCCACCGTGTTACTGGGCTACAATGCTACTTGTAAAAATATTATGCAGTTTAAATAACCACGAAGAAAATACATTAAAAAGATAAACTTCAATGGAAATTCTACTGTAAAGGTAATGTGAATATTTTTTTTTCTATTTATTTAAACATATACATATATTATTATAATAAATATAATAATAAAATAAGAGAGATCGCGTAGGTGCTGAATGACTACAAAATAATGATGATTGATCCTAGAAAAAAGGTTTAACCGTTAAGTAAAGACCGGTTCACGCGAACATTTTACCATTATGACCCTAACACATTCACAATTATATTACTATCGTTGATCTTTTCTCGTCAAATGTTATTTTAAATATAAATAAACGCGTATTTTATTTTTTTTAAATTTTATTATTGTGCCGATATAAAATTTTACTGGATATGTACTTTTACTGGACCAATGGATTTGATAGGAAGAAGAAAAAAAAAAATACAAATAGCTCAGTCATCATGCACTTAAAGTTTATTTGTCATTTTTTAATTTTTTTTTTCTATATATTTTATTGTAACTATAAAATATATTGTATTAAAAAATTATTAGCAATGAATTATCAAATAACCGGAAGCAAATATTTATTTTATCTATTTGTTATTTTTTTATATATAATAAATTTATACGATTATTTTTCATTTACTTTCACCAAGTATGGCACGTGCCAATAATATTGATGTTGGTCAACTCTTTTGCATGTTAATTCAATATGAATCATAAACAACTTAACACGATTCATAGTCATCATGTATATATACATCAATTTTTAATATCGTAATATTTAATTAAAATGAAATCCTTGAAATGTCAAAATCTAGAAAATTCATTTTATTATTTATTTATTTTTATTTTATGTATTATTATTAATAGCTTTCCAATCAACCGTTATGATATTGAATTTTTTTTTTTTGGTTTTTATTAACTTACAATTTACAAGTTAATATTATGTATATTACATTTCAAATATTAATCTCAATAATACAAGTTATACACACACAAAGATATATAACTGATGGAAATTTTTTAAATAAAAAAAAAAAAAAAATTTATATTTTGTTATTATTGAGATTGAAATTGTTTATGCATAGAAAATTATATGTAAATTTCTTTTCTTTTTTTTTAATTTTTTTTTTTATATAACTACTAAGAAATTGAGCATTGAAATTATATTTTTTTTTTTTTGCGTGCACATATCAAAGCCTATCAAAACTTCAATCTTACAGTTCTTTTAATTTTTTTTTTTTGTCTATTTTTATTTATTTATTTTTTTCACTATCCATTATAATATAAATTACAGCCCTTTTCATCGTTGATTTTTGCATATTTATATTGCACAAAGATATAAATCATGAAGATGATATATCAATATGCCCACATGTATTTTTATATGATATTTAAAAAAAATTCAGTAAAATGAATAATTTGATAAAAGCGTCGAATTGTAACAGAAACATGATATATTGTTTTGATACATTTGACATCTTACTTGGGTTTAGTTTAATAACATTTGCTATCAGTTGATCATACATTGAACATCTTATTTTTCACTATTTTCTACAGAGTGTTGTCGACATTGTACAAACGTGTTAAACTCGCCAATGTTCGTCTTTACACTCTGTGAATTCATCCGTAATATGTACATCATCATACATATATAAGGCTTCTTTCTGTATTTTATATTTTATATTTTATTTTATTGCACAATATCAAGTGTCTGTGTTCTTGTTTTTTACGACAAGACTCAACGCTTCGTTAAACCCACCATATATACAATATATTTATTTTATATATGTTATTACTGTTGTTATTTATATCTGACAATAACATGATATTAAAAAAAATTAGACCAGTTTATCAGGATTTTTAAAAAATTAAAAATTATTAAAATAATAAAATATATTGTTCAAAAAAAATCTGTACGCATTTTCCCAAATTGAATATACTGGATTTTTGGTATCATGTGGTTATAACAGCATTTGGGAATTTATAAAAAAAAAAAAAAACTCAACTAAATCTTTATATTATCTGGCAAGAGAAACCCCTTTTTTGTTTTTTTTTTTTATATTTTAAACAAGGGGTATATCGAAAACTAGTCGCGCAAGCCTGATGTTAATGTTCGCACGATCCCCGAGGGTAATTACGTTGCTATGAACCACATTATATTTCGCGATGAGGGTCCTCGGAAACAATTTACGAGACACTGTGCCAGCACGTGCACAACGAATCACAAAAAATAGAGACTATATAGTTTTGGTAGAAAATATAAGAAGGGCAAGGTGGTTCTCAAATATCAAAGGGATGTAATGATGAAAGAAAATGATGATACTCAATGTATAGAAAATATATATTAACCAAGTTATGAGCAAAAGTCAAGGGAGTAAAAATGATCAAGTTATAAGCTGATCATTGTCTACTTTGAGTATTATTTAGTTCTTTATAGTTTGGTTTATTTCTTAATCATATAATGATATTCCCCTGACATTAATTCGTATTATCATTATCATCAAAAAAATAATCAAATAGCTAATGATTTCATGATAATATATTCAATTATTTGTACTTTTTTTTCATCAATTTTAAAGTCAACTGTGACTTTTTTGTAGAGTTCAGTTTTTTGAAAATCTTGCTATAATTTTATAATTATTAATTCTCAATTTGATATTTTTTTTGGGAACTTAAATGAAAATCGGTATTATTATCAATATATATTATTATTATTTTGTAAAGTTTACACATCAAGTATATAACGGTATAGATTAGATGGATAAGTACTGTTGTAGTTTAAATTATAAATGCTTTCTGCGAAAACAAGCTGCACGCAAACATAAACACCATAAAGCGTCCCTTTTAAAATAATATATTATATTTTATACATGTATACTTTATTCTGTATGAGTAGATCTGTAATGATCCTCTCTAAATGATCCCTCATTCACCCGTCATTTATCTCTATATTTTCACCGTCAACTTGATAATTTTTTTATTATTATTTTTATTCAACTTCATTCCATCATAGACCATGAATATCAAAGTCAAACTAGCCGCCTTTAAACGATCCTATAAGGCGATCAAGTCTATGGTAAAGTCCATAGATATATTTACCTTCGAAGAATGTGGTGCATTGCCGTCAGGCGAGAATGACGGCGCCCAGTAGTGCATCGGCAAACTTGAAATATATTTAAAAGAAAAAAAAAAAACATAATAAATAAATAAATAAAAAAAAAACATTAACTAATTGATAGATTACACGCCACTGCTTTTATTGACGATCAACAACGTGGACAGTCTATTCGACGTTATTTATTATATTACGTTTTATGTATGGACAGAAAGTAGCTTAAGAAAGATGGAGAATCTTGGCAGAACATAAAATTTATATAAAACAAAGACAAGAATATTCAGAGTCAACGAGTTTACGTTCACTTAAAGAGACATATATTTACCAACTGCTACTGTATATTACCAACTTTTATATAGTAAATACAAAAATGTAATTTTAAAAAAATAGTATAGATAATTGACTGACCTCAAGTTTTTCCAACTTTGGTACTGATGACAACGCATCTCAAACTATCTTGGAATTTTTCTTAACCATGTTTCATTCGTAATTGAACAAAATTTTTTTAAATAAAATTCAATTTTGTCTTTATATATATATATATATATATATTTATTTATTTATTTTATTATTATTTTTAAAGATAATCAGATAGATATTTGATAAAAAGCTTGTTAGATAGCTGATGTTACTGATGATAATGATTCAGTATACATAAAAATAAATAAATATACAAACAGTAGTAGTTTCTTATGTGATATTATTTGTATAAATAAATAAATATATATATACATTTGGCAAAGAGTTTGCATTCAGACTTAAGATTGCTATAACCTCCTGCGCAGTTTTGTATAACCAGTTTTACCAGAGTTGAGATTTACGATCGTATGTCCCATGTGCGTTCTATTCCTTTTTATTTTATGCTAAAAAATAAATATATAATATGCCAGTTTGTATACTGTATATATATATACTCTATTCATCCAAGACATTATCATCCACAATACTGGCTGCAAATATAAATACCAACTGGACATGATTAGACACCCTTGGAAGAATCATTAAATTAAAAAATCTTATTGCTATTAGCTGTAACAATTAACAACAATATTTTTTCATTTTCGTGTTAATTATTCTTGTTTATTACAAGCCTTGGGTTAAGTTGTCTTTTGACCACGTTTATCATAGATTATTATATACATAAAATTTTAATTATAATGTTAATTTTTCAAGTAAAAATAAAAAAACATATAATAATATTTTCATGAATATATATTAGATTAAAAGAGGTTGTAAACTCATGTGTATTATCAGTTGGCACGTTAATATAAGATAAGTACAAGAATATTAGTAATTTAAATTTATCTGGTGATTAGAGTCACGAACTCATCCAGGAAGTTGTTTCAAGCCCAAGGGATAATATTCATGTTTATTTTTTTTATTTTTATGCAATATGTAGATCATTTTTTATCCCATCTCACTGCCTGTCAAACAATCATTGCACTGATTTCATATATATTTTTCTTATTTTTGTAAATATCATTTACTTCATTTCTATCTTACTTTTCTGCTAGTTATGTTTATGTTTTTATTTTTTTATAAAAAGTCATTTATTCATCAAATATATACTGTGGACCATGAATAAATATATACAAAGTACAACCTGTAATCTACATGTACATCCCACATTAACAATTTTTTTACAAGTAAATAACCGTATTTTTTTTTTATCCCTTTATCATTAATTTTTCATTTTTATTATCATATACACCCTCTAGCTCTATATCTAATCGTCAATGGCCCAGTTAACTTGACCAATCATCTCACATCATCCATCAAAATATTTAAATAGAAAAACCAAAAAAAAAAACAAATTATTATCCTGTCTATATAGGCTATATAGGTATAACTTAACTTTTATAAAACATCAAATTACATTACAAAATATATGCAAGTCAAGCAAAGTTATCGCACATTTTTAAATTTATATTTTTAAAATTTTTCTTCAAAGCAAGTATATATAGTTTAAATACTTTATTTGCGACACTATGTCACGTCTTTTCGATCAGACACGTCATTCTTACGTGCACGCACGCGCATGTTTACATCGAAAAATTACGAGCTCTCAATAACACAGCATAATCCAATTTATCTTGAGGCAATAAGTTCCTTCAGGTAAAAGTGCTCGCTGGTAGTACATACTGGTAAATTATGTATATATATATATATATTTTCCTTTTTTTTTTTTTTTTACCATATATGTATATGCGTATATATATATATATATATATTGTGAAACGAGAGAAGATGCTATATAGAAACGCGTGGAAGACTCTCTTGAACAGATTTCACGCCCTTTTCCCACGGCCGTTGAAACTGCACCGGATATTGCTTGCTGATGTTATATGAAGGTTTATGCGAAAAATATATTACAATCTATAAAAATAATTTTACTCCCTTCTTTTTTTCATCTTTTTGCTCTCTTGTATGTCAAAAGTCGATATATATACATTCATAAATGATAGAATCAAATATTTTCAAATAAAATTTGTTCATGTAAATATTAGCTGCAGCTTTTTTTTGTTTCAATAATTTAATCTTTGACGTACATTTCAAGATTTATATTTATAAAATAAACTAATTCAAATTAATCCACAGTCATAAGACTAAAATACGTGTTTCTCAAAGTTACCTATCATATGCGTGTATTTGTATATATATATATAAAAAACTGATACACCTTTTATGTGCGGGCAAGTGTATCTTGATAAATTTTATGCGGGTTATTGAGGCAAAAGATAACCATGCTTGTAACGCAACT
Source organism: Lysiphlebus fabarum (assembly GCA_011426435.1). Taxonomy (NCBI): domain Eukaryota; kingdom Metazoa; phylum Arthropoda; class Insecta; order Hymenoptera; family Braconidae; genus Lysiphlebus; species Lysiphlebus fabarum. The sequence goes on from WSYQ01000013.1 coordinate 863,478, forward strand.
CCCTTAGTGTCATCATGGGGATAAAAGAGAAGAATCGATCTGACCGTGAAACTAAATGGTCCATTTATAAATATACGCATATAATTTTTGGTAATATCTACACAGTAGCCATTCTCTTTTATAATAAAAAAAAAAATAAAATAAAATAAAATAAAACTTGCAAAAGTTTACATGGTTATATATTTTTATTTCCAAATTTTCTATGTTATGTTGAACAATTTGGTTATTTTCTATGACCCAAAGAATGTCATTCTCAATCCAAGCTGATTGTCTAATTATTCTCAAATGGTTTCAAGTCATTCAAGTAAAAATGAGCAAAGCTTTTCATGCTTGCCAAGTTAGTTTTATAGGCATATATATGCTGGATATATATGGGGTCAAGCCTATGAGGGCATTCATATATGAAGGTCCGAAAATTGTCCAACGTTATCGGTTGAATGAACGAGATCTCACACCTCGGAGGGTTGTGATGTTAATCTTAACGATGGTCAATCCTACAATATATATTTGGACAACCCTTTTTGTCAATGTATGAATATATACATATATATATATTGACCAAGCACAAATTTCACATTTTGAATTTCTTCCTTCACCTCACCCCTTTGTAACCAATGAATCAACTCCCTTTTATATACGATAAACAATGTAAAGTAATATGTATATGGTTACAGCTGTATATATGTATATTTACTGTTTAAATACCCTGGTCATCTCAAATTTCTCGGAGATTTAACTTTATGAATATGGATTGACTTGATTTTGTTTGAAAATAAATTTTTTTTTTTCATTTTTCTTCTTTTTTTCTCTCTTGCTGTTAAATTTGTCATGTAATATGATATAAATATCATATTAAATTTTAATTTTAAATAAAATATTTTAATATATATTTAATGTAATAATAATAATAATAATATAAATTTATTTTAATGAAAAGATTAGTTATTTCATATATTGATTAAGATAGTTAAAATATTTAAACTTATGCAAACTATTTGGTCACCCAAAATTTCTTGGTTATGTGATACAATCAAAAGTTTGGTTCTATAAACAATTTCTAAACTTACCAAGAAATACACAGAGTAATAAAGTATACCTATACCTAAATATACTAGATAACTTTGAAACAACAAACAGTAATCCTAATTTCAGTGTCACGGGACCAAAGTATATAAATAAATATATATATATATATACACAAAAGTATTACAAAGCTTGTTACATTTGATCCCTGAGGCTAATTTTCTAAAGATATAAACATTGATCACACTGATTTTCATCTTGCTTCAATATCAGAAATCAAATAATGGTTATCCACAAGGTGTGATTGGATTGGGTGGTTTCAATATATATTATATATATAAATAACCAAACCATGTGAAAGTTTGGATGCGTCTTGTGGTTTTATATATTTATGCAAGTACCTCAGAAACGTGTAGAATGTTTTATAGAATATTGACCTGGTATGACCCTATATACAAGAAGCAACTGCCTCTGTGTTAAATTTTAAACATTCTATTTGAACCTGAAAGTGGCATTATCTTGTTGAACTTTTAATGTAATTTAACTACCAAATAAGAATTATATATATATTTTTTTTAATAATTAAATTAATACACACACACACATAATAACATTATATTATTAAGTAATCATTAATTAAATTTAAAAAATTTATACAATTAAATATGTAAATTGTATAAAAAAAAAATAAATAAACAGTCGATACATTAAAGGCGTTAATTCAAAGACAACCGGGACTAATCAATAATTGTTTAGAAATATATATAATATCAAATGCTAAAATTAAAGAGTAAAATTTGCACTTTCACTTGTATAAAGCTTGGGATATACGTGTATATATATATTATATATAAATAAATAAATAAATAAAAAGTCAAAGCAATGATTTTTGCCTCGCCCATCTTGCTTGTGTAATAATATACAAACGACCTGATTCCCATAACTGTTTAAAGTCCACCAATTGTACATCAACTCTCACATATAAATATTATTTTTCTCAAAAGTGTCGATTTACATTATCTTATCTATAAAAACACAACATTATATTTTATTAAATTCATAAAAATATTTAAATCATTTAAATAATCATATACTTGTATATTTTATTTTTATTTTAAAATTAAAATTTTTAATTTTTATTTTAAAAATATTATTTAATAAAATATGATGTCATGTATATTATACCTGTTATAAATTTATAATTTATAAGTTTATTATTTTTTTAAATATATATTGAAAAAAAAATAATAGATAATTAATTAATATCCAATAATATAAATTTTTTTTTTTTTTTTAATTCAAGTTTTAAATTATACCGTGTTTATTGATGAAATATTTAAATTCCAATAAATTCACACGATGTGTCTCGTCGATAACAGGATTAATAATGTATTGAATTGACAGTGTATGTGTGTATAAATTAATATATTAATTTAATAACAAATTGCTTCATAATAAATCATATGAATTTACAGTCACTATAAATATCATTACAATTGTGTTAACAATGAGAATTTATAATTTCAAATAATGTCTATTTATTAGGATTATATTGTCATCATAAAATTTTTATTTACTATTTATTGACAAGGTATATAAAAATTTTATTAAATTTTCAATTTATTAAAATGTTTAAAAAAAATATTTAAAGAAAGAAAATTTAAAGAGATTATGCTTCTGATATTATAAAAACATCTAAATATTATTATTCTTGAAGTTAGAGAGATTAATTTCAATTATTTTTATTTTATTTTTTAAATTTTATATTTTTTGGGACATCACTCACGAAATTCTGGTATTTTCAGAGTGACGTCCCGATCGGTAGAAAATATATTTCCGAGTATAAATTTTATAATTTTATACTTCTAATATTTAAAAAAACTTTGAAAATAATTATCCTGTGAGTTTGAAGAATTTATTTCAATTATTTCTAATTTTTTTTTATTAATTTTATAATTTCGAAATGACTTTGAGAAAGTCCGACTTTCGTCAACTCATTCGGTTTATAGAAAAAATATTTCTAGGCAATTTATTTATAATATTATGCTTTTATTATTCAAAAAACACCCTTAAATAATTACCTTGTGAGTTTCGAGTATTTATTTTGACTTTTACTAATTTTTTTTTATTATTTTATAATTTCGAAACGACCATGAGAAAACCTGACTTTTGCATGGTCATACGGTTCATAGAAAAAATATTTCTAAGCAACTTAAACATGATACTATGCTTCCAATATTTAAAAAACCTTCAAATATAATTATCATAGAAATTTGAAAAATAAATTCCAATAATTTATAATTTTTTTATGATGATTTTATTATTTCTAAATGTCCATGAAAAACTCTGACTTTCGTCAACTCATTTGCTTTATCAAAAAAATATTTCTGAACATTCTATTCATGATATCTTGGATCTAATATTCGAAAAAACCATCGAAAATACTAATTCTCCAAGTCGGAAGTATTAATTTCAATAATTTATATTTTTTAAAAAAATTTTTTCGATTTATCTAAAGTCTGAAAAAAATTTGGTATCTCACCAAAACGTCTGGTCTTCAACAAATATATGTATACTAAGAAAGGAAAATATTTTCGACAAATTGACGTGACGAGTCACCAATTCGAGACATGAATAATTAAAATTCGTAATATAAATGCAGTTGTGTTTTTTTAAAGACCAAAGATATTATATATTTAGAATTTTATTGGTATTTCAAGTTAATCTTACTCGTAAAGTCAAACTTTAATAATGCTAAAAAATTAAAAATAAAAAAAAAACCTATAAAACAAGATAGTCTTCTTGGGTAAAATAGAAGCGCAAAAGTATCTTATTGACTGGACTGGCAAACTGGTGATTAGTGATTCGTCGTGGTGATACAACATCCATAAAAGGATTTTGAGCTTGTTCACCGACGATGCAACGTTATATCTTGTTTTTAAACAAAATTGTACATGCAATTGTTTCTTTAGCAATTTAAATTTCATGTTACAACGTTTAAAGAAAAAAAAAAAAATTTTTTTTTTATATATATATTTATTTTTATTATATATTTTAAATTTTATATGTAAAATAAATTGAAGTGACTTTCTATATACTCAATGACCTATTAAATTGAGTTAATATAAAATTAGATTAAAATATATTTTATGTGTCTATGTTACAGAAGCTTTTGACAAATCGATTTAACCATATAATGACTGTATTTTTATTTTTATTTTAAAGTATAATAAAATTAATAATAAAAAATTAAAATTATATAATAATAATATTTAATGATTGAAAAAGTGAGATCTGTTTTATTTATCTCAAGATGAATTGCAATCACAATTTAATGTTATTATTATTATTTTTTTTTTTTTTATAAATTTTTATATTTATTTGCTATATTTTATCACGTACAAGTTTTAAGTAACATATTATATTATCTTTTTAAATATTATTTATAGAAAGCAAAATAAAACTTGCTTTCTCAAATTCAAATCAACACAAAGACGATTCAAATCAAATGGTTCATTTATATTATTACGCAAGGTTTTTAAAAAAAATTAAATTTATATTTTAATTACAAATTAATTTTATTGAAATATTAAAATCTTAATGGTTTTATAAAAAATCTAAAACTAAAAAGAATATTATATACAAAATAATTGAAGTTATAAATTTCTTTTTTTTTTCATATTTTTATTAATAATTTAATAATAAATTAAAGAAATAAAAAGTTGAGAATATACACTTGAATTTTTTTTTTTTAATTTAACTTTTGACATTAATAAATTTTCATGATGTCATCATGCTCATTTAACACTGAAGAGATAACATCTGGTAAACTAAAAGTATGCTCGATTTGCAATAAAGAAATATCACTTCCCAGTTTTTTTTATAAATTTTTTTTTTTTACTTTTAAAAAAATTATCTACCAATTGTTGAGACATTGCGTAAAGCATCACATTTTGATATATGGAAATGTTGAAAAATGAAAAAGAAAAATAGATTATCTAAAAATAAATACAAAGGCTAAACCAAAAATATAAAATTAAATTTTTTTAAAAAATATGTTTTTTTGTTTTTTTATTTTTTGGTAGCAGTATGTGTTTATATGCTTTGACAGATTTGTAGTTCAAACATCAGTTAATGTCAAATTTTTATATTTTTATTTTTTTATTTATTATTTATTATTAATTATTAAATGTTTTTTTTTTTTCTATAAAAATTATTGAAATTTATTATTTTTATAACTGATTGAGTAATGATTAAAATAATAAATCATTTGTAAATTTTATTCATTTTTTTTTTCAATTTTTTTAATGACTGTTTGTCACAGTGTTAATTGTCTTCATATCGTACAAATTGACCTTTTAATTTCACAATGCCATATATTGCACAACATTTTTATTTTAAAATGTGAATTATTATTTTCTTTTTTATTATTATTTTTATTTTACATTTTTTTTTCTTTATTTTTTTATTATTAAAATTATACTTTTAAAATTTTTTAGTCAAACAATTTTATTAATATGATAAAAATTTTAATCGTTTTTTTTTTTTGATAAAATTTTCTTTTGCCTTATTTGTTCATATAAATATATTCATTTCTCTGTAATTAAAAGTTTCAAAGAATATTTATTATTCATATCAACATATGACTCGTATGATAATTTTTTTGCTATTCATGTCAACAGATTGTCTATAAACTTATTCAAAAAATAAATGATTTATTCATATTATTGATCAATTAAAATTATATCCCAATAATTATTAAACACTGTAGCCTTGTTTTTTTATTTTTAAATATATTTGTAATGACATAAAAATTTACAATACAAGTTTTCCAACACTTGATAATATTAATTCCCACAAATGAAATATGTCACAAGTGTGAAATCACCAGTTGGTTATAATGTCTTTCATTATTAGAAAATTAGAAAACACATATATATTTATATAAAATATGTAATTTAATTTGTTATCTCAACATGGGGGCATACATAATAATAAATGTAAAAGTTGACTCAAATTTTGGAAATTTAATTTGTTGTCTTTGTCTGGAATATATGTATAACTTGTTCAAATTCTCAATATGAAAAAGTTTATATGTACACATATATAAAGTCATGCGTGAAGAAACGTTATCATTACCAGGGAGGATGAATGTTTGTTGTGTTGAGTATATGGGGATGATGTTTACGATTTATGTTAAGGCTGGTGTACTCGGTGACCACAAGGCTCAAAGAATATAGGGTGGTTAAGGGTGAAATATAAAATAGAGGGGGAAGTTTAAGTCCAAGGGATGAAGAAACAGTGGTTCTATGAATGTCCTCAAGATGATTTACTATTGAACTTTGTATTAGCCCCCCTTAGTTCTTGTCATTTCAATATACATTAATAAAAATAAATATTAAAAAAAAAAATAATTATTATAATAATATAAATATATAGATGTAAATACTTTTATGAAGTTTAATTAAAGAGATAATTTGTTGGGGTAAACAACAAGTAGTAAAATAAATATATTTATTATTTTTTTTATTCGAAAAAAAAACAAAAATTAAATATAACGTTATCAAATTTCGAAAAATTAAAAAAAAATTTTATTGACAAGATTTTTTTTTTTTTTTTTTGGGTTAATTTAATTATTTTATTTTTTTTTTGTTTAAAGTTTAATTAAATAAAAATTGAGTAAAATATAACACTTGAATTGGTTGTCATTAGTGAAGATCATTAGTCTTTCTAATCTCAGAATGATGTATGAAGCTTTGAAATTCTGTCTGATTTTAGTACGACAGAGGTCTGAGTAGTATGGCAATTTTACCCAAAGTAAAGTACAATATTCTAAGTCTCACTAGCCACAAAGGATTTGCAATGTCACTCACTCTCTTATTCTGAATCCCTATACTGAGGATCGACCATTGTTTAATGAAACTTTGTAAAATATATTATCACTATTTTCTTTTAAAACAAAAAAATAAAAAATAAGGGATAATGCTTGAATGATAAAACAATTTATAATTAAAATTAATCAATGTCAATTTAAAATTTTCTTTTTTAAATTTAAATAATATTTATTAACAAAATCTAAAAATAACAAATCTATAACATCTTGGTAAACGTTGCCATCTTGGATCTTCAGTTGTTGTTTCAATGATTTTTGGTTTAACAACAATTGGATCTTTAATTTTTGTACAATTATTATATAATGAATATACTGTTGAATTAAGTGTATGATGAAATATTTCATATGATTGTTGACAACAATCAGCAACTTTTTTAATTCCATCAATATCAGCTTCTTTTGTTTTAATTAAATTTTTAATTGTTGCTAAATTAATTTCATATGAAAATATATTTGAATTATAATTTTCAATATTTTCAATTGTTTCATCTGCATTTTTATTACATTTATTTTTAAAACTTCTTATTGTTTGTGCTGTCCAAAATATATCTTTAAAATATTCAAGTTTTTTACGATGTATATCAGAATAAAATCTAAATATACAATTTTCAATTTCTGCATGACTTGCATGATATTCTTCAAATACTAAAAGTTGATTTTTACTTAAACATAAACGTGATTCATTTTTTTGTTCTTTTGGTAATTCATCAACTTTTTCATTGTAATCATAATAACGTTTTTTATTTTCAATTAAATCAAAAGACATATTTTCCAGCGATAAACTACATAAATCATAACGTGTTTTCCAAAATCCACCAAAATCAGCTGAATTTATAAATTTTGTAACATATTCAATACGTTTTAAATATTCATCAACTTTTTTTTCACATTTTGAAACAGTATAAGGATTTTCATATGCCTAAAATTTATAATTTAAAAAATTTTTATTAAATATAAATTGAATTTTATTTATTAATTTTATTACTTACTTGAATTTTAATGACTGTTATAAATAGACAAAATATAATTATTTGAATCATCTTATTATTTTTTTATCTAATAATTCAAAAACAATTTATTCAAATTATTTTAAATTAGTTCAATCAATAGTTACGTAAATTTAAATTATCGAAAATATCCTCCTCGTCGTTTAAATGAAACTGATGTATTAAAATATTGATCAATTTAATGATATATATATATTCAAGTGATCAGTGTTGACATTAAAGACTCGAAATATTTATTCAAGTATTATTTTCAATAAAACATGTAAACAGTATGACTGAATAAATTAATGTTTAATTTGAAATCGAGGTAACATAATGTTACATAAAATGAAAAATCAATATTTTTTTAACTGACTAAATTATTTTAATATAGTCAGTAATTTACATCAATAAAATTAATTAATATATACGTAATAAAAATTTATATAATTTATCGAAAAAAATAAATAAATAAAATTTTTATATAAAAGTATAAACGTAGCTCTTGAATTTATATATATTTTTTTTTCAAGTCTGGGTCCAGAAATAAATTAAAAAAATTAATATATTTCATATAAATATGTATAGTGTAATATGAATATATAAAAAAGTAAAATGCATGTGTCACCTTGTTGACCACAACAGTGATAAAAGTTCAAAAGCAACAAAAGTTTCTATATATATATATATTTTTTTTTTTTTTCTGGTTTAAAATTTATTTAAAAAAAAAATATTTTTTTGACGGACATGGTAAATATATAAAAAACATATATATGAATTTATTTTTACGTGTATATTTTTAGCGATAAATCTAGTATAATATTCTTACAAAAAAAATATTATTAAAAAAGAATTTGAATAGAGGTATCTTTTGTTATAAATTTTGATACATGTTGGTTGTATTTTATTATAAAAAAATTGTTTGGATCGCTGATTTAACAGCCAGTTTAATATATGGTTCAGTGAATTGATATGACATTTACGATTCAACATTTTTACAAAGTCAGTATATATTTCGTTTCAATAAAAAAGCAATTTGAATGATTAGTAATGGCAATTCGTACCTTATCATAATCAAATTTATTTTTTTATATTTTATTTATTGATTGAATTTTCCATATGTACCCAAAATGTATAGATATTTATTTATTTTCACTCTGCTATCTTTAAAGTAGCCTTTAAAAATAGCATACGCATTTTTTTATTTTTTTTTATTTTCATGCGAGCCATTGCTTCTTAACAACAAGCCGCCCTTTATCTGCATTTTATTGCCCAGGAAAAGGACCAAGTGTGTATACAGGACAAGAAATATATATAAAAAAATAAAAATAAATAAATTTTTCATCTCTACTAACACGTAATATACCAGTACCTAAAAATATTTCGCATCTCTTCTTTGCTTACGTGGATGATGTATTTTTTAACTGCCGACGACACGAACACTCTAATCTACACTATTATTACTTGATTTTTATTTTTATAGTACATAAATCAATTCAGTCAAAGTTAAGCTGTACGCCCCGTATCGAATCTTTGCTATACCATGTCCTTTTTTTTTTAAGGGTAGATTCAAGTTTCTTTAGTTTTTTTTTTTTACATAAATTTATATATTTTGATTTTATTTTTATATTATTTTCTATTGTTTTGTCATTCTCAATGACAATGCCATAAGTCTTTTTGAAATTTTAATATGATAGTTTTATATTCAGTTTTGAATTATTATTTTTTTATTAGTCAACTTGTGAGGCATTGCAAGTTCATTTTTGCTAATAATAATTAAAAAAAAAAAATCCATGTATATTACGACTCATCTATAACGGAGGTTTACTATAACGGTCATTAGAAATTTCCAAGTTGTATCGAAGGTAGTCCCTTGATTTTATATATAGACAGCTAAAAGAAAAACGAAGATGAGAAAAAAATTTTATGAGACCACAGTGAGGTGTCATTATGTGAAAAATACTGTCGGTAAATAAACACAAATTACGATGATAGTAAATTAAAATATAAAACATAATATTTTATGAAAAAATTTTTTACTTAATAATTTGTAACTAATAAAAATGATATCTAATTTTTAAATTATATATTTAATAATTTTATATATATAATTTAAAATTTTTTTTCAAATTAACTTGTTTATTAAATTTTATAATTTATTTTTAATTTTTTTTTTTTTTAATAATTCATGTACTTTGATATATATTTTTATTTATTTATTCAGTATTTATTTTGTGGCTAGATGAAAATCAAAAAAATTTAATTTAAAATGCTTTTGCACCTGTTACAAAATAACGATGAATGAAATAAAATTGTGTGTGTCAAAAAAAAAAAAAAAATTATTTATTTTTTTTAATTTTTCTATATACTATTTTTTTTTTTTATACTTTTAGTCAGCTTGTCAAATCGTAAACCTTGATAAAAAAATCAGTATGCACTCAGTTACATTTGGTGCATGCTTTGATATTGCCTTATGAAAGAAAATAAAAAAAATCTTGATAAATATTTTATTATAATAAATAAAAATAATAAAATATTTAAAAAAAATTTTTTAAATATTTTTTTTGAAAATACATACAGAATATTTGATTTGTTTTTCGTGTCATTTTGCAATTCATAGGGATAATGAGATTTTGAGGTAGTTTTAAAAAAAATAAAATGTACCAATACATGCACTTTAAATTTGCTCAATAAATCTGCAAACTCATGAAATCCCAATTGCAATTACCAGTCATGTCTATATGTAAATAATTTGAAATTAAAATTAAATTATAACGAAATAAATCACACACACTCACATACACAAAATAAAAAAAAATAAACAAGATATTCGGTTTGATAAATTAAATAAAATAAATTGAATTTTATAAATTTTTAAAATATAATATACAATAATTAATAATAAATATATTGCTGATAATAAATGCTCGATTGAAAATGTTTTTGAATTTTATATATTAAATTGTTTTATAACATGATTTTGTATATGAAAATTATGTAATAAGTAAAATTGCATGTGGTATCAGCATAAATTTACATGACCTTAAACAGACTCGACATTACTGAGCATAAATAATATTTTTATGGGTGTCCCAAATCGTGTTTGTGGTTTTTTTTTTTTTTTGTTTTTTTTTTTATCATTATATTTATTTTTAAACTGAAAAATATAAGTGTAAAAATTTTTTGGCGGTCAATACAATGCTTACATTGTTTTTTTTTCTTTTTTTTTTTTTATTTATTTTATTTTATTCATTTCAATTTAATTATTTTTTTTTTTGGGTTATGAATAATTGAACATTTGGTTTGTGGTTCACTGTGCTCGTTTTTTTTTTTTTTTTTTTTTTTTGATTAATGAAAATTAAAAATATTAAAAAAATGTATTTAATTTCTTCACGAGTTATGAGTCATAACTATAAACTGTTTAAAAAACAAATTTTAAAACTGCGTTTAAGACGAGTTAAAACAATTATTTAATCTTTCAGTCAAATTTGTTTTCCATGAAATATTAATTGAAAAAAATAAAAATAAAGAAATAAAAGGTTTAAATTTAATCCATTTTATACACATATAGTTTTAAAAACTAACAAAAAAATTAGATAAAATGTTGAAAGAACCACAAATGGTAGAATGGCCACAATGAAATATAAGTCATGTCTTTCACCACAGAGTGTTATAGGCTTTTTTTTTTTTTGAATACTGCTTTTTCCAGAATGTAGATTTGCATGCTTAAGTAAAAAGAAAAACAAACAAAATAAAAATCAATAAATTTAAGTGAAATACATTATTTATTATCAAAATGTTTATTTTTTATTTTAAAAATATTTTTATTCTACAAAATTAAAGCTATTTGTTTTTTACAAATACAGTACAATTTATCGTAAGACAAAAAAACTTATAAATTTACAAAGCCATTTATAAAATAGAAAAAATACATTTTCAATTGATTTAAAAACAAATTAATTAATTTAGATTTATAATTTTTTTAATTTATTTAAACCACTCTGGATTGCTATTATTAAAAACTAACCAGTTTGATTTGATTATTGACTTGAAAACTTTTTCAAATTGTGTATTAAGATTGTATATATTTAAAGTAATACTGTTTGTACGATTTTCGGTTTCTCGATCAGCTGCAATAATTGTATTAGTTGAAATACCAACATAGGTAACATAAAGATATTCAAGATCTGGACAATTTTTTATAAATTGAATGATACTAGCTTCAGTGAGTTTGTTGCACTCAGAGCAATTTAAACTTTTTAATCCTTTTAATTTTACAATAAAATTATCTGTAACATGTTTCATACCTCGAACATTTAATCTTTCTAATTTTTCCAAAGCAGTTAAAGAAATAAGAGCTTTTTCAGTAATCTGCTTGCAATAACCTATATCCAAGTGTTTCAAATTTTTACAATTATTTGCAATTGCAATAATACAATTATCTTGAAATTCTTTCATCCGCGTCAAATTTAAATGTTCAAGATATTGCAATTTTGATAATTCATCAAATTTAAAAGCATAATATTCATCTGTTACACCATAAGGAATTTCCAAACGATTAAGCTTTTTACAATAATTCGAAATTGTCTTGACAGATTTTTCACTGATTTCTAAACCATACAAATTTAAGCATTCAAGATCATCTAATTCTGTTAATTTTAATAAAGCATTTTCTGTTATATTAGTATAAAAGTCAATGTTGTAAGAGAAAGTACTCAAGTATTTTAAATTTTTGCAATATTTTACAATTTGATTAGCTAACTTATCAGTAATATCCCAACTCATATTCAGATACTCCAAGTTTTTAAGATTAACACAGTTTTCCATAAAACAATCAGTGGAGTCATCATTCCGTTTCAAGAATGGCACATTAAAATATCTCAGATTTTTGCACGTATTGAAAACACTATTGAATAAATTATAAGTAATACTTTTACTCATATTGATATCGTTGTTATAAATCTTGATATGTTCTAAATTAGCAAGTTGATTGTGGATAATTGCATTATTGAGACATTTTTTCGTCACCTTAAAATCTTCGAGGCTTAAATAAACCAGTGTTTTTTTTCTAAATATTTCTTGAATAATATTGTCCAAGTGTACGCCACGTAATGTTAAACTGCGAAGATTTTTAAATTTTTTTAAATCCTGGAAATTATAAAAACCAATTGAAATTTTTGAATTGAATTTACTTGATCGCTAGTACTAGTTCTTATTATTTTATAAAAAATAACTTACAAATAACACTTTTTCAACTCGCGTGTATCGTTCAGTGAATGACTCTAACATGTCTGGTTCATATAATAAATACATTTCATTAATTTTTTCCGGAAGATGATTGATTATTTCAGATTTAAACGTTGTCTTCTCATCATACCTCAATTCAATAATTTGTATTTTTATAGATTTCATTTTTTTTAATTTTTTGAAGGCTTGAATGTAGTAACTATGATTAATTTCAGAATTATTGCTCACTACAAGTTCAAGTTTTGTTAGATTTTCGCACTGTTCACCAATGATAGGCATGATATTTGATTTACAAACTTCCGAAAGAGACAATGCTCTCAAATAAATACCGCATCTCAATATTACTTGTTTGACGTATGATTGTGTCAATAAACGATTTGCAAAAACACCACCAATTGATTTTCCACATTCGAATTTTTTAATGTCATACCAAGCTAGCTCACAGACATCTTTCCACTTAGTACAAACTGAAAAAATTTGGAAAAAATTAACATCAAGTTCTTTTCAAGTCCCAGTACTGTACATATTATTTATGTCTTGAAGAGCCCGGAATTTGTAGGATTAATAATTTAAAAATTTTTTAGAAATAAAATTATTACCTTTTTCTAAGCTAATTCTTTCAGCTATTGATAAAATCATAAATATTTGCCCTAATGAATCATGATCCAATGTGTTAATAAAATCTATATTTTCATTAACATGATCAATTGATTGGTGTTGATCAATTGATTGGTGTTCTTCAATACGACGTCTTTTTGTAGCTCTTATCATGATTAAATTCTGAACATTAAAAAAAAATGGTATGTTAAAATAATAATAAAAAATAAAAAATAAAAAATTGTAGAGCTATTGATTGAAAAACTACATATTATTAGGTTATGTTTTATACACACTTTACATTTATTGAATTAAAATACGAAAATATAAAAATACCTTTTTCCTTTGTGATGTCTTTAAGTTTGAGAAATTATAAAATAAAATAATATAAAAATTTTGTCAATACTGTCACTTGTAACAAAGACAACTAATGATATCTTTGTGCCAAAGGAAAATCACAAGTAAAACCACCGTAATCGGTTGCAAACGTTTAAAACAAATGAATATACAACATATATTATATTAAAATTCACTCAGGACTTGAAATGTTGAAATATAGTTATATGATTTATGCCTATATTTATTTTTATTTTACTATTAATTCGTTTTGCAAAGTAGTACAAAATGAGACGACCAGTTCAGTCAACTTGTTTACTACGTTTAATACAAAAACGCAAAATGGCCGGAAACTAGCTAGGAACTGATTTGACTATTGAGGTACTTACTGCCTAAATTAATCAACTAATATTAAGTTTTTACCGCGCCAGATTTTGATTGATTATTTTTCTTAATATTTTTTCAAGTGACATCCTTATATATAAGCAAGAAATTAATAGGAATCAATTTATTTATTTTTATTTTCAATAGTAAAAATACGATTTTGGGGACTCCAATTTTTCTAGGGTTTTTTTTTTAGGATTTCAGGAAAATTAGAAAAAAAAAATTCTACAGTTGGGCACACTGCTACAATTTTGAACTAAATTTAGTTGTCTTTTTAATATGAATTGATAATATATTATTATCTTAATTTCAATATACAGTAGAACTAGTCAAACATAATAAATTGCCATCTCAAATAATTTACGGGATTGTGACAGATTTTACTCAGTGCCACCAATATTATAAAATTTTATGAAATAAAGTTATTTCTGGAGACTTTTTAATTCATATAGGCATCATAGATATATCGAAATTATTACAGAAATATATTGTTAAATCATATTTACATAAAATTATCAAAGAATGATGTAAATGGCAAAACTCTACCGCAACAGTTTTCACACAGCGACTTAAGATTATACTAGTTGCAAGGTTTTTTGGCCAATTATTGCATTCAGTCAGATTTTCATGAAACTGCAGTCGCTGTACTCTTTGGCTGATTGTGTTATACTATCAAATTTTTTAATATCTAACATAAAAACCATCATATTACATAAATTTGAATTATTTTGTAAACTGAAATATTCAAATACTTTATACTCAAACTTTGAGTATATATATCTGAGTATCGATCGTCTACCAAAAATTGTCCCTCACAATGAAAATTTAAACCCCCGTATTCACATTTATAGTCTCGAGAATCACGCATAGAATACATTTACAGTGTTAGAGCTCTAAAATTTAATCCATCGAAAAAGACGACTATATCCATGCTCGTATATACATTACCCATTCCTCATTGATGTTAACCCTCGTAGGCAATATAATTTTTATTGGTTACCTACGGTTAAATCCCACCCAAACCTCACGACATAACACATTTTGTGAAGCTTCATATTTTTTTTGTTTGGGGTCAAAAACAAAAAATACAAAATAAAAAATTATTTTATTCATTTTATCTTTTTTATGTTTGTATATTTGCAGAAAAAAAAAAAAAAAAGAAAAAAAATTCCTTTTTCTATATAAAAATAATTTTCTCTTTGTGGCTCATAAGCTACAAATAAACTCTTGTAAAAATATAAATATTTTTATTTTCAAATTTTCATATTTTTTTCTTCTTTTAACTTTCTTGTTATAGAATCATTAAAATTAGCTTATTTTGTCTTATATATATTTTTATGAAAGAATTTTTTTTTTATAAAAAAAAAAACTTGTACAATTGATCAAAAGCCAATAAATGAGTTGAACCAAAAAAGAAAAAAAATATATTTAAATAAGAAAAGTCAACGTACGCCTACATGCCTCACCTTTGAAGATTCATTTTAAGTAACGTCATATTTTTTTTAAATTTCAAAAGAAATGAATCATCCATGCACATACAAAAAAGCATGTATGCATGACCAAAGTACCCAGTAGCATTTTTAAAACACCATCATATTATTTTTATGGTTCCAAAACGTCTGGTAAAATTATCATAATTTCTTGAAGGCAAAAGTAGAAAAGAGACTGATTCGTCGTTTACTTTGTCATAACGTCAACGCCCTACAAACTTGATACACTGAATTTATTAAAATATATATAAAACTTTTTTATTAGTGGAAAAAAAAAAGAAAAAAAAAAAGTAACTTGTCCAAATCGTACTTCAATATTACTTTCAACTGTGCACTGTTGAAAACTTGTCATATTCATGAGTTTTTTTTTTTTGTTTTAATTTTTCATTCATTTAAAAATATTTGTCTCATAATAAATTATATATAAAAAAACTTCGTATTTGATTTATTAAATTTTTTATTTTTACACTGGTATTAAAAACTAGTATTTTATTTTATATTTAAATTAAAATTTTGAATATTTATGCTTGACAAATTAACATTCATGCAATACATTAAAATTTTGTCTATTGAAATTATATAATAGTCAAAGTTTTGATTCAAAGAAATAAAATATAACATTATGACATTTCAAATTTGTCAAATTTCAAACTGAAATATATGAAGAAAAGCTATTAAACTCATTATATTCTATTCAAAGTATATACGAATGTTAATATGACAATTTAATAGTTATATATGTTTTATAATAAAATTTGTAAACTATAAATTATAAAACTACATGAAAAGATTGATGAACTTTTGTTCAACTTTAAATCACAATTTGTAACTTGTCGAATTTAAATTTGTAATTATAATTTCAAATTTAAAAAATAACATATTATTATTTATTTTTTTTTTCATGTTAACAATTGATACAACTTTATTTTTAAAAACAAAAATCAATCTTAATATTTAAAAAGTCAATTTGTTATATTTTTCAAGTTCTGTCTTTTTTATTTGTTTTTTGGCACAGAAAATATAAAAAAACAAAAAAAAAACAAAAAACTTTTTTTATATTTTTTGCTTACTTATGTATAGATATATATTTTCATTCTTTCATGATGCATTTTTACGAGAAACGGGTGTAGGTAGACGAAAATGTCGTGTACATTTAAAAAAAATTTAAATAAAAAAAAATGAAAAAAATTCAAATGTTATAGAGCGTTGGAGGATTGTCTTGAAGACAAAAGGTACAAAATCAGATTGTTCTGGTGTCGTTAACTTTTACGACTCTTTAAAGAAACATTGTGTGTTAAAGTAAAATTTTCGGCAAACTCATGTATTTTTTTTTCATTTTTTCTTTTTCGTTTCAATGATACTTTGAATTTTCAGTTGTTATATCTTACATATGTATATATCCAAGGTTTATTATTTCTTAAAATTTAAAATCTCCAAAGAATAAATTAAATATTATTATTCAAAAAAGTAAAATTAAAAAATAAAAATAATAAAATAATTTCAAATAAAAAATTATTACACAGAGTATATATTATATATTTTTATTTAAAAAATTTGAATGTAATTTTAATTTAAAATATTAGTTATTTTAAAATTATTTTATTATCAATAAACGTTTAAAATTTATCAAACGCAATTATATAAATTAAATTGAAAATAGCTGCATACAGTAATAACTCGATGTTATTTATAAAAAAATAAAAAAATGAGAAAATTTATAAAATCATATATATTATAGCAATATATATTGGTAAAGAATTTCTATATCGCTAAATAAATATAATATATAAATACAAAATAATAAACAACATCTTGAAAATTTGTACATTTTAAAATTGGGTAAATGCAATTTACTTTGAAATTGAGTGAAGTTGAAGTGTAGTACTGTAAACATAAAGTTTGCTTCAATGTTGCATGATGTTGATGCATTGGAAATATATGTACATCAAGACAGGTTTACATTTTGAAATACATGTATTGAGTATTACCTGAAGCCTCAACAATTTTTTATCATATACAAACTGCCCTGTAATTATACAGTCGGTTAACATTTACCAAGGCACACGCTTAGCTACATGACCTGCCTCAAACTATCAAGGTCATTCATATCCTCAAGGACGTTATTTTTTTTTTTTTTAACTTGAAATATATTTGCGTATGATTATTTGATAATATTCTATCAATTTAATTAATATGTTAACATAAATGATACATAAATTGAGTCATTAACAAAAAATATAGAAATAAACTACAAATAACGTTGTAAATACATCTAGACTTGATAAATATTATTTTATTTTTTCAATCAATAATAAAAAATAAAAAAATTTATAATATTTTTTTTTTTTTTTTTTCTTTTATAATAAACATTAAAGGGTAAATAAAAACAAATACCAATGTGTTTATAAAATATTTTATCGTAAAACAATTTTTTTAAAAATAATAAAATATAAAATTAAATTTTTTATAAAAAAATAATAAAAATGTAAATATTTGTATATTTTAATTTTGCATATTCTATATCGATATAACATATTTATTGTTTTCTTTTGAATAAAATTTGATTATTAAATTTTGAAAATACATATTGGCTAAAAAAAATGATAAATATATATACAGTTTATTCAACTCAATGTTCAATATAGGTTTTGATAAAGTAGTGAATAAATTTTATTTGTATCTGTTTATTAAAAATTCGACAGTTATTTTATGATTACCACAATTTTGATTGATAACAGACAAAACGTATATAGACTTAAACAACTATGTAAATAACGAAAAAAAATAAAAATAAAAATATGTATATATGTATGCATATTTTTTATTTTACTCGGGCATTGACTTCCTGCAAAATGAAAATACCTGTAGTTTTAATATTACTAACAAGAAGAGGCACACCTTGACATCGTATATGTTTACTTTTGCCATTGGGGAGTAATAAATAGAGCATCCAACGTAGTGGCAAAATAAAAAATTAAAAAAAAAAAAATAACACATGAACATTGTGAAAAGAATATCATTCTTTTTATTTTTTTTTATCAATATATCAATTTTTAATATACATATAATCATTCAAGCATACGTGAAAAAAAAAAAAAAAAAAATTCAATGAGTTTATTTATCAATTTAAAGAATAATCATAAACACGTAAAAATGTCATAAAATATTTGAAATTTTTTAAATAAAATTACGACACTTGAAAAAAATTTAATTAAATAATTTAATATTAACTTATATATTACGTAAATTAAATATATAATTATATAAATTTATTTGACATTGAAAATAAAAATTTTATCTTTAAAATATTAATTAATATTGATAAAATTTTATTAAGATAATTTTGTGATAATATAAAATTAAAAATATATATATACAAAAGTTCAACAGTACAATTCACATTAATTTCAATGAGACACTTAACTGAGCATGTTTTTAGAGACAAATAAAAATATTTAATGTGTTTAATTTAACTGGCAATAGGCCAATTTTGTTATTTCAAGAGAAACTAGTTGGATATATATAAAAAAATAAAAAGCCCACCCGTTAACATTTTCTAATGGCAAATACTTTATTAATGCCAATGACCGTTTTTTTTTTTTTCTATTTTTCTTTAAACCATAATAATTATATATTTAAAAAATAATTCTAATTTTTTTTCAATACAATATGCCAACTAAAAATAATAATTAAAAATAACTTTATATGTTGAAAATTTTTCATTAAATATTAATTATAAATATATCACTATCAAAAATAATTTAATTAAATTTTCATTTTTATTTTATTTTATTAATTTATTATCAATAAATTTATACAAATAAATAATAATTGCATGAGTTAATTTAATAATATAATTATTAATTTTAATAGTTTATTTTTCTTTAATTTATATTTTATTTGTTTTTAATATCATTTGTAATATTTCCAAGGGAATTTCATGACTGCATATAATTATTTGTGTGTTATATGAAGCATAAATACGATGAGTTTGTGTGTCAAACAACTCATACCAATCAAACTTTGTAACACATATATATATAATTTATCGTATTACACTACACTAGCCATCCAGTTTAATGCATTTACTTGAATTAACTTTAATTAAAACTAATCAAAATTAGTCATATACATGTATAACTAAAATAAAATAAATATCATATTTTAAAATTGCGACTGATTGATGTTTGATGTCAATTTTTTTTTTAAATAAATTTTTATTAATTATAAAATTATTTTTATACATAACAAAGTTAAAGTCTTCATATACTGTACAACTTATTTTATCATATTTATCATATATGTACATATCAACTACTTTGAAAACTCGACTAGACATAAATTTATGACTTGTTCTTCATTCAAGTTTCTCATATATAAATTTTCACTCACTTATTAACTTGATAAATATCTTACAACAATTGCCAAATTTAATATTAATTTAATATTAATGCGTTTATATAATATTTTTGTTTTAAATTAATATTAATACATAAATATTCATTCACTTGATTGCTTTATTTATAAATATTTTTTTGAAACAAAAAATTATTTTTTTAATATATTTCAAGGTAAAATAAAACATGAAAATTTTTATGTGCCAGATATTTAATACAACTAAATCCGTCAACTTTATGACACATTTTGCACTATGTTGATGAATGATCTTTCGTAAAGTATATTAGACTAATCTACATGATTTTGCCAAGCCTATTATGCGTAGGTTTATTTTACCATCAAGACCCATCAACAGTCTTTGCATATATTCTTCAAATTTTTTTTTTTTTTTTTGCAAACTTGGCAAAAAAAAAATAAAACATGACATGTAATAAATAAATAAATAAATATATATTAATATGGAATAAAGAAATATGGAAAAAAAAAAAAAATTCACTACGATGAAATAAAAGAGAAAACAATTCAAATAAGAAAAACACAACTGACATACAAGCATGACAGTTTAGAAATATTTTTACTAAAATTATATACATATAATCAAATAAAAAAAAAATAAGAAAAAAATAATAAATTTACGACGTTAATATAATGACAAAATCAAGGTCAATGTGATTATTATTTTAGATGGATGATTTTTTTTTTTTTTTCTATTTTAAAAAATTCTATTATTTTTTAAACTTTATTTTCGTTATTATTTTTTATGCCAAAATAAATATGACATTGAAATATTTAAAAACAATCATAATTGCTTTCTTTGACTATGTTTAATTTTTTTTTTTTTCAATATATTTTTAAAATAAAAATAATAAATTTGACAGTCAATTGGAAAGGTCAGGAAATATTATTTCAACTATTTTTACATTTAAAATATAAATAAATATAGGTATACATAAAATGCATATTTATTTATTTTTCATTTGTATTTCAATGGGTAATTTATTATTTATTTTCAAATAAAATATATTGATTAAAATTAAAAATAAAAAAGTCAATTAATACATGAAAAAAAAAATAAAAGTTTAATTATTATTATTTTATTTCCAATTTACAGTCATGATAAGATTGTATTTTATTGTAATTTTTTTTTTAAATAATCTTTATATAAATCTAACAGTTTTATTATGTAAACGTATATTTTCGTCTACCCACGTTGATAAAGAATTGTTAATGGACTGGAATCGATCTGCGATATATGCTAATGGCATGCAACAATTCCCTTTTTTTTTTTCGTTTCTTATTGAACAAATTGTAACTTTACCTTCATAACTTTTTATTTCTTTCAACATTGTATACTAAAGATAGTTTTTTAATTAACAATTAATATAGAAACGTGTCCCAGTACATTGACTGTAGAAAAAAAAAATAAAATAAATGTGTTTTTCTTGTTTGACAATTTGATATGTCAACGATCGCAATTCAATACAATTTTTTTTTATAATTAAAAAATCTATCATATGAAAAATAAATACTTTCAATATTAAATTCATTTTTTGTTTTGTTGATTGAAAATTGTAGAAAGTTTTTAAAAAATGTAAAACACAACATCTTATACTTATTAAAAACTTTAAAATTTATATATTTTTCATGTATTTTTTTTAACACTCTCAGTCAATTTTGGGTTTTGTAGACATTGCCAAATGTCTTGGCTCTCACGCTTGTTCTGGATATGAACTAGAAACTTTGAAATATACGACAGGGTCTCTGAAGATTCAAACAATGAATTATTTACCTGATTATGTCGCAAAAGATCCACGGCAAATGTTAGTCCTTACCGTCTACTTCATCGTGGCATTTTGCATTATTTATTAGTCAACTGTATACAGAAAATACAGACGCTAAAAAGACAAGTAAAAAAAAACAAAAAAAAGAGATAAACAAAAAATAAAAAATATCAGGTAAAGTTGAGTTACAAATTTTAGCTTCTGCGTAGATAAAATATGTGTCTCTGATCTACCACCAGTTTTATTAAATAATAAAAAATAACTAAACCCTGATTTTTTTTTTCCCTCCAAAACCACACTGAGATTGTAAATTTTATCTTTTTATCTTAATAATTCACCTGGGTCACCCTTGAAACAACTTTTTCAAGTCGACAACAAATCATCACCTCACTTCTTTGCAATCGTTAATTTTTAAAAAATAAATTTATTTATCATTGACTGTCAATCAAAATAAAATATCAATTTTTAACAATTCAAAAGACAAAAATTTGTATAATTTTTCATTGACAATTTAATTTACATACATTGTCAATTTATAGAAAAATATATTATTTATTGAACTTGAAATTTTCATAAAAAACGATTAAAATTTTCCTCACAAAATGTCACCCTTAAAAGTCACTAAGTGTCTCGTTAAGGGATGCCTTTCACCTATCTACATTTTATTTTATTTTTTTATGTTTGAACGTGCTTTGAATTCCATTTGGATATGAGGGTGCAAAGAGTGCAAAGGTGGAGGATTGTGAGATTCATAAAAAACTAGGTGTGGGAAGATTCGAAGGTTAATAGGTAATCCTCGACTGAGGGATTACCCATTATCTTCATATCCCCAGTAGTTTTCCTTTAAACCTTTTGCTTCACTTTGTTCTTATGTGTATACAATAAATATTTAAAAAAAATTAAAATCATACTGTAATTATTCATTCAAAGTATTAAATTTTTTATAATATTTTTCAATTTTTTATACATCACAACTTGAAAAAAAATATTCAATCATCAATCTACAATCATTTATCATAAATTTTATTTTTCAATATATAATACATCAAATTTAAAATAAAAACATAAAAACATAAAAATCAATTATACCTATATGTTGTTGAAAATGAAACAAAATTATAGCGTTAAAATATTATAGGTGTGAAAAATACTCAAATGCAGACAAGCAATATTTTAAAAATTTTCCAAACGATTAACTTTGTGTGCTACGAAGCACGAGTTTTCTGATATCAAACTATGTATACACTTTATACATAGTCTGTCATGTTTTTTGTATATATATCGTTAAATATTGTCAACACCATAAACATGAAATCAACAAAAATTTGAATCATGAATCACAAAAAAAATACATTACAAATTTAGTATATAAATTACATTTTTCCATTGCACATAAATTCATTTTTAAATATCAATAATAATTAATAAAATTAAAAAATAATTACAAATTATAATAAAAAACAAATCAATACAAATTTCATTAAATCATTTGTAAAGATAATTTATGAATAACCATATAAAAATAAATAAATAAAAACCCATCAAAAAGATATCACATATTAACGACATTTAATTAATCACTACATTTAATAAAATACTTTCCTAAATCGATAAAGTTCATCAAGAGCCAAAAAAAAAAAAACAAAAATAAATATAAAAAGTAAATAAAATCTTTGTGGATTACGTGATTCTCCCATCAAAGTATTCATTATTAAATACAGTAAAAATTAATCAATATTAAATTCGATCTATAAATTAACAAATAAGTAAGATTAAATAAATTATTATTTATTATTATTATTATTATTTTTGATATGACTGAAATTGAATAGATTCATATGCACATGTATCTGTCATTCAATCAAAAGAACAATAATATATAAACGTGACTTTTCTACAAGTGTGTATTGTTACGTGATATATAATAGATAAAATGGTAACACACGTTGACGTAAATTTATACTTTTACCTTATTGTATCATCTGCAAATATATAGGTATATATATATATATATACTTATACCAGTAGTAAAGTGAAATGATGAAAGCGTCTATCTTTAACGTAATGCGAAATCCAGAAATCCCCATGAGAGATCAAATGAGCCGCGTGGTAAACTTATACTTTCCCTACATGTATTTGTATATTCAACATACACAGTCAAATGAAAAAAAAAAAAAAAAAAAGGGGAAAGACCCTTTTTTGCAATTAGGAGAAAAAGGGATTTACCAAGTTGAGTATATATGTATAAATTTCATCGCGATATTATGGTCAAAAATATATGAAAAAAAATTAAAATGATAATACGTATGTATATAGTTGTGATATTGCCCTAGAGAATAGATATCAACTGAATAATGACAAGTTGAATCAAAAGACTTCACTGACCATGTGGGTTTTTTATTATTATTTTTCTGTTTTGCTTTTTTTTTTTTTTTATAATGATATTATTAATTGTCGAGTTAAAAAGAAAAATTATTTTGTTATTTAAATTTGAGATATATTTTTTATTTTCTTTTATTTTTCACCGGATGTACATGAATGCACTGTATTTTTTTATATTTATATACTGAGTTGTATTTAAAATTTAAAGAGACATGTGTGTAGTTATATAAATCCACGAAATTATCTAAATTTGTTTAAAAAACTTTTTATAGAATTTTGTGACCTTAGTGTCATTTATATGAGTTTTTATTAGAACTTATTTGTTTGTCATTGATGAATCATTGTTGAATATAATTTCCGGTTGTTTTAAATAATTTTTATAAATAAATATTAATAAATTATGAAAAATATATATATATAATTAATAATAAATTTTTAAATATTAATTTAAAGTGTTTATTTAAATTTTTTAAATAGTTTTTTTTATTTTTATTTTGATTAATTATAACAGTTCATGTAGGTTGTTTTAACTATATTCTTAGGTACATATATATGTATGTTAATATTTATATATATTTTAAAAATTTATTTGTGTGTTGATATATATCTTATACATTATTCATAAATTAATGACGGTTTTGAATGTTTTATTAATTAGGATTTTAAAGCTAAACAATTCAAGTATTTAAGTTGATACGCTTGATGATGATGATACTCGTAGAGCGTGTCGATCGTTGAAAGTGTTTGGTTTAATGTCTTGTCTTATGTATAGACACTTTTATCGGTCCTTTTATATCTCAATATGTATATAACGGTATTAATCGAATAAAAAAAATTACAAAAATTTTGATGAATATATAATTTTTTTGTATTTTAATTTAATCACTCGTCAAGCGTATAAAAAAATTCAAGTACAAAAAAAAAAAAATATACAAATATTTTTAATTTATCAATTGTTTTATTAAAAAAACTTTTAACAATTAAACAAATTTAATTTTTTTTTATTTAAAAAAAAAAAATAAAAAATATCCACGAAATTTCTCAAATAAAAAAAACTTGATTTTTATTTTTATCATAAATGAGTGTTCAGCTTTAAATTAAGGTTACTCCAGCTTCCACACACTTGGTTAAACACACAAGGGGGTAGTTAAGGGTGGTTTTTATTTTTTTATTATTTTTTTTTTTTTTTTTTTTACTGTGTTTAACGGGCAGGCATGATAGTTCACCCCCTCTTAGAAATGTGTCGTTATCGATTAGCTAAAAACCCTTCAACAAATACATCCCTCAATGCGTCTACTAAATATATGTATATTCAAAAATTATTATATTTATAACAATTTTAAAATTATAATAATAATAAATTTATATATTTTTTATGAATATATATATATTCTTTTTTTATAGATAAAAATATAATTTTATTTATTTGATCCCTTATATAGCATAGCCATAGCAAATGGACCGTAAAAATATTTTCAGACCAAATATTTTTGAAAAAAAAAAAAATATCATCGTAAAAGGTTGAAAAACCGCTTATAAGTGGCCCTGGATTGCCACCCTTTGGATCACTACCGTTAGATGATAGCTCGTCAAAAAACTTGGACTCTTTTTTTCTTCTTGTTATTTTTATATTTTTTTTTATTTATTTATTTTTTTTATGTCTCTTCTCTACTTACTGCATGTAGAACATATATTCCATGTAGCTGGTATATTCTGTATAACAACATGAAGGTCCATTTTATATATTTCTGAGTTTACGATCGCTCTGGGCAAAAAGCAGAAAGGTGGAAGAGACCTCTTCCGTCCATCAATTTCGATGATCTTGTCGAAGATGCAACCGGGCGTTATGTCTTCGGTCGTTAAACTTGCTGAATTTACTGATTGGGGTGTCATTAAATTTTACTATAATTTACGAGCTAGAAAATATATTTTTTTTTCTATTAAAAAAAAATTGTTTAATTTTTTTTTATTTATCATTGAAATAAATATTATTAATATTCATTTTTATTTTTTATCAAGTAATTAGCTTCTTTTATGATGTTATTATCATTTTTTTATTTTATAATAATATAGTTGAATTGAATTTATATTTTATTTGATAAAATTGCAATTACAATTTATATTTGTATGAAAAGATTTTAAATATTTTTTTAAAATCTACTACATTTTAAAGGATTTAAATTTTTATTTTATTTCAATCTCAAATACTTGAACGATTCAATTTCAATGATCTCAATCGGTTTATAGACATTTCAAATGAATAGATGTGTATGTATATTTAAAGATGAGTCAGCCTTTTTAAAATCTGTCTATTGAAAATAGATATATATTATTAACCTGAGTATTAAATAATTTCTTCTTTTTTTAAATTGAATTTATATGAAAAAAAAAAAAAAAAGAAAAAAAAGTACTCTACCTTTTCTGAGTATTATTTATTTTATTTATTAAAAATCACAAGTTATTAATTTTAAAATAAACTTTAAAAAGTTATTAAATAAAATAAAATTGTATAAACATTTAAACAAACTATAAGAAAAATTGAATTTCTACTTTTTTTTGTTAAATTCAATGGATAAATCCAAGTGATAACAATAAAACCTTAGACAAATTTAAGCCTAAATAAATAAAATAGATTTTTTTTTTTTTATTTTCTCATTCAGTATTTTGTATTATGTTAAGAAAAAAATAAATAATAGTGTATACAGGTCTTTTGGTTTTTTTAGCCAGAGGGTGTTGTGTATGTATAGTCTCCATTTTATGTACACCATCACGTCTTACATCCTAAAAGCTCACGTCATTCAGTAATATGATGTTTGTTTTTTTTCTCCAACTTTTCAAAGCTTTACCCTTGCTTATTATTATTTTTCTATTATACAAATAAATAAATATATACTTTTCTTTTTTTTGTTGTGATGCACAAATGCAATTCATTAATTGGATCGTATAAGGGTTTACTTCCGAAAACACTCGTGTATTAACGTGAGTCGATGAAAAAAAGGAACAATTATTTTGAGTAGTTGAACCAAATTTATGTATATATAAATTTATTACTCCCTTAGTTTGATCATTGCTAATATTTAGTCTTGTATAAACTTTATTGTACATATTGAACTACTTGAAACATATGAATAGTATTACGTGTGGTGGTAATACAAATAATACTTGTACATATGGGAAATAAAATATAGTAATTTATTATTTTTAACATGAGTGTTATTATAAAAAATAAAATAATAAAATATATATATTTTTTTTAATTTTTAGTTATTATTAAAAATAATAAAATACATCTTATGATATAACTAGTTGATTTAAAAATATTTGAAGAATTTATTTTATTTTTTTTTTTTTTGTTAAATAATTTAAGAAAATATAATAACAACGAAATTAATAATTATATTTGTTAATTTTTTTATTATTAATAATTCGAAGAAAAAAATTAATTAATACTTTAATTGAAAACAAATTTGACAACCAGAACAATTACGTTTATGATCACAATCATCTGGTTTTGTTGTTGTATATGTTGGAACATTTTTTGGTGCATCTGTTGGAAAATATCCTGGTTTTGATGCTGGTGTTTCTGATCCCGAAGTCGGTGGTTTTACACCATGTTTTTTCTGACATAAATCAAGTGAATTTTCGTAAATTTTCATTACATTTCTAAACAAATCTACAGATTTTTGAAATTCATTTTCCAATGACACTAACCAAGTAGATTCAATAATATGTATGTCATTTTCTATTCTAATTACGAGATCTTCAACACTTTCTATGTTGTTTAATTTTTCAGTATAACATTTTGTCTTTGCATTGTCAGAGTATACTTGGCATATAAATAATTGAGTATCAAAATAATCTACAAACTTCTGTACCAACTAGAAAATTTTATGATTAAAAAGAATTATTTTTAGATATTTTTAATTATAATATAATTTTTATTTTGTTTTTTTTTTTAATATGTTTATACTTACATTGATATTGTACTTTGTATTGTTGTTTAATTTATTAACAAATTCATCACGTAAATTGATAATATTTCTGGTTGCAGTTAAGTACTTATTATATGCACTATTAGTCATATTTTGTATGCATTGGCATACAGAGCTTTTTGGATCTATCATTAATTAAATAAATCAAATTATTATTATCAATTTGAAGAGTAAAAAATAATTAATTTAAAAATATTTACCATTGATGCATTGAAAATTAAATTCTAGCATATTTTTTTCTATGAGCATTCCCAAATAACAATTATATTGTTCTACAGTATTAAAATACTTAACATATATTCTTTCTTCTATTAAATTTTCAAATTCGATATTTTTTTCTTGCAAAGAATTAAGTTTATTATATAATTCTTTGATATTATCTGGTCTTAAATCAATGTTACAATCGAATGCCTAAAAAAATAATTTATATTTATTTGAAATATTTTGTAAATTATTTTTAAAATTGTTATTTAAAATTTACTCACCTGGCTTGTTGAATAGCAAACTAAAAAAATGCCAAAAGCAATAATTGTTTTCATCGTAAACAGAGTTTATCACTTTTTTAATTTAACTGTGTGTAAAAACTGAGTTGGTAACTGAATGTTCAATATTTATTTTTTTATTAATTTATATAATTTTCAATCTTGTTTTTTCATATATATTTTTAAAAAAAAAACAACCGCATCGGGAAGTATAGATTATTATTTTATCTTTAAATATGTGACAAAATATTTAATAACAACTGTCGTGTCATAATAATATTATACAAATTTGCGGGATAAGCATGTTGCGTTTTAATATTAAAATCTCATATTTCTGGTTTTTTAATTTTATTTTTATTTTAAAATTAAAACGTGTTTTTAAATATACAAACAAATATAAAAATAATCAACAATTTTCATACCTGAATTTATTTACTTTTTTAAATACAATTTAATTTTTATTTATTTATTTTTTTTTTTGTTTCAGAAGTTTATCAAATTGCTGTTTATTTACTGTTGGAAATCCTGTTGTTTTTATTCATCGAATTTCATCATAATGTGAGTCATTTTATATTTTATTATTGATTCTGATAATATTTTTATAATTTGCTGAAAATTATTTATCAACACAAGTACCATTTTTGATAACTGCATACACAAACAAGTGATTGTTGTTCTGTTTTGCTAAAATAATTGAAAGCTGAATCAATACAATTATTCATCAAAAATAATATTTCATTATTTCTAATGTCATCATTCACTAGATGATTTACTGTATCCCGATAATCATTGACATATTGAACTCCACCAAAATTACTTTCATAAATCGATTCAAGAGCATATTTTCGTTTCTAAAATTAAAAAAAATAATTTAATTTTTCTTTAATTAAAATATGTTATTTAATATTGTCGTTTTTGAGTAAAACATTTTACCTCAAGAGCTCGATTAATCATCCGATAAAAATAAGCAAGATGCTCTTGATAACACTGCTTCATTTGTGTATCACCTTTTTGCCATTTTTCAATAATTGATTCACTGTCACAATGCCATGATGAACTTTGAACATTGTAATAGTTACCAATTTTACCAAGCATTTGATCTTTTAATTGACACAATTCTGTTGTTTTTTCCATATATATATCATACAACACAGTCTCTCGGGTTATTTTAAAATCATTCAAGCGTTGATCAATATCAGACAAAGTATTTGGATGCCAAGTTGTTGCTTCTACATCACCGAACTGTCGATGAAATTTTAAATTAAAAAGTTGATTAATTTATTGTAAAAAATTAAACTCACCTGTGCCAAAATAATTGGCAAAAGAACACTTAAAGTTAAAACAGTTTGATGCATGTTAACTTTTACAAATAATGAATTAAACGCTTTAAAAAATTATTCAATTTATATATACTCAATAATCTCTCCCTCTTTGAACAGAAATTAATTGACATAAAAGAATTTATATTTTTTTTAAAAAGAATTTGATGAATATTTTATTTTAATCTAAAATATTTTTTGATAATAAAATCTATTGATTATTTAAAATAAAAACATTTGATAATTAAAAAAAAAAAATTAATAAAAAAAAAAAATAATTAATTTTTTAAATTGTTATTAAATTCCATTTTTATTGTTTAACATTTTAAAGACACGTCTTCACGTACTGAATTTGTTTGTTTTTTATTTTTGTATTTTTCGTAATAATGAAAAAAATAAAAATTTACAGTCAAAAACTTTTTGTTGTTCAAGCAGCCTGATTATTACTTGTTTAAATTTTCTACATAGCTTGTTTTTTGGTGTTCTGCCCTGTCTACTTATTTTCGCACAAGATAATCCAACTATAATCCAGATATACGTTTTAACCCCAAGCTTTTCAGTATTTCTTTTTCCCTTATACACTCTGGAATTTTCATGAAAATCTTCCTTGTGGAAAGTTATCTGAGCCAGTTTGGCGTTGGTTAATGGGATTGAAATCGTTTTCAGTGTATACTTTGAATGAGCTACAAGAAATGGCTCCCACTGGTGCTCTCTTGTATATATTTTTATTTTTTATAAAGAAGCAATACCTGAATTTAGTTTAAAAAGAAAAAAATATATATATATATATATATATAAATATCTTGAACTTTATCTAGGATTTTTCTTCAAAAATTATTTTTATTCATTGATTATCATTTAAAACACAAAGTGTTTGGCTGTGTCTATGAAATTGTTCTTTAAGGATCAGTTTTTTTAAAATAGGTTATTTCAGTTAAAAAATTAAATTGAGCAAACAACACTGAAAGACAATGTTTCCAGGCGTTGTATAAATTATTTCTAGCTATTTGAAGTTTTTCTTGAACTTTGACGCTAACGCTGACCTCAAAACAAAACTTGTTTATTTCGTTAAGAACGAAATTGATGACGAGTATCCTTTTAATATAAAAAAAGACTTAATTAAATATTTATTGAATAAAAAAAATAATCATTTTTTAAATCAACAAAATCAAATAACAATCAATAGAGTATTCAAAGAGGATAAATTCGATGCTTATGATCGTAATACTCGCTTGTCGTTTTGTATGACAAATAAAGAACCCTCGACCTATCAAATCCAAACTGAAATCTTATGTGAATGATGAAAATTGATACTTTCGGTCACCATAACCGACAATTTTTCATGAAAAGCCACTCGATTGTCTATATATTTTCATTATTGCTGTTATTTTTTGTTGCTTATATTTTTTTTTTCTACGAAATCCTTGCTCGTCTGATGTATTGTTTTTTTTTTTTTTTTATATTTATATATTCTTGATGGTTTATTAATATTTTTCGTATTATAACATAATTGATGTCTCCAAATTATTTGAAAAAGAAAAATTAAAAATAATAGTAAAAATAGAAAAAAAAAATATTGAAACAATTAAATACACATTTTTAATAAATATCAATTTCGAGTATAAACTGTATAGACATTTTTTTTTTTTTTGGAACAGTTGTATAAGCTGAAAATAATAGAGAAAATCCTCTCGAGACCATAGCAATTTACACAAAATCATGTATAAGTGTTGTGTGTAAAATATATAGGTATACAGACTTATCGAGAATCCGCAATATCAGTGAATTTAGCGATTTATATGTTTGTTGTAACGCTTGATAAGCCCAGTACAAATAGATATATGTTGAATTCCCTCTGTGAAACATTCAAGCTTGACACTGTGCGAAATAGTCAGAATGATTTTAGGAAATATATATATATATATATCTGAATGAATGGATGATGGTAAGCATATAAACACCCATGAGAGAGTTTGCAAAATAGTAATACTATCATACTGTGTGTATATATGTTGGATATATTTTCCGGTATCTCTGTGGCATGCCAAAATGTATATAGGTATATATAGGGGTGGCAAGAATAGATAGAAGCACAAACGAGTTGACGGGGCACACTAAAATCTTTTCTACCGTCCATAAATTCAATAATCTGCTACGCACAAATACGACAACCTGATAAGCCCTATTTTCAAACTCTGTTCACGTACAACTGTAGCACGTTGATATATATATATATATATATATATATATATATATATATATATTCACTTTTTTTTTCTATTTTATTTATTTATTTTACACAATGGACAAACACCTTGCCTGACAATTGCCTAGAAATGTCCAACAAACAAAAGACAATCTAGACTTTTCTCATAAAAGTAAGCTTATTTCTGTCTATGTTATACTGAAATAATATTTCAATTGAAACATCTTTTTTTTTTTAATTTAAAAAAGTTTTAGTTTTTTTTAATTTCTTTTTTTTAAATATTATGGGTAATTTAATATAGATAAATAAGTGAAATATTTGGTGTTAAATTTAACACTAAAATTTTTGATAAAAAGGGTGAATAATTTTAAAAGAATATAAACATCAAAAAAAAATAATAAAATATTATACTTGAGATTTTGAGTCAAGTCTTTAATAATATTTTAAATAACAAAAACTTTTTTAAATAATTTTTTTATAATATTTTATCTATTCATTTTTTTCACTTGGGTTATTTCGATTATTTTTTTATTGTAAATATAGCTGAACTAGTAGTATGCCAGTGTGTTATAGATAAAATAGTATAAAAAGTATAAAGAAATGAGTTAACATTTATGATTATCGAATATTCATAAAATATGATTTAGAGAGCTTTGAACGACACGTATACTGCAAAATGATTGTTCTATAGACATTTTAAAATATAATTCAAAAATAACCGAATGGTTGGTTTAAGATGATATACACGTATACAATCATCGACCATGTACATATTTATATAAAATATGTATTACCTCAAAGCTATTTTATTACTTGACAGTTTGGTCAAACTGTTTAAAAATGTAGCAACACTCTTATAGACTTCAAAAGAAAAAAAAATAAACTAAAGAATAAAGAAACAAAATAATAAAAATAAAACTTTGAAAATATAAATAAATATTCCAACTATATATATACATAGTAATTTTTTATTACTAAAATTTTCTAGACACCTGTTAAATATTAATTTAAAAAAAGAAAGAAAAAAACGATAAAAACAATTCTTTTTTTATTTTATATACGTCATATTTATCATTTTATTGTTTTGTTATTTTATTTTTTATAATATAAATTTATTAAAATGATGTTAAAGCTGTATCTAACTATTAAAGATATAGAAAATATAAATATATATGCATCACTTGATGATGACAAGTAGGAAGTTAAGTACATTCATTAAAAAGTTTTGTAGTATATCCTTAGTAAATCCTTGACTTGATGAAAACTAACTCAGTTTATGATTATAATTAAAACTTATATATTTTCTGACAGTTATATTTTTCACTATTTTAAATCTATAAAACTTTTTTAAAAAATTCAATTGATGATTATATGAATAATAATAAAAAAAAAATAATTTTCATTTTTTATTAATCAAATAAATCAACATAGCTGCAACTACGCAAAATAACTTTATCATATTAAAACCACTCCTGTTTAAAAATATACATAATGTATAGTTTAAATGTCAGTATTATCTATATTTATTATTAATATTTTTTATTATTATATTTTCTTTTATTATTTGAATGATGCCGCTATGTATAATAATTGTCTTGTGAATTACATGCAGTACAATTTGATGATATTTAATTGTGCTTGTTGTATATATATATATATATATATGTACATTTTTTTATATTTTTAATTTGTCTATTTTATGTTTAGTTATTTATTTTTTCTTTTGCTTAAACATTAGCAGGATGGGCTGGGCTCTTTCTTGCGTGAAGTTCCCATATTATTGCCTCTGTCGAGGCGCTTAATTGAAGCACTCTTTGTGACGGTCCCTGATTAACCGTATACCATTATAATTTGTGTAATTTTACACACATTTTTTTTTATTTTATTTTTTTATTATAGTTTCATGATGATTTGTTGGTTATTTCTTGTAAATGATATCATTTTATACTTGACTATAACATGACGTTTGTAAATTAAATGAAAAACAATTAGAAAAATATTTTATCTAGCTCACATTTAATAAGTTTAAACGGAAATACATTAAAGTGCATCTTTATGTACATTGACATTGAAATATTTGACTCAACTTTAAATTACTATATAATTATGGGTGCGTTAAAATTATTATTTTTATTTATTTAAAATTTTTTTCTATTGTTTATGGATTGTGATGATGATGATGATGTTGATGACAACCCTTGCGAATAATTTAACACAATTGTTACTTGAAAATTATTGACTGTATATGCAGATGATAACCTTGATAATTTCATGGTCAAATAAAAAAATTAAATTGATGGAAAACAATGACCCAAATACCCTTGAAATTTTTAACAAAAGATTTATAATTATAATTATTATTAATTGTCAGAAATTGTTTAATAATATTGATGATGGAAATTTTATTAACAAATAAGGTTTTGTTAATTTTTATTCATTTGACTGACATTGATGAAACAAAATGTATTATTTTCATATATATTTGTTTGATTTTTTTATGTGTAATAATTAACATACAATTAAAGCTTCACTCCATACCAAAACTACTTTTGGTTTTGTCTTGGTCTTGTCTTGAAAACCAAGCCAAGACAAAAACAAAACTAATGTTGTCAAAACCGAGAAAAAACCAAGACAATATTTTGTGCTAAGACAAGAACAAAACAAGCTGGGCTCAGTCTTGGGTGAAGTCCTACAAGCCAGAGTCTGTTTTGTAAAAATAGGGCATTTTAGTCGATGATAATTTTTCTAGATTCAAATATAATGGTTTTATGATTCAATCGTGTAAACAACAATAAAAGACGTTATTTCTAAGCATGAAATAAATTATTTCTATACATTTCCAATTTTTATTGGACTTTGAAGATAACTTCTACCTCCGACTTAGAGTCAACTTTGTGAAAATGGGACATTTTCGTAAAAATAAAATTTTCTTGGTTTAAATATCAAAAGATTATGATTGAATTTAGTCGACAACAATGGAAGACGTTGTTTAGGAGCATAAAATAAATTATTTCTATTCATTTCCAATTTTTATTGGACTTTGAAGATAACTTCTACCTCCGACTTAGAGTAATCTTTGTAAAAATGGCACATTTTCGTCAAAATAAATTTTTCTTGGTTTAAATATTGAAATATTATGATTGAATTTAGTCAACAACAATGGAAGACGTTGTTTAGAAGCATAAAATGAATTATTTTTATTCATTTCCAATTTTTATTGGACTTTGAAGATAACTTCTACCTCCGACTTAGAGTAATCTTTGTAAAAATGGCACATTTTCGTCAAAATAAATTTTTCTTGGTTTAAATATTGAAATATTATGATTGAATTTAGTCAACAACAATGGAAGACGTTGTTTAGAAGCATAAAATAAATTATTTTTATTCATTTCCAATTTTTATTGGACTTTGAAGATAACTTCTATCTCCGAATTAGAGTAATCTTTGTAAAAATGGCACATTTTCGTCAAAATAAATTTTTCTTGGTTTAAATATTGGAATATTATGATTGAATTTAGTCAACAACAATAAAAGACGTTGTTTAGAAGCATAAAATAAATTATTTTTATTCATTTCCAATTTTTATTGCACTTTGAAGATAACTTCTACCTCCGACTTAGAGTCAAGTCTGTAAAAATGGGACATTTTCTTAAAAATAAATTTTTCTTGATTCAAATATTGAAATATTATGATTGAATTTAGTCAACAACAATGGAAGACGTTGTTTAGAAGCATAAAATAAATTATTTTTATTCATTTCCAATTTTTATTGCACTTTGAAGATAACTTCTACCTCCGACTTAGAGTCAAGTCTGTAAAAATGGGACATTTTCTTAAAAATAAATTTTTCTTGGTTTAAATATTGAAATATTATGATTGAATTTAGTCAACAATGAAAGACGTTGTTTAGAAGCATAAAATAAATTATTTTTATTCATTTCCAATTTTTATTGGACTTTGAAGATAACTTCTACCTCCGACTTAGAGTAATCTTTGTAAAAATGGCACATTTTCGTCAAAATAAATTTTTCTTGGTTTAAATATTGAAACATTATGATTGAATTTAGTAAACAACAATGAAAGACGTTGTTTAGAAGCATAAAATAAATTATTTTTATTCATTTCCAATTTTTATTGCACTTTGAAGATAACTTCTACCTCCGACTTAGAGTAATCTTTGTAAAAATGGCACATTTTCGTCAAAATAAATTTTTCTTGGTTTAAATATTGAAATATTATGATTGAATTTAGTCAACAACAATGGAAGACGTTGTTTAGAAGCATAAAATATATTATTTTTATTTATTTCCAATTTTTATTGGACTTTGAAGATAACTTCTACCTCCGACTTAGAGTCAAGTCTGTAAAAATGGGACATTTTCTTAAAAATAAATTTTTCTTGGTTCAAATATTGAAATATTATGATTGAATTTAGTCAACAACAATGGAAGACGTTGTTTAGAAGCATAAAATAAATTATTTTTATTCATTTCCAATTTTTATTGGACTTTGAAGATAACTTCTACCTCCGACTTAGAGTCAAGTCTGTAAAAATGGGACATTTTCTTAAAAATAAATTTTTCTTGATTCAAATATTGAAATATTATGATTGAATTTAGTCAACAACAATGGAAGACGTTGTTTAGAAGCATAAAATAAATTATTTCTATTCATTTCCAATTTTTATTGGTTTTTGAAGATAACTTCTACCTCCGACTTAGAGTCAAGTCTGTAAAAATGGGACATTTTCTTAAAAATAAATTTTTCTTGGTTCAAATATTGAAATATTATGATTGAATTTAGTCAACAACAATGGAAGACGTTGTTTAGAAGCATAAAATAAATTATTTTTATTCATTTCCAATTTTTATTGGACTTTGAAGATAACTTCTACCTCCGACTTAGAGTCAAGTCTGTAAAAATGGGACATTTTCGTCAAAATAAATTTTTCTTGGTTCAAATATTGAAATATTATGATTGAATTTAGTCAACAACAATGGAAGACGTTGTTTAGAAGCATAAAATAAATTATTTCTATTCATTTCCAATTTTTATTGGTTTTTGAAGATAACTTCTACCTCCGACTCAGAGTCAAGTTTGTAAAAATGGGACATTTTCTTAAAAATAAATTTTTCTTGGTTGAAATATTGAAATATTATAATTGAATTTAGTCAACAACAATGAAAGACGTTGTTTAGAAGCATAAAATAAATTATTTCTATTCATTTTCAATTTTTATTGGACTTTGAAGATAACTTCTATCTCCGTCTTGAAGTCATCTTTGTGAAAATGAGGCATTTTTGTCCAAATAAATTTTTTCGGTTAAAATATTGAAGTATTATGATTGAATTCAGTCTACAACAATGAAAGACGTTGTTTCCGAGCATTGAATGAATTATTCTTACTTATTTTGAAATGTTATTGGACTTTGACGCGAACATCAGCATCCAAGCCAGACTCAGTTTTGTGGCAATAAGGCATTTTGGTCGTTAATAATTTTTTGAAGTTCCGATATAATGGTTTCACGTTTTAATCGTGTAAACAACTATTAAAACCAAGCTGAGACCAAGACAAGACTAATTTTTTTGAAGCCAAGACAAGATCAAAACAAAACTGAGCTCAGTCTTGGCATATTTAGTTTTGAGTGAAGCCCTACATACAATTTATTCAATCTACCTTGGTGTAATTTTTTATTTTATATGTCTTTAAATTATAATTGTTTTATAGTCATACAACTCAAAACATATTGAGCATTCTATATGTGTGTATGTGATGTATTATAATTTTCATAAAAATCATGACTCACGTCAAGGCTTCATCAGGTCTTCCATATATATTTTATTGAATTGATATTTTTTTTAACAATTAAATTTTTAAATTTATTATTTTACATATATAATTTATGCAATTTAAATATATAATATACTCAGGTATTTTATAAAACAAGAAGAAAACATATATATAATATTATTTTTTTTAAATATCATAAAATGATGAGATGAAAATAAACAGTTGGTAGCAAACTGCATATATTTTTTTAAAGTATTATTGACCAGTCTGAGCACGAAGTGGACAACTTGGTAACTGGTTTCCGTAGAATATTTGTTTGTAAGTTTTAACGATTTGCCGCTTTACCATATTGATGCACAAACAAATATACAAGTTCCAATGTTTTTTTAAAGATTTATCAAATTTAACGAGCCACACATGTGTTTATTATTCAAAATACGATTAAACGATTGTTGCAATAATTATTATTACAATTGATTATTTTTAAAATATTCATTTTATATTAATAATATTATATCCTGTTTACAATCAAAAGATGAAAAATAAAAAAAAAATATATCCTACTCATTTTTTTTATTACCAACGTAAATTTAAATTTAAATAAAAATACAATAAAATTACATTGAGATTTTTATAATAATAATAACATAAACATGAATATTTAAAAAATATAAAAAAAAAAAAATTTTAACTCTGACGGTAATTAGCAAAGATCAGTGATAATGTGTTATCGCAAGTACACGATACGGGCAATTCACTGTAGGTCGAGAACTAAAAAAAGAGGTAAACGGGGATGAGGTGTAACTAATGTAAAAGAAAATAAGAAAATTAAAAGTATGAAAAAAAATAAAATATATAAATAATATAAAGATTTTAGTCTTGATTGTAACGCTCGTAAGGTCACAGACCTGCGATCTGGTTGGTAGACCATGTGTACCGACCCCGTGGTCGTCGTTTTCTTTAAAAACACTACTCGAGGACGCCGAGCATGCACCATGCACCTATATATGTATATACATTTTTTTTTTTTTGCAAATGATCTGGCAAAATCCCAGCTGATTTATTTTCAAAAAAAAATAAAAAAAAAAAAAAAAAAACAGGTAAATCCCTGTGATTTACAGAAATATTCATGTCTCATTTAAAAAACAATACTAAATATGAAAATTTTTCATTTTCATAATTTTGTTTTTTAATTATTCTGATTTCTCACTTGACAAGCTATGAATATTTTTATTTTTATAAAATATTTATAAAATGATTAATTTGTAAAATAATAATTATTGCTGCTATTATTATTAAAAAATAAATGTTTTGATTTTTTTTTTTTTTATTGCGGTGCTTGACCTCACGACCCAAAGTGCAAAAGTTTCTCGGATAAAACTGCGTTCTCGCCAATCCATCTATCTAACCATCCAACAAATCTTGTCTTCTTTACTCGTTCTGATTCGCTTCCAATGCTAGATCGTTTCAATCGGTCTCATCCGGTTCCCACGTGCTCAATTACCTACGATACTCACAATGTCCTCAGGTGCCAGTACATTTACAACGTCCAAGTAATATAAGCTTGGATAATTTACTCATGTATCAATGCAAAAAAATTTATATAAATATATAAACTTGAATTTTAAAACCATGAAAAAATATATGTATATATTTTTTTTCAGTGTAAAATTATAATTTTATTTCATTATAAAAATATATTTTATTGAATTTCAATAAAATTATAAATTATAATTTTTTTTTTTTGATTTGTTGATT
Organism: Lysiphlebus fabarum; assembly: GCA_011426435.1. Taxonomy (NCBI): domain Eukaryota; kingdom Metazoa; phylum Arthropoda; class Insecta; order Hymenoptera; family Braconidae; genus Lysiphlebus; species Lysiphlebus fabarum. The sequence goes on from WSYQ01000013.1 coordinate 903,542, forward strand.
TTTTGTTTATTTATTTTTTTTCATTTATACATCCGTTGGTGCAATACATATATACAATAATGCATTTGTCAAGAGAGGGTATCTTTGTCATTGGACAAATACCATTTGGTTGACTGACACGTCTCATAAAGTCATTACTGTTGATGAGACCACAGTCCCTTGACACAAGTCAAGACACTGGCTCATTCATAATATGTGTTGTTAAATACTAAAGTTGACATCATTTGACCTGTCTTCCCGCTCTAATAATTTACACTTTTGAATTTATATAAACATGAGTCATAAACACCCCAGTCAATATATAATTGCTATATATAATTTTTTAATTTTTAATTCTTGGTATTGAATTATAATTTTTTTTTTTTTTTCATTTCATATATTAATAACTCTGTGAGTGGTAATTTTATATTTATTTATTTATTTTGGTTTGTCTGACTACTTTGTCTTCATCTACTTACTCTGATGAAAAATAGAATTATTTCGCATGAATTCATTCGTGGTAAATTAATTTTATTTTTTATTTTTATACTCAATCTTTATAAATGAATGAAGAAACTAGCATCTTGCTGGCACAATCATTAATTTCATTCGACCCTGGAAATTCGATGTTGTCCAGATCTCTCATATACCGATCCTTTTCGATCGCAATCGTTCGATTTTTACCTCTTTTTTTTTCGACAGTTTTATATATGTATGTCCTCTTCCCACTCACAGTTTCTGAAAATAAAAGAAAAAAAAAAAAAAAACTATCAAGAGTATACATATTGAATTAAGAAAAAGATGTGAATTTATTTATTTTTATTAATTTTTTTTTTTATATACCCCGTTACATTGTTGAAATGACCATTTTACGAATTATTTTGATACAAAAAAAAATAAACATACATTAAGCATAAAAATAAATAATGAAATAAACATAAAAATGAACTCATGAAAATTACAATGTTTATTTTTATGTGGTTTTATTAAAAACACATAATTTTTTTGAAAATGCGTTTATCAATTCAAATTATGTATACGTTTTGTATAGTTAAAATCTTTTGATAATAATAAAAAAAATAAAAAAATTTTTTACAGAAAGACCTTGTTTTTTTTTTTTTTTTTGAGACAAGAATTGAGGCTGCCCCCTGAACCGGATCACAGCATTAACCTCTATCGTCGGTCTTTTTATCCAGCTTTACTTTTTCTTTATATATTTTTTTATTTTTTTATTTTTTTCACCTTTTTCACATCACACATTCACGAATCATTGCTTCTTTTTATTTATTTACAATTGCCATATGCTCAATCTTTTTTAACATTTATACGATTCCACATAACCCAACTTTAACTTGAATGCAATTTTCTACAAATCAAGATTATCAGTAAACCTTCACTTAAATATTCATTACACATATATTTCAAGCACTTGCAAACTTGAAAAAAAAATATATATATAAATAAATAAATACAAAAAAAAATAATCCTTTCATTTACAAGTATCAAATATTTTCATCTATCTTTTTAAAATAGCAATTCCAATTATATTTACATCAAGCTAATATTAACAACAAACAATTCAATTGTTTATTAATTTTTTTTATAAACTATAATACTCATTTATCTCATTATATCTATAAAATATAAAAATAATAAATTGATATTTAAAAAAAAAAAAAACATAATTATATATCAAAATAAATCAGCTTCAATTTATCATCAATAGAATATTAAAAATAATAATAATAATCAACAATGAATTGTTGGTTTTTTTTTTTTCATTATTAAAAAACAATATATATATATATAAATAAATATATTTAATTATTATAAAAGCCGGAAGACATTGCAATATTTTAATAAGCAATTTGTGCAAAAATAAAAATTGAAAAAGTTAAATAAATAATTATATTATTACTATAACTCAAAGTAGTTAATGCTATTAAATGTTGATGTATATCCTTTTTGCTTTTGGTCCAGAACAGGAGGACCGTTATCGTGGTAGTATTTATATACGTGACATATACTGATGCATTTATATATATACTTCATGATCGCGCAAGCACAGTAGCTATACGGTTACCAAGTTACATGACTACCGGTTGCGACTATTAGTCACCCCTGTGTCCAAGTAATTACGTAATCTTCATCATGTGCTTCGTGTATATACTGAGTTGCCTGAATTTTTTAACAATTTTTTTTTCCTATTTTCCTCTTACCTTCCTTTTACTTTTTTTTTTTTTTTTTATTTTATAAATTTTTTTATATATATTTAATATGTTTTTCTTTTACAAAAAAAATCTAATTAGTAGGCATATTAAAGAAGAAAAATAAAAAATAAAAAATAGTTGATACATTAGAAAGAAAATTACAGGAAATTTTTCACTTGATGTAAATGAATCAAGTTATAAAACCTTTAATTTCATAATATGATAAAAATATAAAAAATAATTGACAAATATATTTTACTATTATTTTTTTTTGTTACTTTTTTCTTGATATTTTTTTTTTAAATATTTTTATTTATTTTTGTTTAGCATGTATTTGTATTATTTAAAAAATTTTTTTCCAATGTATTTATGGTTTTTTTATTTAATATAAAATATATAAAAGTATTTATGACCACCACATACGATTATTTTCTATTATGCCATGAACTCGAAATGAATCTGTTCATCGTAATTACGTTGGTTTAATAGTGTAAGAAAAAGCGGCATACATACAATAACAACATTCGATGAAGATCCTTTACGATAAGGATACAATTACAATAAGAAGCACGACGATAATTCACACGATAACTATTTACGATGTTATTGGGATGTATTTTATTGTAAATAAATAATAATGATAATAATTATAATTTTTTTTTTTTTTTTTTTTTCAATTATAAAATAAATGAAAATGTGGTAGGTTTTGTCTATTAAACAAATTAACCTTTATTGAACTTGAATCGTGTGTAATTTATTATTTTATATTTATAAAATTTAAATACAATTATTTTTTGTATTTTAGTTTTTTTTTTTTTTTTTGCGTTTTTTATGATTGAAAGAAAAATAATATAATTAATGAAATTATTATTTTTTTTTTTTGAATAATCATAGATGTTAATTTGAATAATCAATTTTATTATATATTTTTCACTTTTCATAAACTCATTTCAATTACATACCTGTCATGACACATGCGAAAATATTACCCTGGTTAATGTGATTTTATTTTATTTTATTTTTTTTGTCTTCAACTTTCATTTCGTTTCAGTCCGACAAACCATCATGACTCAGACTTACAGTGTTTAACTAACTTCAAATGTACACGTATTTGCCGACACTGATTTTTTTTTTTTAATTTTTGCATTTTTTCTGATTCACAATTTAATGAATTATGTATTTTCGGTTCAATAGTCAAATCGTAGTAATGAAAATACTTTTGTCTTTTGTAGTTTAATTCTCAGTAATTTTAATATGTTTTTCAAAATTATTCAGACTCAATAAAATAATTATAAAAACAATCAATCAATAGTAAAACTTCTCTTACAAGCTTGAAAGTTTTATCTCTCATATTTATTTTGTACCAAATAAATCACTAAAAGCACAAACAAACTTCAAAGAAAATTATTGCCATTACAAATGACTTTAATTATATTCATGTGACGTTAAATTATAAATGAATTATATAATTGAATAAATAATTTACATCAAAAATACCAATAGAATTTGAATAATGATCTAGTTAATTATAAAATTTTTTAGAATATATAATTGTATGTTATTCTTATAAATATATGAATCAACTTGAAACTTTTGCACAACTTGATTCAACTTTTTTCAAAACTTTTTCATGAAAATAAAGTCATTTAATAATAAAATTATACTTTGAAGTATTCTCTGACTACAACGACAAGTTTTTACATATCTATATATATTTTTTTTTTTTATAAATATACCAACATGTCTGATATTTTCACAACACAAAGTTTACTTAAAATAAAAGCAAAAAAGTTCCATTTGTATGCAAACAGGATAGAATGAAAATAAAAATTCTAAATAAATAATATATATTTTTTTTTGTTTAAAAAACCTAAAAACAAGTGATAATAATATACAGAAAAATTTAAATCGTTACGTGTCAATGTATACTAAAGATTCAACTCAAGATAATACTTTCTAGTTTTTTAAAAAAAACTCAAAGATGTTTACTAAAATAATTGGGTAAAATTAAAAATTTCGAATGAATTTATTTATAGTTTAAAAATATATATTGTAAATAATATTAAATATTAAAATAGGCAAATATAAATATGAAAAAATAAAAATGTTAATTATATACTCAAGTTACAACATGATATTATGAGTAATCAAAACTCTAGCGTGCAATGAAAATAATTAAATATATCTAGCTTGGATTAATTAGTTAGTAGAAAAGCTTGTTTTTTTTTTTATTTTTTATTTTCTCATTTCATCAACATTTTTTACTTCCTTGAATGCACAAATATTTTGATAACGGAATTACATGTTAAACAAAAAAGAAAAGAAAAAACAAAAAAAATTCTACTGATAATTTTTTTTTGTACAAAACATTTTCTTTATTATAACTTGAAGTAATTTAAAAAAAAAAAAATATATATATATATGTTACTCTTCAGTGACCTTGAATAACATAAATATATGTGCATTTATGAGAGCAAGTAAAATATTCTTTTATTTTTTAAATATATTTTTATTTACAATTTAACATTTGCAATTTTTTTTTTTTTGTTTTTTTTTTTTACTGCCAACACTTTATAAAACATTTACAATGATTGCATAAATTCTTATGTTAAAAATAATATATACATAAAAATATATATCAGTTGTAATTTAAAATTTTTTATTTTAAATGTTCAATTAACAAATTTGAAACATGAAAAATATATTTTTGTTTAAATTGAGTCAGTATTATCGAGTGTATGATAATTGTAATCAGTCGAAGCAATTTTTGTTTCAACTGTAAATTTAAATTTCTCCATTTATTACAAAAATTTTTTAAATTACCCAATAAAATAAAAAAAAAAAAAAAAAAGTTTGAATAATATTAAATCTTTAATATATAATTTAATAAAAATTAAAATATAATTTTATTATTAATTATAAAAATTATTTTATAAAATGTGAAATCAGTGATTTATATATTTCGTGTTTTTAATCATATAATTACAAGTTTAAAAAAATAATTCAACAGAGACAATTAAATTCAAAGTTGTGAATATTACATTGTCGAAAGAGCTTTAAAGTCAGTATAAAGAAAAAAAAAAAAAAAAAAGTTATATGACCTCGTCCATGTGTTAGCACGCAATAAAATTAAATATAAAATTTTTTTACATTAAGAAAATGTTGGCGTGTGTGAAAGCAAAAGGTACTCTCTCATATTTGTTTATCTCTTTTACAAATATAAATGCAAGGGCACCCAATGTCGGTATAAATATATTTTTATTTATATATGTAATATAATTACAAAATACTTTGATTACCTTGATCAAGTATACACATTGCAAGTTGATGCGAAAAATAAAAATATCAAACATCTGTAATATTCATTGCATGTTGTATAAAATTAAATACCAAGTATTTAAGCACACCTTACTGATTTTTATCATGTGCTTTTCTATTTTTTTATTTGTAAAAAACTAATGCGTTTATTATTTTTTTCTATAAAATTATTTTAACATTGCCGACGTTTGTAAATTTTTTATATTCAAGAATTAACCAACTGGTCATTTTATTCTGATATTAATCAGAAAAAAAAGCTCTAAAAAAAGCTCACTAATGCTGCATCAACAATGCATTAATATTTAATTTTTTTTTTCTTGTGAATTAATTTAAACACAAAGTAATAATATAATTTTTCAATTTTCAGTATATAAAGTAGATTAATTAAATTTTTTTTTTATTTCTTTTGAATTAATTATAAACTTTGTATTATATTTAAATTGAAAAAAAAAAAAATATTTTATATTCTTGCAAGCGTTAAAATATATTCATCAATAAATTTTTAACATTTTATAATATTAATAAGCGAAAATATTTTTGATGAATAGATAACGTATTTATACTGTAAAACAGTATGTTTGTTGTTGTTTATTTTTTATTTTTTATTTTATTTATTTATTATTAAAATATTCAAGGTTTTTTATGAAATCTTGATATTTACAAATGAATTATGACATATTTTTAATGCTTGAACTCACATAATGGCTTTACTAAATTTGTAACAATAGATTTTTTTTTTTTTTTTTTTTATTTTTATTTTTCCATCATATTACAGTATATACCAAGGGAAAACATAAATTTCGATTACGTTTAAATATAAAAAAAAAAATAAAAAAATGTAACGTTCCAGTTACTCACGTTGTTACATATGTAATAATTAATTGCCCTTGTCGGACAAAGAAAATGAATAATCAGTGATAATAAACTGAAGTATATATTTATTAACTGAGTTTCTTTTGTACATTAAGTTTGCAAAGAGTCATCTTTGTAAACTTGAAGGATTCATTTGGTATTGCAAAATTTACCCTTTGTTCTTTATTTATTTATTTTATTATTTTTTTCATTGTAATAATATGACGTTACTGATCAAATAAAAAAATTAATATCATAATAAAAATATAATAATTCATTGATCAATATTGTATTTAACAAATAGACTGAGTAATATTATTTTATTTTCCATAATTTTCATTGTTTTATTTTTTATTCAATAGCTGACTTTATAATCTCAATATTATCATATCAAACAAACAAAAAATTCAATTGATATTTCATTTATTATTTTTTTTTTGTTTTTCCACATTTATTATTAATTAAAAATATTGAAAGCTTAATTATAATTTAACCAAGTAACAATTATTTTATATTCAATTTTGTTTAAATAATTATGAATAATTTATTTTGATAATTTAAATAAAATATAAATGTTTATTTCTGTCAAAATAACATTGTTCAATACTTGAAAATAATTTTATTTTTATAATTAATATAAAACACAATATAACTGTTTCATATTTGTAAAACAGTATAAATTTATAATAATACAATTACAATATTTAACATATTTAATTTTCATTTTGTTAATTAAATAATGTGTCAAAAGTACAAACATATTATTCATACAATGACTACATTGACATATTTATTTATCATTTTTATTTTTATTTTGTTATAATTTACAATTATTATAATATTCACAGATACATGTATGCATATCTGTTTAATCATTAATATTATTGATCGTAATATAAACACAAGATTTCAAATAAAAAAAAAAAAAAATATATGTGTGTACACATTAAACGATAATTCAATGAATGTCATTAAAGCATATTTTTTTTAAATTTATATTTCATTTTTTTTTTTTTTTTTTTGTTGCAATCTCAATATCATATCAAACAGCAGCGCGTATTTATATCTGATTATATCGTGATGTCGCAGTGATATGACCCCTCAACATTATAACTGAGCATTGAAAATACCTTATGATGCAAATATAAGCTTGGTTGTTAATATTTATCGGGGAAAGTCATGTAAAGCCTCGCTGTAGGTCGTAGAACCCCGGACAGGGTTGACTCACCGACATGAGTTTTTATATTAAAACACGTCTGGTCATGAAATTTAGCACGATGAAGTGATGGTCTTGATCATTCATACATACACATATCCATACATCCCACTTCCTTATATTCATTTGATTTTATTACAATACTTTTATTTATATATATATATATATTTTTTTTTCATATTAATTTTATTAATTTATACTTGAATTTACAATATTTTTTTTAATTTTTTATTTATTCAGTTTACAAGTATGTTTGAGTCATTATATATTTTTAATTTTCATTTTTTTTAATTCATTTATTAATTTTTTTTTTTTTAATTTTATTTTTACCTTTATCGGACAAACACCCGTCGTGAACTCGCGTTATTTTAAACTCTTTTTTCGTTCATTAGAAACTGCTGGACGACAAGATAGCTAAAGTTAATCGACCTGTAGGCGGGGCAGTGGACTCTAGTCACTGAAAACATAAAAAAATAAAATAAAATGAATAAATAAATATATGAAAATATAAAAACAATATAAACAAAAGAAAATGATAAAGAAATAAAAAAAAAAAAAATTAATTTAAAATAGAATGAATAGAGTTCACGATACACTATGTACATATATATATATATGAAAAGAATAAAAGAATATTTATATGGGTATTCGTGTTTAACAGGCATAAATTATTTGCTTTACGCAGGTGTTTTTTCAACTGGATGAACGGCAAACGTCAGTGTCATTTGCAAATATCAATGGCGCAATGACCACAACCTCGCTTAACATCCGCAACTAAATATGTGTTGACTGGAAAAATTTTAAGTCTTTCTTTATAAATTTTATTTTATTTTTTTATATATGTATACACACTTGACACCCATATTATTTACTCACACATTGGGTGATAATTGTCCAGTTATATTTGTTAGTTTTCATCGATCATTTAAGTAAACATTACAGGTCATAGCAGGATGTCGATCGGTTAAGTAAACTTTTAAATATTAAAAAAAAAAAAGAAAATGGAAAAGAGAGCGAAATTTTTTAAATAACAAAATTAACACAAATAAACTTTGTATACAATGTTTATTTTTAATGAAAAATAAAAAAAATAAGGAAAAAATAAAATTAATTTAAATTGAAAAATAAAATAATTATATACTTGGTTTATTTTTTATTGTGGGCGGTTGATAATGATGGTACTGAATTGAGGCAAATGACTTTTGAGTGTCGATAACCTCGTGTTAGCACATATAGGTATACATATATACCGTTGATATATAGTCCATTGATACCACTTGTCTCGAATTAAATTTTTTACAAGGTCAATTATATATATGATAGAAAAATAACAAATTTATATGTATTATTATTATTCATTTTTTTTTTTTTAACTTATATAATTTATCAAAATTATAATGTTATGGTTAATTAATTTTTGAAAAATTAAAAATAGATAATATTAAAAAAAAATTAAATATTTTTGTTGTAATTTTTTTGTCATTATAGTTGATGCAATCTGATTGCAATTTATTTATTTTATTTTTATTATTAATCAGAGTTAAGCATCATCTTTTATTCTTCTTTTTGCCTGTTGAATCATTCTGGATAAAAATTACTGACTTATTTCTTTGTGATGAATGTTTTTTATTTTTTTATTTTTTTCTATTGGGATTTTCGATAAGAAAGCAATCTGTATGATGGTTATTTGGAAATATATATATATATTTTTTTTATTTCATTTCGGTTGAATGCCTTTTTGTATATATATATTGAGGTGAATGTTCGGATGAGCAAAAGATTTGAACAACAGTTTCAGAATTTGATGGATATTTTATTGAATTTTGATATACTTTTTTTTAAATAAAAATAAATAAATAAATATATATTTGAAAATTGTTAATTAAAAATATTATTTGATTTATTTATTTATATTTTTTATTTTCAAGTTGATCTGTATGTATAAAAAGACTGATGTATTTTGTACAACATGAACCACTCCAATTATCATTCCGTGCACTATTAGCGTGTAGACAGTCATAACAAAAAACGCCGTAGGCTGTCACTGGTGCTTTAACATTAAAGAGCCTACAAACCTTATAACGAAGTTAATTTTCGTGAGACAAAAAACTCAATTTTAACACATACAACATACACTTCACATACATTCATCAAGTTTCCTAAAAAAAAAAAAAAAAAAATTTAATTTATAAAAATTCTGTCTTAAAAAGACAGAATAAAAAAAAAAAAAAAAAGAAAAGAAGACAGCAAGTTGACCTGACTTTCAAATCGTTGATATAAATAATAAATTTATCATAATGAAAAGTCTACATTGAATAATATATTGATAATAAAATTATCATGTTTTCAATTAAATCAAACATTTTTTTATCATTAAAAATTTTAAAGAATAAACGTGTTGACAATCACTTGAAAATCTAGTCTCAAGTAGCAAAGTCAATTGTAAAAATCTATCTTAAAACAAGTATTAAAAAATAAAATAGGCAATTAATCTTAATGGTACCAGTAGAGTTTCTAAAGTCAAGCAAAGTGATCAGAAACTTGTTCATGAACTTATGGCCTTGTGTTGAAGAGGAGCAACTTAAATCGTACCACATTTCATCCAACATCTTCACCTTTTTGTATTTTATTATTATAATTTTATTTTTTTTTTTATACTGCAGTTGTTTTTTTATTTATTTATTTTTTTAATACAACCCCAGACAAATCTGCAACGACTAGTTTTTTGTCGATTAGTGGGCAAAACATTAATATGATGAGGTCGTACCAAATGCCTTTGGCAATTGTTGTTTTTGACCGCTTTGGGCTTCCCTATCTTCTCTGACACAACAACCCCCAACCATCATTGGAAAAATTATTACAAAGATATATATAAAAGCTATATAGTTTTGAAAACCCTGGAGACTTTTATAACCACAACAACTTTTTTTTTTTTATTTTATTTTCTTCAACTCTCACTCGTTATAAATCTTGAAATATGATGGATTATTATATATTTTTTATATACACATTTGAAAATAAAAATATTGTTATTATTATTTTCAGTTTGCATAGTAAATAATTGATAAATTTAAAGCTTCTATTGCTTGATCATAAATTTACTCAATTTCAAATTTTATGTACAGTTGACTGATATCATGATTAACTACTGAATCACTTAATTTGTCCTCCAACTAAATTAAATTACATTGATTAACATGAACCCTGTTATTGTGTAAAAATATATAAATAACTTTTTTTTTTCATTGTTATTATATTTGAATCAAAAAAATGAGTTAAAAAAAAAAAAAAAAACAGAGTAATAACTGTTAGCAGTAAAAAACATTCTTATCAGTTGACAGATACTAAACAATTGCCATCAACTGAATATCCGGATTCGTTTATAAATCAAGAATGACATTATGTTTTTATGATGTTATGGTTGTAAAATTTACAAATTGAGATAAAACCTTCAACTTTGTGAACATAAAATTGTGATTTTGTTCGAAATATATAAAATTTATAAAGCCTTTTTTTTAAAAAGAAAAAAAAAAACCGCGGTAGCAAAAAACAAAACGAGACGAAGAAAATAAAAGAAAAAATAAATTATTACAGATAAAAAAATAATAAACGATATAATCCTTGCAAAAGCAGTATAAAAAAATAAAAAAAATAAAAAAAAATTTCAAAGCCTCAATACTCTTTCCAGGAACTCTTTGGAGTTATGACAATTTAAGTGGCCATTTCGTAAAGATTCAACCATGTCTCTCTTGGTGGGCATCATCACTGACTTTTTTAATAAACCTTGATATTTTTTTAAAATTTTATATTTTGTTTATCATATATTAAATATACCTATATATATATTTTTTTTTTCAACTTTCACATATTTTTATTTATTTATATATAAAATTAATACACTTTTATTGCATAAAATAACATTTAATTATTAATATATATTTTTACCTCAATTATCATTGATATATTATGAGATTATTTTAAATAATATTATCATGATCGATTGAATTTTTATTATTGTAATGATAATTTATTTTATTCATCACAGGCGGTATATAAAATTATACTATGACCCTTTAAAAATTACCGCGAGGCGAGAATATATACTTGAACGATTTATATAATTTTTTTATTTTTATTTTTATGTACAAGAATAAATATATACAGTCTGTTATTTGCATGATTAATTTTATGAGTCGATTTTTAAATCATCACTTGTCTTCAATTTTGATAATCCGCTCCAATAACATGATGACACAATCATTAATTAATTTTATTACTTGTGTATATATATATATATTTTTTATACATGTAATTTAAGTTAATATATTTATAAATTAAACATAATTATAGTTTTAAATTTAAAATTTAAAAATATAATTTTTGATACATTTAATAACCAAGAATCACGTTAAATTGTTATATTATATTTTTTGTTTTTTTTTTTTTTATTTAAATTTATTTATTTTGTGGTTTAAGCTTAATGGTTTAATGGCTTTGAATATAATTAATAACTAGATCGTTTCGAGGAAGCATATTGTAAAATGTACAATATTTATTAAGTTGGTTGAAATATATCTTGGCCAAAATGCCATAGGGTAGCGTTAATAATTACGTGCGAATAATTAATCATAACCCATGTGTCCAATGCTATTATATTTGCCCATCCACTTGGCAATATTTTGGCAGTGTTAAAAAAAAAATATGCCATTTCATTTTTGAATCAGTGAATGTAACTGTGTGTTATTTTAATGTCATTTTTTTAACTTAAAAAAAAATTATAAAATCATGTGAATGATTTTGCAAACAATTTTTGAAATATCAATACAATACATGCATTGTGAAAATTTTTAATACCAACAAATTGATTGGGTATAGCAAATCTTTGGCTCAAATGTATTAGTATATATATTTGTAATTTGAATCAACAAAAACGACAATAAATACCATAAGGAATATTTTAAAACAGTGAATATCATTGTAAATAAATGATGCTTATATAAAAACAACTCGATAAACCAATATCATGTGATGCAATAGTTTATATACATTTTTTTTTTTTTTTTTTTATTTCTGTACTCTTATTCACTCAATTTCGTTTAAATTTCGTAACACAATTTTGTGTATATATGTATACATATAAAATGAAAATATCCATTTGAAAATAAAAATAAAAAAGAGGTATAAATTGGAAAAAAAACATAGAGGGCTGTTGAATACAGATGCCGTTGACGTTATACATTTGTGAAAAAAAATATATGATGAAAAATCATATTATATAGAGAGAAAAATAAAAAAATAAAAAATATATGTAACAAATCCACAGGTATACTGTGTATTTGCAGTTTGGGTGTTTCCGAAATCCCGGCAGTGCAGGATCCAATTACCAAACAGTTGTCTAGTATAGTCACTGTGAAGTGCACGAAATTCATGGAATAGATATACCAACTGAAAAAATAAAAAAATAAAAAAATAAAAATAAAAAAAAATCAAAGTTGTTAAAATATATGTGAATATTTGCAATCGATTTTTTTGCGCAGGTGTCCTCGTTAAATATAAAAAAATAATCAAAATTTTCGTAATAAAAGTAATGAAATTTATGAATAAAAATAAATTAAAAATAATTTTTTTTTTTTAATTATAAATAGGTGAATATTAAATGACACTTGATAAATGAAAAATAAAATTTAAATTAATGTTATTTTATTATTTAATTTTCTTATATATAATACTCGTGACGCGATGGAAGCAAAATATTAATTATATTTTAATGCAGTACATAGATAGTACAAGGTACTTTTACTAAAATACATACTCAACAATAATGAAAACATGATAAAGACGACGGGCATTATAAGCTTGAAACTCAAACAGCAGTCACGTCAGATTTACCAGTGACTAGATTTTGGCCATGTTCGTTAATTAATTCCCGTATTGCAATCAAAGCACCCTAAGGTGCTTCATATTCGTTCTATCCCTATTTCATTGAAGCGTGCAGAATTTATAAAACTTTATCAACTATATAACTTATGCAAAATAAACACTTAAAGATACATACATATAGAAAAAAAAAAAAAATTTACAACATGCAAATCGCATTAAATAATATTTATTTTTCTATTACAAACAGTTTTCAACATATTTAATAATAAATTAATATCAACAACAAAAATAAAATTCAAAATTTTCAATCAATTTGATTGATGTTTATTGAAAAATAATAATATAAATTTATTTATAATTTACATTTTTTGTAAATGAAATCAAACACCTATTGTATATATATTTTTTGCCACTCCTTTCAATTTTACCCTTTTTTTTTTTTAATTCTTATAAATCAATTCATTGAAACACCCAAAAAAAAAGAAAGAATAATCATGAAATGCAAATAATTCCATGACTGTTGAAGTGTATGACTGCTGTTTCTTTGCTTTATGAATTTGAACAATAAATAAAACGTTGTTATATATCGTAATGGAAAATTTTATTGACAATAGAGAAAATAGAGGGGTAAATTTTTCTAGGATGTCAAGATATATGTATATGTATATCAATGCATATGGCATATAAAAACCCTTTAGCTTGAGGCAATGAACCCTTTTACCATCATCCTCATCGACCAACTTTATACACCCCAAATAAATTCAACAGGGAGCCACCGATTCAACGATGCATACCACCCTTCTTAACCTCCTTTTTTTTTACATTCATTTTTTTGCTTTTGCCAGTAGTACACAGGCAATAATGCATTGCCCAAAAAAAAGAAAAAAAAAAAAAAGAAAATATAGGATAGTAAATAAAAAAAAATATATATATCAGGAAAAAAAAAATAGTATTACTCCCCCTAGATGTTTTAGAAACATAAACTTGTAATCGTAATAAAAACTAAACGGGTATAAATACATGCTTGCATCTGCTCTTGGAAAATTTACAATGGAAATGTTTGTATTTTTGTATTTTTATATATATTTTTTTTTATCCAATTCATTCTTATTTTATTTTCATTCAGTAATAAATATAAAAAAGAGTGAATGATTTATTTGAGGGTAATTTAAAAAAAAAATTCAATCAAAAGTATTGAGTTATGTTCAATTGAACAATTTAATTTTTTTTTTTTTTTTTACATTTAAAAAAAAAAAATAAAATAGTTGATTAAAATTTTAATAATCTAAATTATTTTTAAATGTTCAAATATAATTCATTAAATGAGATAAATTAATTTTCTATTTAATTAGGCTTAAAAGGAAAATTTTATCGAAATAATTATTCACCCTTTGAATATATATTTTACATAGTTTTCATTAAATTAGATAAATGTAAATTTTGGTCAATGAAATAGATTGTAATTTCGGGTTGTTTATTTTTTATTATTTTTTATGTTTAAATGTTTATGTACAGTGGGATACGTTATTTTATCATAAATGAGAAAAAAAAAGGGGATCTTGGATGATACTATAAATAAGCTTATATTAAGAAAAAAATATATTAAAAAAAAATAGGTAAAAACATGAAAGCTTTCTACCCTAACTATAGGTTTTTTTATTTTTATTATTTTATTATTTTTTCTTGTTTTCTATAAACAATATCTACCTTCTGTATATAATGATTACAACAACTCAAAAGTAGATAATCCTTGAGGCAATGCAGCTGGTATAAAAAATATATTTAAAAAATTTAAAACAATATTTTTATTTTATCATTTTATTCAAAGTTATTTGTACAACATTAGAAAATATTTAATTATTTTTAAATATTTAAAAATATCAACAGATGAGCTTGATATTCTGATGACCCTCATAATTATTTGTTGATAAAATATATAAGTTAGTCAACTTAAATATATTCTAACTTGATAGCTTTCTCATATTTTAATTTTATCTTCAATTTAATTTGATTATAATAATAATATTTATTATTATTATCACCTTAAAAATGTCTTGACTCATCAACGTTTGACACAAAGAAATATTGGGGTCTGAAAGTAGCATGAAATGAGCATTCCTCAAACTTAAGCGTCTTTCTACAGCATCAATTTGTCTTAATTCATATTAAACTAAAAGTTTTCCTTGTGTGTATCCTTCATTATATATATATATATATATGATTTTATTCAGCCACCTTGTATTAATGACGATATATACCAAGGCAAAAGTTTTTGCCAAGTATTGTCCATATAATATCACTTGTCAGTGAGGACACAAGACCACAATGACAATCAAATCATATTGCCTATTCATAATGAAAATTTAGGGGAATCATGAAAACTTATGCTATGTAGTTCTCAAAATGAAAAAATAATTTGCCTTTAATATTTCTAATTCTTTCTTCTCATCTCATTTATTTAAAAAAATTATATATTGATATTTTTTTTTTTTTTTTCTCAGCTACCAGTCATATTTTATGACTCAATAAACAGAATTTTTTTTCAATTATCAATTCCACTTTTATGAATAAAATTTTTTATAATTAATTTTTTTTTTTTTGTTTATAAAAAATTGAATATAAAAAATTTCAATTATTGTATGATTAATATAATTTAATTCAATAAATAATTTTTTTTTTTTATCTAATAATTTGTAAAATATTTGAAATAGTTTTTGACGATTGGATTTTATTATTTTCTACTTTTGTTTGATAAAAATTTTGAAATGTCTAGAGTAAAATATATCAACGCATACATAAAAGTTGTTACAGAAGAATTTTGTCGTATTCCTTCAAGAATAATGCACCAATTTTATTCTCTTTGAAAGTTTAAGACTCCCTTCAGTATATATATATATTTTACCTGAAAGAACTTGAAATATTCAACCTTGTCGTATATATATTTTTTTTTTATATATAAAAGTATATATAATAACGAGTGACACTGAAAGCACATCTTCAATTTATTATAAAATAAAATATATATATAAAAAAATACTAAACTATAACATATCAAACTGTCAACAATTATTCATTTTATAAATTTGATTTGAATTATTTTATTTATATATAAAAATTAATTAACGTTTTGTTGAAAATAACAATTTATTTAAAAAAAAAAATTAAATTATTATTTACAATCCAATATTAATCAATCTTATGAAAAATAAAAAATATAAAAAAAAATTGTTAGAAAAATACACACAACAATTTTTTATTTTTTTCATTATTTTTTCAAATCAGTGTAATCGACACGATTTTACCGTTCCCAAGAAAACAAACAATAAATCAAATGTACAAAACGTTAATAAAAATAAATAAAAAAACGTTCGGTTTTTTGCCAAAAAGTTCGATACGTACTATATGATGGAAAAAAAAAAATATATATATATATAGGTATATATATATATAGGTATATATACAAGATTGTAAGAAGAAATAAATATTGTCTCTCGCGGAGATCAGCAAACCTGCAATACGTGAGGCTCTTACATTTTGTTTTATCAACGCGATCTTGTGATATATATTTCTTGAGTATGGCCTTTTGACCTCAGCATAAGGATGGAGGACAATATCCCTACTTTATACAACCAATGTTAACATTTATTTCAAAATAAATGGATTTTTCATTTTTGTTATGCAATAAATATAAAATAACAAAATTTAAATCCATCAAATTTAATTTAACAAATTATTATCATTTTACAAATTTTTCATGTAAATTAAAAATTTAATTAATAATTATTATTTGTATTTTAATTCTCATTGTAATTATTTTTCATTATCAATTACATGATAAATTAATTTTTTTTCATTATTAATTATTAATATTTGATATTGCATGATTCAAATTATCAAAATTTAAATATCATTTCTTTTCGTTTGTTTTTTTTTACTTTTTATATCGACAAGCTGGGGTGAATATTGGCACTTGTATATTTATATAGCAATTTATAAATATATATTTTGTTTTTTTATATATATTTTTGCACAAACCTGCATTTTTCTGGCAAAGGTGTGTCTGGTATGGCCCACTGGAGCGTGTTTCATTCTCTAGACTAGCCACATTTATTATTTAACAACCGAGACATACAAGAAATTGACCCTCACAACTAAACAGCACACTACTATTACTATTTTTATATACTTCAAACTGTTATCATCACCAATTTTTACTATATTTTATTTATATTTTTTGTTTTATTTAAAAATCATGCAATTGGTATAGATTTTGAAAATATATATATAAATAAGATGAATATATAAAGTTGAAAAAAAAAAAAAAAAATGGATGCTAGGTTTATGGGTGGATAATATCGAAGAGATTTGTATCATGTTGAAGAGTTGAACATGGTCTGTTGGACAAAAGCTTTACGGTCAAGCCAAGTTGCCTCGGTACATAGCAATATCACACTTCACGATCGGTTAAGCAATACGATATAAGCTGTGTAGGCCCAGGGCGTTGTCGATTCAATGTTCAAGCTTGAATGTTTCATGGCTTACATGACACCTCATTGACTACTGCGTATACCTATGATATTACCTTGGTCATCAAAAAAAAAAAAATTACGCAAATTATTCTGTCTAAAAATTATACATGTAATTTCAGTAAAAAAAAGAAAAGGGTTTATTTGATTTTCTTTTTGTTTTTTTTGAATGAAAAAAATTTTATAATTTTATTTAATATTTGAATATTTTTCATGGTCCAAACAGCACTCGCATATTTATAGTTACTATAAGAGGACTGTAAAAATGTATATAATAAAAAAATATATTAAAAAATAAATAAATATATAAATACGGGGGGAAAAAACAGCTAAAAATTCAAAAACTCCAGCAGCTTGACTATCATTAGACAACTTTTAACGACTTACTTTTGTTAGTAATTAAATTTCTACATCTCCCACAGGAGTGTTAGTAGAAAATTCCACTGGTACCACATTATATATTTTCCCTTGACTCACAAAAATAATTTAAATGATTAAAGGGTTACAAAATATTACCCCCAAAAAAATAATATAAAAACACGACGACTCAACAAGCTAGAACAAAAATTGTACTTGATATTCCAGCTTTATTTTACTGGATCATTTGGTCATTCATACAATGACGTACACTTATTATTACAAAAAAAAAATAGTAATTTTGTTTGAGTCAACATTTTTAGTTTACGACTTCTTATTTTAATAATTACAAAAAGAAAAAATGATGATTTTAATTTACTCAGTTTTAAAAAACTTCAACTGGCATTTGTGTCATAATTTTTTTTGTTTTGAATGGTAAATTCATATGGATAAGAAAATAATTTACTTAATCCAAATCCTAAAATGGAAAACTAAGTATTCATGATATCAGAATTAAAATAAAATAAAATAAAATGCACTTGAAAAGTTGAAAAAAAAATTAAATATATATAAAACATATTTTTATTATTAAACTCAAGGTAAAAATCAATACATCAAAAATAAAGAAATAAACTTTATACAACGTGAGTACAGTTGAACATCATCGATAAGTTATTGAACAAGTTTTCTCATAAACTATTCAATTGGTTGTACTTCAATTCATTACAAAGTTTCAAATAATCATCAACAAAATAGACCTATTCTTTACCAAGATGAACTGAAATAAACTTCACCTTTATTTATTTCTTTTTCATTATTATTAATCACAAAGTTTTTGATAAAAAAAAAGTAAATAATTATCGATAAAAATAAACAAGTTTTTTTATTTTTTTTTTTTTTCATCAAGGATTGTCAATAAATTTATGAAAATATTTCATTTTAATTGAAAAAAATGAAAAAAAGTCGTATATATTAAAGTCGAAAATTTTATGCAGACGAAGCATGTTGAATATTGTCATCGTAATCAAAATGTGCTTCGGTAAATTCAACATCTGTTGTTCTTGGGGTTTCGCAAATGTATACATATGTATATGCGACCCATATACATATGTGTTTAGCATGAATATAATATTATACTGTGTACATAGATAGAAGCTAAAATGAGGTAGAGAAATTTAAGGAAATGGTTAGGCAACATGACGAAGGAATCACTGAAGATTGGGGTGTGTATGAGTTACGATGAAAATATACATATATATACTAACCAAGAAGAGATGCATAGCATAAAATCCGGTTGCAGATAGCTATGACCAAAAATGCCATCCAAAGATTGTACCAGAGTGATATCTTGCTTGTCTTCCGGCCAATTTCCGTTGATAAAACTTTGTCTCATTCCCGCATTGACGCAAAGAAAATAAAATAAACTTCAACCCTATATATTTATAAATGGTTTTTTTTTTTTTATTATATTTCTCCCTTTTTCTCTTTGGGGAATATTCTTAATATATTATTACAAAAATTTCAATTAATATTCTTGTAAAATTATCAGCAAGATATTATAATCATTTTAACAGAATAATTTCCGTTTTAAAAAGTTAAATTTTAATTTTAAAACTACAGACAAGAGACAAACCTCATTAACACACAACGAATAATTCAAACGTGTATATATGAATCATTTGATGAATTAATTATTTGCATCAAATAATGCCTAAAACTATTTATACAAGACACAAGTTGATACATCATCATGCTTAATCGATTGGCAATTGAATCGTGTTTAATTATATTTGTGACCCGCATATATCACAGATTCAAAATTTTATTTTAAAACTATACAAATTCATTTGCCCAATGATATTGACTTGTCATAGATATATCTACTCATCAAAAAATAATAAATTTTGAATTTTATTCAATTTATTTATACAGTCCATCAAATATATTTCTGTACAAGTTAATCATTAATAAAATGATAAATTCAACATTATCAGTAAAATAAAAATTTAATTTAAACTTTTGTTTAATAAGATTCAATGATAATAATAATTTACTGTCTTACATAAAAGTATATTTTTAAATAAAAAAAAAAAAAAAAATACTACAATGAAAAATATGAAGAGTCTATTATTTTAAATACAGTCAAAGAAAAAAAAAAAAACCCTTTTGCGCCTTATTAAAATTTATCTTTGCCTCTGTGGCAAACTCTCAACAGTTTTATCATTTATTTTTTTTTTTTTGTTTTCTTTTTGTTTATTTTATATTATTATGATTATTATTATTTGTTTATTCTTTCAGTGATTCCTGAGCAAAAGTCTCATTCAAAAAATAAAAAAGAAAGATCTCTCAAATGCGTATACTTGAGAATGTCGCGGGGAGGTGAACCATTTGCTACGAGGGTTGCACGCCAAGCAGCAACCCCTTGACACGAACTGATGAATATCTCGAGGCGAAACACGAAAGGACATATATATATATATATATATAAATGACAGCGAAACTTTGAATGACGCCTGGTGAGTTGAACAAACGATATTACGATCTAATTCTATCCTCTCGAATTTCACGCAAAAGATTTTAGTATATATCCTTCTTCAACCAATTTGTATATTCATATCCTTTTTTTTTTTTCGATACTAGTATTACAGGGTTGTTGCTTATTGTGTGTGTTTTACAAAGAATAAAAAAAAAATCACATTGAACAACAATATAAAAAAAAAGGTTTAAAAAAAAGTAATAGGAAATTGAACTTTTTCTTTTTGAAAAAAACAAAAATCAGATGTTACAGTTTTTTTTTTTTTTAAATATATATTATATACACCACATGATTGCTAGGATTTTGTAGAAATTTAATAATAAACTCAGTGAAAAAAATAATCCACACCCTAAAATTGATTGCTTTTTTCATAAAGCAATATAAAAAATATAAAATAATTACAGTAAAAAAATTCTTTTGATTCATTTTTTATCAATGTATTTCTATCAATGTTAATTGAAAAAAAAATTTGATTATTTTGATAATATTTGTCCTGTTTGAATGTATTGTTAAACCGGATGTATGATTAGCTTGAGTAGCATATTCCTTGACGTGTTTCCTGTATAATAGCGACCCAGAGCATCCGTTCGATTTACCTGAGAGTAAACATCGCACCCGATCTAGAAAATGCAGCGCTCAGCTGAGCAGCAAAGAGGACAGGTCAGCTGTATGGGTGGGTGGATTTTGCTCGGAGTTAGTCAGGTTGTGCCGGAGATTTGGTTCGCTGAATTTTTGATATAGAAATATGGGTAGTAGTATTAACCACCTCTGACTTGATTTTTTTATTTTTTTTATTTTTATTTTTTGTCCTCTTTCCTCCCATCTTTATCACTATATTCTCATCGTATAATCAACGTCATATTTTTTTTTTTCATTTTTATCTTTGCTCTCTTTTATATACATATAGGTGTATATATATTTTTTATGATTTTTCAATTGGTAAGCACATGTGTCCTGTCATCGCTATTAAATTCATACATTATCCATAACTCATTGATAAAAATCTACTTTAGATATATATATATTATACATTTTCCACTCATAAAATCATGAAGCATGAGGATTTTAAATTCATTTCCGTTTTGAATTTGTTCAATAATATCTGTAAATTTAAATTCTCATTATTATTAAAGGGCCATTATTTTCGTGCTGTCAAAAGAAAAAAAAATATTTTAATATTAGTTTGACAAAATTATTTATTATATAATCTTTTTTTTAACATCACATAACCTCCAAAAAAACAAAATAAATTAAATTAGATTATTTTGATGGTTCAAAAGGTCTATTCAACTTATGAACTTGTTATCGATAATATTATATTTTCATAGAAAATTCTAAAAAATAAATTACGTTAGTCATGAGTCAGAAAAACAAAATAAAAATATAAAAAAATTCTTTTTTTTTCATGTTAAAAGTCGTGTCAGAAAAGATCAACCTCGAATCACGAATAGGCAAATTATATTATAGGTATATATATAGTGTACAAGAATAGAAACAAGACAAAATACCTGTACCATCACAATATTATTCATTCATTTATTTATTTATTTATATTTATACAATATATGTTTTGCTAGTTGTGTCATTGATGTGCGAGAGTGTTGTCCTTTGAAGTTGTTTTATTTTATACAATGGTACAAAGTTTAACTGGGTCTTTTTTCAAGACACTTCACAACGTCGATTTCAAGGCATGATTCCGGTTACTGCGTTTAACTCTGGCCTCGTGCAATCGTGGTTAAGGTTATCTCGACGGCGTTACGCTGGTAGAAATAACGTGGGGCGCCCAACGCCATCACAATTCTTACGGTTATAAGCTATACATATATATATATCTGTATATATCTTTACGAAGCGAGGAGATCGGATCTGTCTGTCGTATTTCCAAAGCGGAGGCCCCCGTGATCGTGATCGTCGTAGACTGTAATTACATCGTAATTTATGCGTGTCACGGTGCGCTTCAAACGATACAAACTGAAGGGGGTACACACTGAGATTTTCAACTGACATTCAAACCAAAGATGTGCATTTATATGTATTTTTTTATTCTTTTTTCTTTTCTCTCTGTTCAATTGATTTGAACCTTGATTTATCGATATCTTTTAATTCTTTTATATATCTGTACTATTTTATCATTATATTTTCAATCTTGTCAGTCTAGTTGGCACACTACTTGAAGATGTCCACATGTGTATGTTGTAAAAGTAAATTTAAATGAAATATAAAAATTTCAAGTTTAAATTTTCTTGGAATTACCCTTCTCATATGTACATATATAAAAATATAAAATAGATCATTTGTTACTATTTTACGAGTCAAGTTAAACAATATGTGTTGACACTTTTGGGCTTTCTCAATGTGGTCAAACTTTTGCTCTTAACTTGCTTCACAGTTAGGGACTGTTAAATAAAAAAGTATCATAGTTGAACTTTTTTTTACTTGCTTGGGGAATAACTCAAAAAGTAAACCCTATTTTGAGATTATTTATTTATTTATTTTCTTCAATATGGCAATTGGAAAAAAAGTAAATTTTATTTTTGTTACAATTCTTAAAAGTTTTTTTTTTTATTATTTTATTATTTTGTATTCTTGTATTGTTTGGTTTTGTAAATTGCCAATGATTCAGCATAATATTTTTAACGTAAAATGAAAAAGTTGAAAAATATACTGTTTGACCCTTGTTTTTCTATATTTTTTTATTTGTGTTTAAACTTATATTTTTCAACAGTAAAGAAATGAAAGAAAAAATAAAATGATTTCGCACTTTTTCAAAAGCGTGTATATGATTTGAAATTCATATCACACAAAAGCCATAACGTATTAACGTAAATCGTCAATTTGTCCTGTAAATTTTTCCATTTTATGAGTATTTTTTTATTTATTTTTTATATTTTGAATGAAAAAAATAAACTGTGGTTACGTCAAAGTAGTGAAAATGATCAAATATAAAAAAATGTTTACAATATTTTTCAAGCATTGAAAATCACTGACAAATGAGAAAGAACAAAGTCATATTTTTATCACAAATTTTTGTTTATTATAGCCAGTGAATTTTTTTTTAAGGGTTGACACAGTGAGAGAGATAGTAAGCTCTATGGTATACCAAAAGCATGGTATAGTAGTTTGCAATTTTCAGAGGGGTAAAGCCTAGGGACGCATTTACTCTGTGATTAAAAACTGACTTGAAGCTTTTGAAAACTAAGGGTAAAGTGAGTAGTGGAGAGTAAAATAAAGAAGGGGACAGAGAAAAGCCGAGCTTGTATTTGGTAAAGTGGTGTTAGTAGATGACAAGAGGTGGTGGATAACATGAACAAGAGGATGAAGAGAATAGCTAACGAGGGTTAGAAACAAGGGAGACAAGAAGTGCATAGTAATAGAGATAAAAAATGATAAAACAAGTTTGAGAAAAAGAGATAAATTTTTTTTTAAAGAGGGCAAAGTATAGTATATTGTGTATTCGGAGGGTATTACAAAAGGCGGCTTCAGGCTTCAAATATATTAGTTAAAGGGGATGCGCAGACGAATACCGGATACTCCTGATGGCAATGTAATATACTAAATATTATATTATACATACCTTCGTAATAGTTTGTAAGCTGTACCAACGTGGTCCAGTTGTTGCAAAATCAACTTCAAATTATTACTACATGCATATACCCAGTGACTCAATTAAATATAAAATCAATTTTAACTTTTAACAAGGTGAAAATGATTCACTCAAATTTTACCATTAAATTATCATTTTTTAATCAAATAAATTATAATTATATTTATTTGTGATTAAATTGTCATATAAATATTTTAAAAATATAAATAACAACAATTCTTTTTTATTATTAAAAAATTTATCAATTCCTTTTTTTGATATCATTATCAAGTATATATCTTTTTACCTTTACACCCTAAAAAAATATTGCACACACGTTCAAGATTTTTTTTCTATCTTTTTTTATAGACTTTTTTCTATTTTTTTTTTTTTTTTTTTTTTCGTAAAAGGAAAAAAAGGTCTCTTAGCTTGTATTGCTCAAATGGTTTTTTTTTTTTTTTATATAAAAAAAATCATAATGAGCTATAAAAATTTAAGGCACGTCTTATACCATGAATCGACTGTACAAAAAACAGTTATTCGTAGATTCATGGATCTTGTGGCGCATTGATATTCGAGGGTATTTTATAATAAGTTAGTTTTTTTTGGCACGAGGCTCATCTTATTCGTAAACTTGGATTCAATAAATCACATTGATTACAATTTACAAATACGTATATAAATATTCATTTGTCAATTTTATAAAAATTGATTAAAAAAATAAAAAAATATATATTTAATATTTATAAAAATACATGTTATACAAAAGTTAAGTAATATTATCTAGTTGGATCAAAGAGTCTATTGAAAGCTTGATGTTTGATGGCCAGCTGGTAGATCAATCTTATCATGTGCATATTAATACTTGCCAAATGTATAAATTTAATGAATACAAGATCAATAACCAGACTTGTATGAATACGAAAAAAAAAAAAAAAACTGATCACGTTTAAAAAAATTTATTTTATATACAAAATGATATGCCAAACATTGGGTTATAAAAAATTGTTATATACATATAAAAATGAAAAAAAATTAATTATATATTTATCAAATATGTATGTATAGAAAAAAGTTTTTACCCTGGATTTCAACACAACGATATCTAGATTAAAACCACGAGGAATATGGCGGCGACCCTTTCTATATATACGAGAGGTAAAGATTAGCTTGACGCATGGCCGCGGAGATTGCGTGGGAGCCCTCATTCCTGCATATGCCTATATGTTATGTATATACAAACTGAGATTTGCTAAAATATACAGGATATATTTTCACCCACATGGCAAAGCCACATATACACCCATTGAATATGATACATACATATATATATATATACTATGAAAAATCACTCAGTGTGTTTATCAGTTTTTCAACAGTTGACATGGGGGAAATTTTTTTAGCTACAACTTATAGGCCACAATCGACTCTTGATCACACTCAACTATACTATATACAAGTTGATAAAATTGGCCACCCTCTGGATTACTTAATATTATTAAATTGAGTGAAAATCTGGCTATAATACCTCATAAACAATCAATTTTCAATAATTTCAAAAATTCAAAATAAATTTTTTTTTTTTAATCAATAAAGTTTATAATATATTTCAACTAAAATATTAAAATGACTAATAAAATTTAAAACATATATAATCCAAATAATACATAAATTATAATTATTTGATTGTATTTTGAAAATTTGTGTTGATTGTCATTTTAATGAGTTGGTGATCACAATATATTTACATTTAAATTAATTAACTTTAATAATAGAAATTTATTTGGTATTAACTTGATTTAATTTTACAATTAGTTGTATTAATGAAACACAAATTTTGTCCTCATCATAAATGCTATATATATATATATATATATATATATATAATTGTGTAGAAATTGTTGATGCAGCGAGGCATATACTATCAATCAGTAGCTGTGTGTATAGTTTCTGGTACTATGACCATAGAAACGTGCTTCTGTATTTCAATTAAATATCTCACTGCAAACATATACATATATCTAAATTCCAACAATATATTTATAGTATTCAGTGGTTGAGAGTATCAAACTACATGCATAGTCACATTGAATATAAACCCTTGGTTCTTGTAGACCACTATCATATAAGCATAAACCGCGTTTCTCTTCATGAAATAACCCAACATAAACCTTTCTAATGTCCACTATAGTGAACTCTTAACATTATTTTATTTTACTCTATATTATTATCTTTGTTTAATTGTAATTTTATTCTTGTCAAATACATTGGTAAATCCAATTTCAAAATTACCTATCTTTGTCACCCACTCATCGTACGTTACTTGGTTTATAGCTGTACCTATGCATATATATATAAAAGGGTTCAGTGAAAAGGGTGATGCCAAATATTCTCATCTCATTTGCATGAACGAGTTGTACCCAAATATGTATATATATATATATATATATATGTATTTGTATTTGTATATATGTACAGAATATAAACTAAAGCATCCAATACTAGTTTCTATATGGATCAACGACATGTTGAGCTAGATGTCCCAGTGGATAGATAGTTTCTCCTTCATCGTTTTCTCTGCTGACTAAAATGTATATTGTACCGGGTTGTGCGTTTTCTCATTCGGGTGATTAACGTCGACCACCTGACGCCCTTGAATTGCAATTCTGGTAGGTGGATTATACCCAGTTGGCTAAAACAGAGAATATCTCAAATGTAATCTCACTGAGTGTAATTGTCATTTGTTAGGGGGAATATCAAAAAAATATCATGAAAATATTATTTATTTATATAATTTTTAATTAATTAATTGATAATTTAATTTTATGATATTATGTATTTATTTATTTTGAATAAATATAATAAATAATAAATTATTTGACATGAATCTAAAAATATTATCTTAAATTCATGTCAAATACATGTTGCAAGACATGTCACGTTACTAAAATAAAATTGACTTTTGAGATTGGATTCGATGTTGTACGTCCAGGAATACGACAGAAAATTTCATACACAAGTTATATTATGGTGTAGATATGGAAGATGTCATGTATAGATTCGTGATGTGAATTTTTAAGGTATATATATTGGAAAATAAGTGCATGAGAATATTTCATTTAAAGTGGTCCTCAGGTGTGCTATAAAAAAAAATAAAAAAAAAATAGAAAATAATAATAATTCACGAATACACGCATTACGACAGTGGGTGGATTTAATGTAATATATATATTTTTTTTTCTTTAATCTTTTCCCTTTAAATTTTTTTTATTTTTTAACTCTCTCTTTCTCTTTTTTTTTTTTTTTTTATCCAACATTGTCGGAGAGTGATTTACTTCATCGATCGCTGCACGCTTCGTGTTTCCAATTATTCTTATGCCTCAAGCATGAGAATAGGAAGCCTCAATGAATATCGTGAACAAGAGGTTAGAGATAAAAATTATTATTCGTTAGGAATATTATCATTCTCTTGGTTCAGAATATGCAAGATGAAAAATCAACAGAATATAAAAAAATAAAAAAAATAAAAAAACTACTATATATAAAATTTAATTTATGGTGTGAGCATGGATTTATTTTCATCGTGACTTGAATCAGTTATTATTAGATTATATTTCAAATGGTTTTAATCAGTCAGTGAAAACTTTTTTTTTTTTTTTAACTATTACTACTAAAATATAAAACTAAAAATATGAAAAATAAAATATAAAATAAATGACAAATGTAAACACCATAAACCCTTAGATTCATGTATTTTTATTTTACCAGTTATAATATATATATATATTTAGTAGTCTAGTTATTTAAAATGTCTTGTTCAACTTTTTGTGTTTGTTTAAACTAAACAAAAACAAACTCTTTCACAACAAATGGAACCTGTCATTCTAAAGACATTCTCAATATAGACCAACTTTACATTTGGGATGCTTTTGATTTTCCCTCAACAAAATCAACTGGGAATATCAATACAAGAAACTGACATCGTACTGAGAAACGAATGAAAGAAAAAAAATATAAAAAAAAAAAACATCATGTATAGAGGAGTCAAGATCGGAGATTGAAACTTTTCTTTTTTTTTTTTTTTTTTTTTTTTGTAGAATTGGATGTCAGATTGGTAGATGCGAATATCTATATATATTTATTTGAATTTTGTTTGAATTTTATCGTTCAACTTGCATTCACGTGTATCGAATATTCAATTGAATGAAAAATAAAATTTTTCATTGTCTACTTTTCACATATAGACAATATCATAAATAATATAATTATAAATATATTTATATATTTATTTTAAAAGATAAAAAAAAAAAGCAATAAACCAAGATGTAAAATAAAAATTTTAAAAGAAGAAAAAAATAATGTTTATAAATTATACATACGAGTATTAAAATTAATACTAAAATTTATTTAATATTCCAGTTAATCTATTAATATGCAAAAATATTGGATCTAGTAAATTTAAAATTTATTTTAATATTCAACAATTCACATTAATTTAAAATATTGCAGTTTTGAAAATTTTCAATTATTATTATTATATCAGACGATATTATTTTATCACGATAAGATATCAAAGAAAATCTGAATTTTCCAACTATTAATTATATAAAATCAATATTATGAGCTTTTTTTTGGATCCAGTTATTTTTGTCTTTGAAAATAAATATATTATAAAATTTTAAATTAAAATTATGAATATAATTTTTTTTAAATTATATAAAATTTAATATTTTTTTAATTTATATTGATGAGATATGATAGTCAATTTTAAAGTAAGTTGAATCGCAATTCACTTTATCAATAGATAAAAAAAAATTCGAATTTCAAAAAACTTGGACTTGGAGGATATTGAGGGGGTTGATATTTAACCTCTGTAAAAATTTTAAATTTTTTGAACGGGCCATTTTGAAAAAAACTGAATTTGGAATTATGGGATTGCTTGGTTTGAATAAGTTGACTGCTTAAACCAACCCGTGGTGGCACTTTTTTATCTAAGTTTTTAACACTGCTTTTTTTTCAAAATGATTTGTCCAAAAAATTCAAAATTTATACAGGGGTTAGATATTAACCCCCTCAACATCCTCCGAGTCCAAGTTTTAAAAATTTTAATTTTTTATTATTTTTTTATTTCAAAAAATATGCCATTACGGTTCAATTCAACCATAAAACCTCGCATATAAAATGATGTCTATCATGTTCTTTTAATTACAAAAAAAAACAAAATACAACTTTCACAAACGGATGTAACATAAAATTTGAATAATAAATAGAATAAAGTAAAATAAAAAATAATATGTATACAAACTACTAACCTTAATTCAAGAGAAACGATACATATATATATAATTATATAAAATTCTCAACTCATATATATATAAGCAATGATTCTTCAGGCTAAAAATCTTTATTTTTATTTTTAATTATTTATTATTATTATTTTGTTTGAAGTAATTGATGTTGTCTACAATTCAAGCTATAATTATTAGTTCTGTTAAAGAAAATTTACCGAGTAAGTTTACTTAGTCACCGACATGTGTTTAACAAACATATTACTTCCGTAATGAATCTCATACAATTTTATTTTCTTATCATTTATCTGTGTATATTATCAACGCAAAATATATAATTTTATTTCAACGTTAATATTAATTATCTCAGTCTACCTCAGTTGTTTAATATCATTGCTATTTATTTTATAAAATGTATGTATTTATTTAAAAAAAAAAATGGTATTAACTGATTATCTCAAAATATTTTTAACACAATTATTACAAAGTACATTATTTTTTAAATAAAACAAAAATTATAATTTTATGATAATCTTAAATGATGAGTTATAAAACATAAAATTAATATTTAAATTTACATTTTATAACTGTTTATTTTTTTTATCTTATTTTTATGTTTATTTCATATTTTTTCTTTGTTTTTTTTTTTTTTTTTTTTGGCAAGTTATACAGTATTGACGCCAAAATCACTGATCCGTTTATTATATTTTATTTTCTATTTTTATGTATTCTAGAATACTCAATATTTTCTGTTTTTTTTTTTTTTAAATTTTTCTTACTATTTAAAAAAAAAAAATAAAAATATGAGCTTCCGCAGAGATAAACTGTATATTGGTTGAGTCAGTTTCAACTTATTTTTCACCCATCGTTAAATTTTCACAGCACTTTTGTGGTGTACATATATGGAAACTGAACCTTGAATCGTAAAACTATGCCCAATGAATCTCATACAGGTATAACACACAAAAGTAAATGCATATAACCTGTATCTATATAAGGCTTCGTAAATATATAGTAAAAAATATATTTGATAAAATCTTGTTGATGTTTTTAAAATATAAATTATGATGATCATGCGATGCTTTGATATTTATTTTAAAAAAAAAAACATTATAAAAATCAATTCAACTTATCAAGTTATTATTTTAAATTGTTTTTCCATTAAAAATTAAAAAAAAAAAAACAGATTGATGATTAATGAAATGATCAATTATCCAATTTACTTTGAAAATAAATTTATAAACTTTTTTTTTTAATCAAGTTGTTTTGAGTTTTTCAATTGGCAATTTATATAAAAAAATTCTGAATTGAAAAATTTAACAGTAATAAATATATCAAATTTTTTGGTGATGATATTATTAATTTAATAAATTACTTATATGACTTTGAAAATAACTAATAAAAGCCAAGTGAACAAGTTTTATTACTAAAAGTAATCGAATGGATTTTGTCCAATCTTAAAGATCAAGTGCCAAGGTTTTCAATGCAAAATTGCGGTACTTGATTTTTATAGCTATACAATTTAACATTTTTTTTTTTTTAAATTTTATATCATGATATTTTTTTTACTTGAATTTAAATACGATAAAGTCTTGAAAGAAAAAGATAATAAAAAAAAATTTGTATATATATATTTTCAATTCCGTTAGTGTTGATGACACCATCAAAATATTTGTTTTGTCTTTTAAATATATATATTTATTTTTAAAAAATTTTATTGTTTTCGAATGAAGAATCTTCAGGATAACAGTTGTCCTATCTTTTTTGTAGATCAAAAAAATAAAATAATAAAAAAATATCATGTATTATTTGATAACCTTGAAACTTTCCAAGAATGGTGTTTTTAGTTAATTAAAATTGTGTACAAAAATCTTGTATTTGTCACTACATATAAACTTTGTCGGCACATTAAAAAAATTGTTTTTATTTAATTTTTATTTAACATATCGGTTAAGATTAAAGAATTCATGCTGTGTATGATGGTACAAATTTATTCATTTAGCTCATATATTGAAGATTTTTAAATTACTAGTTTATCAAGGTGCCGCCGACCACCGTGAAAGTTTTATTATGATTTTTTTTTATATTTTATTTAGCAAAATACTGAATTTTAGAAATAAAAAATATATATTATGCAAAAAATTATATATCAAATAAATCAATATAAATGAATAAAGTTCTGTCTTGTACATATGAGTACGCATACATCAGGTAAAATATTTTACTTGATTATGTTTAACAACTTATTTAAATTGAAATTAATTAAAATATATACAAAAGGTTTAGTTACAGACGTGAAATACAAACTGAATATTTAAAAGTAAATTCATGGAAAATGGACAATAGGATTTTAAACATATATATGTATAAAGGGTTGAAAGTTTTCTCTGTATCAAACCCTAAGCCATTTTAGTTCAGCAGCTTGGAATAATCAAGAGGTCATTCGGTGCTTTGCGACACGCTCAAACAAACTCACCGAATGTTACATTTACCGTATATTCCAATGCCAAAAATAAAAAAAAACAAAGAAAATATATAAAAAGACACTAGAGAGTAAAATGTGTTTGGGTACAAATGAAATGGAAATAGAGAGAATGTGGCAAAACCTGAGTCGAATACAATTTTAAATAGAATTAAAAAAAAAAATTAAATAAAAATGAGCAAAAATTAGAAGAAAAGAAAAAAAAAATATATATACGTATTTTTTTATTTTATTTTTTATAGTTATATACTAATTAAAGTTTTAAGCATGAAAATTCGCAAAGGGATTTAAAATGAAAACACCATATCATTGAGATTCTGCTGATGGTTTTTATTCTCAAAGTAATACCAGATTTGCATATTTTATAGTTTTGTAAACTTTTAAATATATATATATATTTTTTTTTTTTTTTTATTATTTAATTTATTTTGTTCAATTTTTAATTGTTAATTATATACATTTATTTTTTGGTATAGAAAAAAGATTTTAATAACAATGACAAATAATAAGATCAAAAAAAAATTCTCATTCTCATTATATATATATATTTGAGAGCTCTCAATCCACGTGGCTGACGGTGACATAATGCACACGGTTATAACAATTCAAAGAAAGCGTTTCTGCGGAAGTATACTTGAGAAGGCATTAATACGCCATTCTGCGTTCTTCTCTTCTTTGATGTTTCGGGTACATTGATAAGCCTTAGGTGAAAAGATTTCAATTTCTACTTGAAGTTATATTATATTGTGTGTCATTCATCGAACTGGAAGACCTTTACATAATTTACCAACTAGATAATTTTCAATTCTATATATTTCATATTATTATCAAGTTACAATACATATTAACCACAAAATCAACATTTCATTTATTATTTTTAATTTACTCATTGCTATTTATGCACTCCAATTGGTTTATTACCTCCTGGATAACACTCCCGTTCTAGGTGCCACTTAAGCCACCTGTCGGGGTGCTTGACTTTCTTTATTAAATAATTGAAAATTAGGAACAAAAATTTCAGTTCAGAAAGTGCCTATTTGGAACATAGTTGAAATAATGCAGAAAACTTGCCCCTTCCCAAACTTTTAATAGAAAAACCACATATACAACGATATTTGATGTGTCGTTTACACTAGAATTATTGTGGTGTGTGTAAACCATGAAGACTATAGAGACCTCTTGTCTTCATGATGTAAACCGTTGAGTTATCGTCGAGCATGCGCCGTTAAATTTTGTGTATGTGTGTATGTCTATATATACTGTCTAGGCACGATGAATCTGTCAAACAGCTGAATGTAAACACACTTTTTTATTTATCAATGTTAAAAATTTGTCATTTAAAATAACCTTAAAAAAAAGTAAATATTGTTGTTAATTATTAATTATTAATTATTAATTCAAGATAAATAATATTTTTGTATATGTGTCATAATTGTCATAATTATGAATTTTATTTTTGTAGTTTTCATTATATCGTTTTTTTTTATTTTTTTTATTTTGAATTTTAATTTCTTTTTTTTTATTGATTCTCAATTGTTTTTGAGGAGTGATATACATTCCAGATTCTATATATTGACTAATTTTATGAATAGTAATTTGTGTAATAATATATTGATCAAATTTTAATCTAGCAACTTTACGTTTACCAATAATTGGTTTACCATTTTCAAATAATGTTAAACAATACACTGTAATACGTTTATAATCGAGTGGATCATTTAATTTTAATGGTTTATATTTATTCATTTCTGTCAATAAATTATTATATAAATTTTCATATTCCGAGGTAGAAAATAGTGTCAAATCTGGACATTGAATGTCTTTCAGACATCAGTTTTAGACGTCTAAATGACATCTTTTTTCGTAGCCAATTGTTGTCTGAAAAATTATTAATTTATTACTGAAAATGTATTTTTTATTGTCTGTTGGATAAAAAAAACAAATGCAATTGCATAAATAATTTTTAAAACAATTATTTTACAAGTACTTGAAGTAAACCATAATTTTGAGAACTTTTATTCTTTTTTTATTAATGCCTCAGTTTAGAGAAATAGAGGGCACTCTATTCTAACCAGACGTCTATTTGATGTCTATCGGCGTAACATTTTGATGTCATGTAGACGTCCAAAACTGATGTCTGTAAGACATCCAACGCCAAAAAAAGACGTCTACTGGACGTCTTAAGCACATTAGATTTCTACCTGGGTTCTCTTTTAATCATTTTTCTTTTTTCTTCACTTTTTTTCTTTTTTTGGTCTTTGTAAATGTAATGATGCTTCAATTCCATTTGTGGATAGTGAATATGAAAATTTATCTTTGTATTTATTTGGTATTTTAATAAAATGATTCCATAAATTTTTAAATTCCAGCAAATGTTTACCCATTGTTGCATCTTTAAAATTTGATGAAATTTTTATACTATTATCATTTTTATAAACTCTTCTCAACAATTGATGAACACCTTCTGTTGTATATAAAACATGTTTTAAACCCAAACTACATATCGGTGATAATACAAAATCAATATTTTTTTGTATTTCAAAAATTAATTTTAAAAATTTCCACCATTGCGCACCGTTATTATGTAATTTTTTAAAACTTAATTTTTTATCACATATATCAAATATATCATCATTAGAACATATATCAGATTCAAATAATTTATATAAAATATTTTCTGTTTTTCGTTTAGTGTATTTTTTATAATTTAAAAAATATTTTTTTAATCTATTTTTAATATGAATAAATATATTATTATGGAAATTTGTTGTCCATAAACGGATTGTTTGTTTGATAATTGCGGATCTTAAATAGCCATTATACTTGTGATTATTTTTGCTTGGATATAATTCACAACACTTTTTATGTAAATTTATTATCAATTGATTTCTACCTTTATATCCATGTTTTAAATACATTGCAAATAATGAAAAATCAGGTTCTTTATTTGCATTTATTATATTATTCATAAATTCATCTGATGAACGTAAACAATATTCAAAAAAAATTGAAAAATCAATTATAAACTTTGACATAATATTGACGTTATCAATAATAGCATCCATTATTTTTTCATCTGAAATTAATGTTTTAATTCCTTGTTTTCTACTATATAATTCCCATTTAATTGAAGATGAAAATATTCTTTCTTTAAATGATGGAATATTATTCGGACACTTTTTACTTTTAGGTGATGAATGATCATTACCATTACAAACTGGACATATTTTAATTGTTAAATCTTTTGGTGATGATGATAATGATGATGTTGATGAATCTCTTGATATTATTGATGAATCTCTAGATCTAGATCTAGATCTATATTGATGTTTATTATTATCTATTATCATTGTTATTTATGATTTTTTTTGTAAAGGTTCAGGTGTATATGGTTTTCTAAATAATGATATTTTTGCTTCACCTTGTGATGATTGATTTTCATTTGAAATAACTAAATTATCATCATTTAATGGTTCTACTAATGGACTATCAACTCTCATATAACTATATCATTTGATGTTTCATCAATATTCATAACACGATTTAACATATTTTCTAATACTGTTTTAGAATTAATGCTGTCATTACTAACTAAAAGATTTCAAATAATTTATTTTGCATTTAATTCAAATATAATTTTTTGATGAATGGCATAAGGCCACCGTGTTAGTAACATAAAACCACTGAATTAAAAATGAGATGATTTTTCTTTTTCCTGTTTATTTTGCCACTGATCAAAAAAATCCAAGACAAAGATATATAAATAGAAAAAAAAATCAAAAAGCTAAAGTTTATATATCAACAACCAGGGAGGTCTATTGTCGTCTCATAATCGATGCTGAATACATGCCAAACAGATTGTACCTGAGGTAGAACAAACCAACCTAAAAAAAAAAAATATAAAAATTTTAAGAATGGATAAATTTTACCATCGCAATAATTTACATGTACACATATATACATATATATATATACAGATTGATAAATACAGTATTAAATTAAGATAAAAATGAAAAAAAAAAAAAATTGGCAAAAATAAATGACAAGGATGAAAAAGATGTCTCTATATTTATATATGCGTACATATAGAGACATTCGATACCTCACAACTTCGCAGTAGACATATGGTTTTATTTGTGGTTAAGAAAATTACGGGTTCATCTACCAATATATTTTTTGGATCGATCAATTTTACGGTTTCAGATTTTTATATATACATATCCTTGGAGATTAATAAAAACCAGATGAGAATTCTCACGGAGTGATTCTTGCATATTTGAAAATAACCCAACTTGATTCTATAAACTGGGACATATTTAAAAACATAAAATTAATAAAAAAAAAAAAAAAGGATATAAAATTTCTTGTTATAAAATTCATGGTAGTTAAATATATTTTAAATAATTTTAATAATATTGCAATGTTGATGATGATAAAATCAGTTATAATAAAATTTAAAAAAGTAAAAATGTCAAGTAGAAATAATACAGTGTGTATATACATAAAACTCAGTAATTTGTGTATCAAATTATACTCTTTTTTTTTTTTTTTTTCATATAATATTATCTTACATTTACCAGAGATTTTAAATAGATTCATTGAATGATAGTAGAAAAGTAATAACTGATACAAAGTTGCCAAAGACTTCTGTGCAAATGTACAAATGATCATCATATAAATGTCTAAAAGTTTGTTTATTTATTTATTTTTTTTCAATTATTTATTTATTTCTGATAAATACATATACTTGTATGAATGAGTCAAAAAAATTTTCTTGCTTCCTCACTATTATAACCATTAGGATAACGTTTCTTTCGAAATCAGAGTCGCGTGATCACGACATACAAATCCAGTCGCAAAGCACGTATTGCTGATGAAAGATATAGAAAAGATGAAAGAAAAATGATAAAAAAAAAAAAATAAAAAACTTGAAACAAATTAAAGAAAACAAGAGAAAGAAAAAAATAAATAAAAATGTTTATATAAATGTACATATAGGTGTAGGATTATAGACAGAATAAAGTGCATTTGAAGAGAAGCGCCACTATGAAATAAAATAACTACTCAAGATGGTAACAAGATTTTTATTTTGTTTATTCTTAGCTTCATTGAATTTTACCAATAATCAAAGTTTATATAAATAAATAAATAAATAAATAAATAAAAATATATATATATTCACAGTTTAAGTGGTGACTGTTGTTACGGTTGATGTTGATGATGTTGATGTTGGATTATATGGTTTTGTGGTGTCTTTCATTGGTTGAACTCATTTATGGTAGTTGAAAAGCCGCAAACGATTTTAAACAAGCAATTCTGATAGTTGCCATATAAGCAAGTTAGAAGGTGCCAAGAAACACCTTGGATAAGTCATGTTGACTATACTTCAAGTAGTAGTTGGTGTTGTTGTTGTTGTTGGTGTTGTTTCTGGTCATTTATATATGTCGTATTGTATATAGTAGTATATGTTTGACTCGTGCCCAGTATTCATGATCACTATTTGCCGCACATTTGAAATACACACCACAATTCTCAATATGTGCAAGTAATATTTCCGTGTGCGTACGTGATCCTGATCTTCAAGAAAATAAAGCAATTAGAGACACTTTCAGAAATCAATTCCATGTGTTGCCTTGAATGCCGCTTAACCAAAGATAACGACTCATCCATATTGCATATACCTATGAATATATATATAAATATAACAAAGTTCAACAAAGTTTAGTCACGCAGTTATTTTATTTTATTTTATTATTCATTGTCTTTAAAATATATATAATATATTATTTACAAATATATATTTTATATCATAATTAAAATTTATGACACGATTTATAAAATTGATAACAATTTAATTAATAATAAATTTGTATTTTTTATTTTTTTGAATATCATAAGTTTTTATAATCATCATACACATTATACACTATAATATAATAAATATATTTTTATATTTTTTTTTCATATTGAGTGGTGTATAAATTACACCACTACTGAATTGCACATTTTGTGATAATCAGTTTTAACAACGTTCATAAAAAAAAAATAAAATCCAATACACAAGTATTAAACTAGGGACTATCATGGATCCAATATCATTTTCACTCGATTAAACTAACCGATAAAAAAAAAAATTAAAAAAATTGCTTTTTAAATAAATAAAAGAATATATAAAATAAAAAAAAAAAAATACAAAATAATATTTATATGCATTTTAGTTTGACATAAACAATGTTTTTTTGTGTTTACATTTGATATTTATTTATATTTATATTTTTTAAATTGCATTTGTAAACATCGTTGGTGGTATGATACTGCTAATTAATTATTGACCTCGTAATAACTAATTATGTAGAAATATATGATAATATTTTTTTTAAATATATGTATATTTACCATGAAAAAAATATCACCTGTCATCTAGTACAGCTGGCACAAACATTATAAAATCAAAAACACACTTGCAAATATTTTTTAATTTGTTGCAATTTATATATTAAATAATTATTTATTTATTAAATTTTTCCCATCAACTACTTCAGTATAAATAAATTAAAACTTTCTTTTTTTTTACATTAAAATTTTATAGATTTTTAATAGCTCAAAGATTATTAATATAATTTATAATTCAATATTTTATTATTGTAAATTATTTATTACAATTAGAAAATTAATTTTTTTTCTTCATTTACAATTTATATTTATATAAAAATTTAATTGATGAATAAATAAATTATTATTTCAGAAAATTTTATATAAATTGAATGAAAAAAAAAATAATATATATTTCAAGTTAATTTTGCTATTGCTATGTACAATATATATAATTGTACAGTATATTCATAAAATAATAAAAAAAAAAATAAATAAAATTTCTCAGTATAAATTTAAACAAGTACTTTTTTCCAGCATCATTTTATGTCCTTGCATTGACTTATTTTATAATCACAAAAACGTTACTAACAAGTCCTTCGATCAAACTGACAACATCCGTCCGTGGAACTGTTTGACTGAAATAATATTACTCCTTTATTTCCATGAAAAATAATAATAAAAATTTAACCAAGAGAAATAAATAAAAAAATCATAAAAAAAAAAAAAAACAATGACTAATAATATATTTTTCATTTTGATAACCTAAAATTAAAACTACACACAAATAAACAGTTATAAATTAAAAAATTCTCAAACAACCCATCAATGAATTTTAATCATATCAACATGTCTAATCAATTTTTTTTTTTTTGATTTTTATTTTTTCGATCCTATAACTGTATCGAATAAATTTAAAAAGATAAAAAGAAATAAAAAAAAGGGTTCAACAAGATATAATCAAAATTATCAGATGAATATAATTATGGCCTGTCAAATCAATCATATAAATATTAAATAGAAAACAATATAAAAATGATAGGTTATTAATTTAATCTCAAATTTATATTATTGAGTATTGACTGCTGTTGACGATGATGAACATTTTATTTATAATATATTATAATTATTATTATAATTTTGTCATATTATTCATATTGTCATTCAGGTGATAACATGTCGAAACAACAAATATGTCATCGGCATCAACACCTTTGGGAAAATTTTCCAACCGACATACACTACCCATTATATTTTGTCACTCGGGATTCGTCATAGATTTTCAGCCCTACTGGGAAAATATATATATATGTTTGTGTATGTGTTCATTTTATTGAAGGGAAAAAGAGAAAAAAAAAATATCTAATATAAAAAAAAAATAGTATTTTTGTTACATTCACAAGGGGTGAATCAATGAAATAAATTAAAAAAACGTTATGAAATTTTCTTTTGATAATTTATTTTTATTTTTTTTTTTTTTTGTGGAGAAATGTATTTATAATTTATATCAAAACTATTTGGCTAAAAATATATAAAATTATAAAGAAAGTATCACAATCAATAGTGATAATTGACACAAGGAAAATTTTTATTTGTTAAAATTTAAAATTTATTTGAAATATTTTTTTATTTTATATATATATAAAATTATCACTTTTATTTCAACAAGTTTTTTTTTTTTAAATTTTATTTAGTTACAGACTCTTGACTAAATTTTAACAAAATTATATTGAAAATATTCGACTATCGTAACGAATTAATTTAAACACGCATGATTTTTATAAATATAAATTTCTTTAGTCGGCATTTATATGTAAAATTTTAACAGAGACCACATGGATTTTAGTATGTAACGGGAATCAGGGATGTATACTGTTGTTCGTCTATAAAAATTTAGACCTTGTTTCAGGTAAAAAAGAAATCAAAAAAAAAAAAAAAAAAAACACCCGGTCCCTTTGGTAAAATTGTCTATATTTTTACGGTTTTATGATATTCATACAAGAGATTCACCACAACTGGTCAATCTGGGTCATTCATTTGACAGAAAAAAAAATCTAAAAAGATATAACAAACAATAAAAATATATATAATTCAAAAATGAAAATTTATTATTTTCCTAAAAATACATAGAAAAGTGTATCTAATTTAATAATTTATTATAACATTTTCAATGAAAAATAAAAAATAAATAAATAATTACAAAACATATATTTGCAATGAAATCTTTGTGATAAATTTAATTAAAAAAATATGATTTCATTCTATCCGATTACGCATATTCAGCTTTAAAAATTAAAAGTTAAAAATACAGTGACACTTGAAAGTGAATAAATAAAAAAAAATTAAAATTAAAATAAAACTGACAATGATAAATATGCAAAATGATACTATCTGTTTATTGTTTTAAAAATAAATCCTAAGAAATCTTTAGTTGCTATTTATGATTGAGTTTATATTAAAGATTTTTTTTTTTTTTTAAATATTATCTTTAAGACATAATACATTTGATCATGACAGTGATTATATTGTTTAAATTAATTTCAAGAACATCTAAATGCACGTGAAGATTATCATATATTGTATTTAGATGATTTATTATAAAACAATAATTATAAATCAACGTGTAAGGTATTATACAAACTGTCGATATTTAGTTTCAACTGTGTAATGTCCTCATTAATCATTGGAGATATTCAATTAGTATAAAAATGAAGTGTTAGTATTATGTAGTACAGGTGTTACAGGTATCATAGTTAACCAATATACAATTATTTATAAAAAACAACTGGAAAATTGAAATGATCATGTGTATCCTCTTGGACAAATTACTAAACCATCCGTGACAATTAATTTAATAGTTTTTTTTTATTTTTTTATTTTATACAATAAAATATTGTTTTTTTTTTTTAAATTTATATTTTTTATTTATTTTTGGTGTATATTTATTTATTTATTGAAGCAAAAACCGACGATGCGCTCTTGCATCAAGCCATAAAATAAAATTATACTACACCAACATCTGTTTTGTATCATGATTTTTAAAAAATAAATAAATAAAAAATTGTGGAATAAAAAAAATAAAAAAATACATAAGTATATATAAAATAAATAATATGGAGGCTTTGAAATCAAAGCGACTGTGAGATATACTTACAAACTAGTATATTATATATCCTATATGTAAAATGTTATCATTGATATGTTTGTACTTGTGGCAATATAACGTTAATTTAAATACAAAAAAAATAATAAAATATAAAATATCAAAGATATATAATGTAAAATAAGAGGCAAAGAAAATAATACAACAGTAAAGTAAATCGGGTTTAAATAAAAATATAAAAAAATAAAAAATTCTGGGTTACATGGACAAACATCATTTTAAAAAGTTGGTTGAGTTTTTCACTTATTGGTTGGTATATTATTAAGACACAATTTTGCGTGGGTTTAAATTCAACTATACTATTTTTGAAAGAAAAAAAAAATAAATAAACTAACGATAAAATTATTCACACCGATCAAATGTTATATAAATTTATTATTAATCACAATATTTCAATTTAAATCACAGCATTATTATATTGAATGTGTAATACATGATTATTTTTTTTTTAAATAATAATTTTATCTGCTTATAAGAAAGTCATTAATTCAATAAGTTTATGAGATAAATAAATTTTATATATATTTAAAAATTAAAAAAAAAATAAAATAAAATTTAATAAATAATTTTTATAATATTACTGTCAATTTAAATAACATTTATTTTAAAAAAAATTATTTATAAATTTATTGTTTAATTTATAAATAAATTGCTTTTAAAAAATATTTATAAATTTTATTATTTCTTTTTTTTTTTAATTTCAAGGTTGACACGTGTTAAAATTATATTAAAAAATTGCGTTATTAATAGTATATAATATCCAAAATATTATTATTTTTTTTTTTTTTGTTAAATATTTTAATATTATAGTTTTATACATAAAGTATATAGAAAATGTGTTGAATAATGAGCAAGTCCATCATCATTTTTGCAATTTGTTGCCAAGAATTAGCTAAAAAAATTAAGCAGTAAGGTCAACTATAAAAAAAAAAAAATATATATAATATTTGCAATTTTATCTCATCTCATTGCACTATATATTTCCCCTTATTTTTTTTAAATACCCTCATTGCAATAATCTGACACGTGCAAACCTCGAGTCTCGATTTATGGAGCATTTAATTTAAGTCACATACGTACATATAAAAAATAAAAAAAAGATGAATGTAAAAAATTTTAAAAAATTAGTGTTATGCCCAAGTCAAGAATCCTGAATCGAAATAAAAATAAATATATATATATAATACTGTCAAGAATATAAAACAAGTATCTATATATTTTCAAGTAAAATAGCAACAAGAGCTTATGCACTTCGAGGTCACCAGGAAGCTGCTATCTATGGCAACAGTCACAACTACGGTGATATCTTTCAATGCTCTTTTACAACAAACAGCTGTTTGTCGAACTGACTCACTGTTCTGCGTGTGGCCTTGATTTAAATACACAACTATAACCAACAGATTCATTGTGACATTAATAGACATACATTTTTATATATATAGGAAAAATTATAAAAAAATCATAGAAAAAAAAAAAAAAAAACCAACAAACTGTACACGTGTTTAACAATTGACTTTTATAAAATCTTATTAATAAA
Organism: Lysiphlebus fabarum; assembly: GCA_011426435.1. Taxonomy (NCBI): domain Eukaryota; kingdom Metazoa; phylum Arthropoda; class Insecta; order Hymenoptera; family Braconidae; genus Lysiphlebus; species Lysiphlebus fabarum. Next base: position 946,841 of record WSYQ01000013.1, read on the forward strand.
TTATTTTAAATAATCAATAATATTATTTAGATAATTTTCATCAGGCATATATTTAAATACTAGATATTTTGATTTCATGATATTTTCTGACTTACATGTTGAATATTAAATTGAATATTTATTTTATATATTTTTTAAAAAATTGAAAAATTATTATTTTTAATATTTATTACTTTTATTATCGTTGTACTAACTTGAGTATAAATTTATATATTTTTTTATCTTTAAAATATAATTTATTAATATAATTATAATAGAATTATATTCTTTTTAAAAAATTAATTTGTTGCAGGTATATATATAATTTATTAAAATTTTTTAAATTCATTTTAATAATCAAATTTTTTTTTTTTTCTGTTTTATTTGAAATCATAAAAGTTACTTTAAAAACAGTGCTGACAGTAGCAGACTTTAGCTGAAGCAACTGCATTTTCTTTGGTCATAAAGTTTGCTTTGATCCTTTGCTCAACGATGAGGAAAACTGGCTGTATATAGGTCCAGACCAAGTCAGGACGATTAAATCTTTGTGAACTTTTGCATGAATCGAGTTTCTTGGTAGTCTTAATCGTTGTCTACAATGTCTGGATCATAAAGTTCAGATTCAAAGTTTTTTTTTTTTTATTTATTCTAAAGTTTTGATAAATTATTAATAATATTAAAATATATGCATAGATATACTTAAAATTGCAAATAAAAAGTGCATATTTTAACCAAAAAAAAAAAGTTAATCTTTTAAAATAGAAGATGATATAATACATACGTGATATAATTTATTCTCTGTCTACCTATTTCATTTTCATACGTCATCAAATCTACCTGAGGCAGAGAAAAATGCATTCATTTTGGTTCTGTATCTCGTTAACTCAATGCAAGTCTTAAAAAAAAAAAAAAAAACAATAAAAAAATTATATATTATACTGGATAGTACTGCGACCTTTTTTTTTTTTTTATTTTAACTTGAGGCAATTTTAGATTTTTGTCACGTATATCTGCTTCTACCTCCAACGAAAAGAAGGAAAAAGTATAAAAATTTTTTATGAAAAAAAAAAAAAAAAGTAAATATATAAATGAATAAAAGAGTTAAAGACACCTAGAATTCAAAGGCTTGTTAAAATAGGTATAATAATATAAAAAACTAATAATACATTTTTAAACAATTTAACTTTTCAAATTAATTTCAAATATTTATTGTTGTTGTTGTCGTCACATATTGCAAATAATTTTTTTTTTTATATCAATTTTTACTTCAATGTCAACTAATAAATAATTTATTATTTTTTAATTAATTTATTAATTTATATTTGTTTCTTAAATAACAAAAAAAAGTTAGAAATAAAAATCCCAAATTGATAAAATAAACTATATATGTTTTGACATCATGGGATAATACTGTGACACAAATTTACATTAATTTTATTTATATTTTTTATTCTCAGAAACAAATGAATATGCAAATATAATTATATTTAGAAATAAAAAAAAAAAAAATTAAAATATATATTTTTTAGTTTTAGTTGTTTTTCTCATCTAAATTTATTTTTTTATTTTATTTTTTATTTTTATTATTAATATATATATACATGTTTTTTTACAAAAAAATTTAAATTCTGAGCATCATGTGTATGAGTTTCCAAGAAGCACGTTAGATTTTTTTTGGTGGCATTTGGGTAGTGGCCTTTTTTTTTAATATATTTCATTCAGTATGTACCGGTGTGAAAGCATCGTACATGTTACTTTTTATATAGTTTATTTCACCTGCTCGATCACGTACATCGTAAATTAACATGATTGTATAAACTTTAAATGGACAATTTTCTCAATATTGCTGTTCACTTTGTCTTCATAGCTGTACATATGCTCAACGTTTATCATTTATATTTATTTTTTAATAATTTATTTTCCTTTTTTTTTGTTTTTTTATATTGCCTTTGTGTTTAAATATCATATACCAATTGTTTATTATTATTTTAAATTTTCTTATCATTTTATTTTGTCATTTGGTTAATGTCAAATAAAAATAATTATCATTTGATAATATTGATCAATGATCATCATCACCATATGTTTGAATAATAGTTTATTTTTTATTTTTTTATTTATTTTTATAATATAGTTTTTTATTTATATAATTGTTATATTCATAACAAATTTTTTTTTTTTTATAAATAAATTTATGTTTTTAAAAAACAATGAGTCATAATTATTCTGATGATTTGAAAAAAATTATTATTAATTATATTTCAATGGAAAATTAATCAAATTTCAGCTGATAAAGAAATATATTTATTTTATTTTTTTTTCATTTATAATTGTAGGTTAATAATAATTGTTGATTTAACAGAAATAATTTGTTTTTTTATTTTTATTTGCAGTTTAATATGTCATTGTTATTATGTATAATTATCAACAAAGTTGCAATTCATATATTATTTAAAATTTTTTAAAATGATAAAAAAAAGAAATTGTCCTGAATGAAGATAAACGGAATAATTAAAAATTAATTACCCAATTGATGATATACTTTACTGTAATTACGACTTTTTTTATTTAAACTTGCTACACGTGTCTAGAGTTTTTTTTTTTTTTTTATTTAAAATATAATATATATTGGTAAGCTATTTATTTTTTTATATTTTAAACTGCATAATCATTTTAAATGAGCTATTTCTTATTTGTTTGAAAATAAAATAAAAAAGAAAAATAAACAAATATGCAAATAAAAAATTTTCCAGACTTCTGTTCTTTGTCATTTTTTTTTTATTTAAAAAATTTTTTTTTTCTCTACTTGAAATAAGACTCATCCAATCTGAATATGATCATAAACAAATTTATTTAACGCGCATTTACGCATTGCATTTGAATCGTCTTTGTTTGAATCACTGAGCAATCAAATGACTAAATAAAAATCGATGAAATATAAATATATAAAAATCTAGTTTAAAATAAGGTCACGACGTATTAACCGTGATTTTATGTTAATAAACGCATTTCTTGTTGCGCAATTTTCAAATAAAACTTGACTTTTTAATATACATTATTTTTTATTAAATTTTGTTTTCTTTGTAAATAATTTTTTATCTTCTAATACTTGATGATAAAATAGACTGATTATTTTTTTTACTAAACAATGATCTATATTTAAATAAATTCAAAAATAAAAATATCGTAAATTAAAATTACAAATTAAATTTTATGTAATAATTTTATTGTATAAAATATTTAATTATATATTCATACTGACATGAATTGCAATTGAACTCAAAATAAAATATACACCAATATATATAAAATTTCATTGATCTTATCGATCTATCTTGACGAAGATGGAATATGTTACTATTAAAAGAGGGGTGTGATTGAATAACTGTCTTATTTTCTCACTCTATTGACATGAATTTGATTGATTATATCAGTTATCGACTTCAACGGACACTCTTATAATCACCAAATAAGACGTTATACTCATATCAAGTAATAAAATAATAAATCTAAATTTAAAGATTTATATCTCATTTCAATGAGTCAAAAAAAAAAATAATAAAAAATATTTAAACATATTCATTTTAATATCATCAATGCTATGAATTTTTTGATGTTTAATTTTATCAATAATTTATCTTGAATGACAATGTGTATGTGTTTGTCCATTGTCAATAAAAAAAAAAAAAAAAATTATAAAAAACATGAGAAACGTTTGAAGAAAAAATTAATTCTATTTTATGACGAAACTTTTGATTTAAATATAAAAATATATAAACATTTCTGTTGTTTTGTTTTTGACCTAAATTAAAATTAATTGTTTTTTTTTTTTTCGCTGTTTTATTTAATAATAGTTGTAAAAATAATTTAAAGTTTGTTAAACAACCTTGTAGCAGCAGCATGTGTGTAGTTAATATATGACATATAAAATAAATGAAACATAAGGCCCTGTGTACTCAAAGTTAAGTTAGTCCCCGGGCAAATGGTAATTTGGTTACAAAATTGTTAACGTTGTTTCCAACAATCAATATACCACAACTTTCCAAGCCAACATATATAACAAAACCACACGGTGCGAAGATGATGCAAATTGATTCAGCAGTTTGGTAATAGCCCATCATACTGATCCCTGAGGACTCAAACCAAGTTAAAGTCCAAAATGTTTGAAACTTCATCTTGATATGTGCCCTAAGATGTTCATCATATTTTAATTCATGCATCACTCACCTACATCAAAATCAAATATAGGTTTATTATTATTATTTTTTAAATAATATTTATACACTATCAAATTCAATTTATATTTTATTTCTCTTTTCATATCTTGAATATCGAGTAAATTTTACAAATCAAGTAACAGTAAATTATTATTTTCAATAATAAAAATTTAAATTTCATTCTGTTTAATCATGTGTACACTATTTTATTTTATAATATAAAAATAAAATTACATATTAAAATTCATTGAAGTGTATAACCACTGTATTGATTTGAGAATTAATTTTTTTAACAAAAAAAAATAATATAAAATTAAGCAACTAAAATATTATTCCTTGAATTAAAAAAATAAAATAAAACAAATGAATTTACAAGGTTAGTTGTTTATTTCATTTATAATTAATTTTTTTTTTTTTTTGTTTCTTAACATGGACATATTACTTTTCCAGTAGCTATAATTAGATTTTTAACAATAAAAATTTATATATTATATGCATATAGGTATATCTTTGTGTGAACAAGTCAAGTTTGTATATAATAATGACACATATTGTCTACGTCATGATATATATGTGATGATAAGAATATGATTTATTTAGTAACCCATGGACTAGTGATTAAAAAATATAAAAACAGGTAAAAAAAAAAACATTTGTCATACCGGAAACACATATCACTTACAAATAATATGTCCTTCATAAAATGCAAGAATTGTCAACATAAACAATTATATTACTAAACAATTCTAAAGGTCTTTTTTAGCACATGTATGAACAAAATTAAAATATAAAATATACGTGATATAAATAAGGTATCAAAACGTGACAATTCAACAAATTGACTAAGCTAATGAATCAACATGATTCATAATTTTACAAACAAAATAAAATAATATAATAATAATAAATAATTATAAATTATATTAATTATCATAAAATTTTTTTTTTATCACAACAAATTAAAAATTATCTACGTAAAATTTAACATCAACATGACAAAGAGTAATATACTCAGTGTAAATATTGACACAATGATTTTCTTGAAGAGTAAATTTTAAATTGCATTTATATTTTGTAATAAATAATAATAATATGTCATAAATATAAATAAACAAGTATAACCTATTTATAAAGGCGTATATTTGAAATAAAAAAAAACCAAATGAATTGTATATAAATGATGATAAAAAAAAAAAAATATAAAAAAAAGTATAATGGTAAAATCAAGACTGTAAAAATACAAATCAAGACTGTTAAATATACAAGGAAATAGTATATGTATGTATATTTTGTATACAGAAAGCGTGGACATGTCCCGTTGTCGAAACGTGAAAAAATAATTCTGTGATGCACTTTGACCGTAGCCCGGGATCATGACATGATCAAAATCTCACCAGATATAGTACACGTTTACTTGCTTCAAACATACACACCTGGTAGATAATTTAATTTTATTTATTTATTTTTATATTTTTATATTTTTTATATTTTAAAAGTGATGATGATCGTCAAACTGTTTAAACTGTTGTTTTTTTTTTTTTTTTTTTCAAAATAAAAATTGCAACCTCAGGCAATTGCATCAGGACCATAGAGTAAATTTCTCAAGAGGTTCAAAGATACGACACTTCTGATATACCTGATAAGATATACAACAAATTCTAAAAAAATATATATATATATAAAGTTCATTTAATGTCAGTGAACATAATCTTAGATTACGTTTTTATATATTTTACTTTATATACAATGTGTGTATTGATATTATAGAAAAAAAAATTTATATTTAAAATATTTCAAGGATAACTTGTTTCTTATCTTTGATATTTTATGAAAGAAGCATTAAATTTATATATTTATAAAAATTTAAATTATTTGTTCAAGTTTAAATATTTGGTGAGAGTTGATTTGTCATGTGTAAATTGTTTCTTTTTTTTTTTTCAAATTTTATTTTTATCTTTTTTAAATTCTTGACCTAGAATGATTATAAAAAAATAAAATATATATAAATTTTTAAATAATAATCAAGTTTTATAACAAATTTAAAATAATAAAAATAAATTTTTAAATATATATTTGAATATTAAATTAAATTATTCATGACGTTGTTGATAATATATTTTAGATAAAAAAAATAAAAATGAGAAACACAAAACAACATGAGAATGTTAATATTTATAATTTTATATAAACAATAAAAAAATAAAAAAATATAACAATTGAAAATAATAATCACCCAACAAATGATATTTAAAGAAAAAAAATAATAATTTCAATTGACAATAAGAAATATAAAAAATAAAAATTAACAAAGATTGAATTCAGGGTTATCAAGTCAGCACGAGTTTAATCGAGGAAATCACCTGTGTAATTATTGAGTCACGCGTTTTGTCTGTATAAGGTTAATCTTTTTTACATATTACTATGTTTATAATATATATATATATATATATCTTGGGTATGATGAGAAAAATTATTCCAGGTAATTTGATTGTAACGGGCATATCTGATTGTTGTAATAAGTTATAAAAGCGTAGGAGCAAGCGTTGATGTGTATACACAATAATAATAATTCAACTGGTGCGTCATAAAGAGCAATTGTATGATATATTCTTCCTGGCCAATATATATATATATATTTATTTTTATTTTTATTTTTATATACAATTGTATTTTCTATTCGAGTGATGAGTCTGTAACTCGAAGGTTATTGTGTTGTACTTCAAATTGCTGACCATAGTCACTCTGTTCGAGTCATCGCTTATATACCTTGAAGAAAAGTAAATAAAAAAAAATATAAAAAACAAGCCAATGACACCAAGATGTTCAAGGTAAAATATAATTTTAAAGTCATCAGACTTTAAATATATTTTTTATCTTTATGATGACACAAATCTTTGGATAAATTATTCATATATAAAATTGACAAAATTGGTTAACATTTTATCTGGTTAATTTTAAATCATTAAATAATTATCTATAAATTTTAATAAATAACAATAATTGATTTTTTTTTTTTTTTATTTTTATCATTATATTTTTTTTTTAAATTACTAGACGCATAAAGTTTTCAAAAAAGTCGAAATTTCAACTTTTTTGTAATCATTCGAAATTTGATTATCAATAGAAATATTGATTGAAAATATCACTTGTTTGCGCATGACAACTTCATTTTTTTGCGATCTACAAGATTTGATAGATCTAATTGATTGGTATTGATGTCCTGAACATGAAAATAATAATGGCCGACCATTTAGATGGAAAATTTTTGATGGCCGACCAAAAAGCTTTTTTTTATTTTTTCTAATTTTTGAAATTTTTTGGTCGGCCATCGAAAATTTTCCACCTAAATGGTCGGCCATTATTATTTTCGTATTCAGGGCATCAATATCAATCGATTGGATCTATTTCAAATCGTGATGCGATGAGATAAGTTCACTTACCTCATTTTTTTTGTTTATTTTTTCTAATTTTTAAAGTTTTTCGGTCGGCCATCAAAAATTTTCCACCTAAATGGTCGGCCATTATTATTTTCGTATTCAGGGTATCAATACCAATCGATTGGGCCTATTTTGAACCGTGATGCAATGAGGTAGGTAAAAGCACGATGGGCTCCCTAACTATATGTTGTATATATTTATTTGATATTTAAAAAGTAAATTTATAAATTGAAATTTCTTTAAAAAATATTTTTATGAAATTGAGATAAAAATATTATATATAATAATAATGATAAAAATAAATAAATAATAAACAAGTGGTAAAATGTTGATAAAAAAAATTAAAAAAAAAAAAAACATTATGGTCTTCTTGGTGAATCTTGGTGGCTTGTGATCCTAATCATGGTCAGTCGCGACGTGAGCCTCGTTTTTCATCCGACCACGCCGTGGTAATGTTCATTCTATCCATTATTTTGATCCGCCTTTTTTTTTTTTTTTCTTCTTCATTTACCTCTGGCACATTTTACACACCAAGTATCATCAAGTACAATATACACTTACATCTATTGCTTGTTGTATAAACTTTATTCCATATTATATATACTTATTTTATATATTTTATATTTTATACCAAGAAAATTTATATATATTTTTATTATTTATTATTTTTTTACCTTTAATATTTCAATGATTTTTATTTTACCTCGTAGCAATTGACTATGAAAATAATTCTCAGTAGTAACCACGAAAAATAGATGACGAATTTAACGATTATTTAACGCTCTCTCAAATTGTATATTTATGTTTTTTTTTTTTTTATTTTATTTTATTTTATTTTCTTTATTGTGGTGTATACCTATATAATAATACCATCAAAATCATGAATACATGGTACTGTACTTTGAGGTAAATAGGGAACAAATCAACCACAAAATAGAAAAAAAATGATAGGTGAAAAAAAAAAATGAAATAAAATAAAATAAGAAAAACAATGATTGGTTGGGTAAACTTCAGGGTAAAAATAAAACTATTATATCCATCAAGTGCAGTTACAAACAAGATGAGATAATTCAAAAAAAGAAAAAATCATGTAAAAACACGTCAAATGGATAAAGAAAAAAATTGATAAAAAAATAAAAAAGGTAAATTAAAATGAGATATAAAATATTGTTAATTATTATAGCGACATTGACCCGCGTGAAAGTCATTGAATATGTAGAGTCATTCGAGTTGACTCGTTATAACTCGATTCAATTCGGTATATATATTCATATACCCACACATTTTAGTACTCATTTTTGAAAGTGCTCTCGATGGCCAAAGGCATGGTTCATCTGAGTTCACTTCTCGATCGCCGAACCCAAATGTACATATGTACATATATATAAATGAATTTATTAAATTACAATGTATGAGTTACGTTACAACATACGCACGCAATAATTTGTTATAAAAAAAATTAAATTTATGTGTTTAAATTTGTATGTAAGCATGTATATATTGATGTATATAAACAAGTTGACATGTATTTTAATTTTTTTATTATTTTTTCAAGTTATGATATCATTGGCTGGCGACAGACTTGTTTCAAGCTGATGTTGTATTAAATTTAATTAGATGGACCAGTATTTTTTTTTCATTCAAAAATATACTGTGTTATATAAAAAAAAAAAAAAAAATTGAAATAAAATTAAATACAAAATATACATTATGCATATTTGACAATGGGTATTTAATAAACTGAAAATTCATAAAGCTTTTGAGTTTGTTAACATTAAAATACTCTATAAAGATATATATATTTATTTTGTAAATTAATTCAACTCATTGTTTACATTATTAAACAATGAAATTGTTAAATTTAAATGTCATTTGATATATATTATTAAATTTTTTTCTAGTTAAAAAATTAATTTTTTAAATAATATGCAATTTTTTTTTTTATACAATAAATTATAATTTACAAATTAAATTATATTTCATATTTTATTGCAACATATTATTATGAAAATTTTTTTAATAAAATATTATTATTTGAAATTTATAAATTATTTTCATGTTTATTTATTTATTTTTTTTTTCGTATAGAAAATAATTATATTAAAAAGAAAAATTTACAAGTTCTTGGAAAATTTTAATAAAATTCATAAATTAAAAATATATTTATTTATTATGAAACAAAAATTGTGAAATCAGTTGAATTTAATATTCTCTATGAATTTAAAACTAAAAGATTAAAATGTCTGTTTTGTTTTTCACAGTTTTACTGATTCTATAAATATTCCTTTATAAATTATTATTTTTAAACGATTAAATAGTATAAATATCAAAGATAAAGAAGCTTTAACAAGCATCATTATAAATTATTTTTTCTTATTTTTTATTTTTCATTTCTATTTATACATATATTTTAAAATATTTTTAATTCAATTAAAATTAACCACAATATCTTGAAAATAATGAATAAATAAATTATTTATTTTTTTAATGAAAAAGGAAAAAAACAAAGTAGTTGATGATAAAGAAAATAGAGAATCAACAGAATATCATTATATTATGTGAATATAAATGCCAAAAAGAGAGAAAATATCAGTGAATTTACCCAATCCATAGTTACTGTACTCCGACAAAGTGGATTAGCCAAACAGCATTACGTATTCCGGGCACTTTTGCCTACCACATTTCCGCAAACATGGAATACACATCCTTATAAACCAGTGACTATCTATGACTATCAAAAAAAAAAAAAAATAATAAAACAAATTTTCATATACACAAATATGTTATTTACTTTATTTTGATTTGATAATAAAATTTGCATCATTAAAAATATGAAAAATAAAAAAATAGCAAATTGCATTTTATGATTTTTTCACGTTATAAATATGTTGCTCATTATTATTATTATTTATTTTATATTTCCTCTGTTATCTCAATGATAAAAATCAAAGTTATAAATACGAAAAAAATAATTATAATCAACAATTTGAAATAGTTTGGTTTGTATAAGTGTACTGTTTGAATCGACCGTGATGGCATATATGGTGGTGGTACATTTTTAGAAAAAAATTCAAATTTTGAAAAACTTGAACTCAAAGCCTCTTGAGGGGGTTGATATCTAACCCCTGTAAAAATTTTAAATTTTTTGAACGGGCCATTTTGAAAAAAAAGTGATTTTGAAATATTGAAATATCTTGGTTTGGATAATTCTACTGCCTAAAATGAACCGTGGTGGCACTTTTTTAAAAAATTCAAAAAAAAATTTTAAAAATTCAAATTTTGAAAATCTTGAACTCAAAGCCTCTTGAGAGGGTTGATATCAACCCCCTCAGAAAGCTTTGAGTCCAAGTTTTTCAAAATTTATATTTTTTTTTAGTTTTTTTTAATATTCTTGTCTTTCATGTTAAACCAGTCCCCTTAACAAACTAAATTATAATATAACACTTGTTGACATACTGAGGGATAACGACTAACATATAAACCTTGATTAATTCAGAAAAATTTATAATTTAAAATTGAAACTTGAAATTGAAAAGATGTAATTTTTTAAAAATAGGGTGTCGCCTACCTGTTATTGTCTCTCTATAAAGGTATATATTTCTATTGACTTTATGTATTGATTGATAGTGTCATCAGGAAAAAAGATGTTTTGTTATGACATTGTATGGTTTTTTTTTTTTTTCTTTTATTCAATCCCCATGAAAACGGTTAATGTTGAAAAAGAATAAAGAAAAACCGTGGTAAAATTGAGAGAACAAAAAAAAATTTAAGCCGCGAAAAAAAAAGGCAACTGAAAAAAGAAAAATAGAAAAAATATAATAATAACATAAATGAAAAAATAAAAAAAAATATATAAAATAAATTTAGGGCAAAAAAAATTTTCATTGTCATTTTGGGGTGAATTGGGCATAGTAGAGTGAAAATATATCTCTTCATTTTCCATGGCCCCTTGACTCATAACATTTTGCAAAATATATAAACGAGCCACAAAAATAAGGGGCTTGAGTCATATACAGAACAAAAATTTTTTTTTTATTTTTTTCTCTAAAAATTGACATACAAAAATCTCACCCCACAAATTCATTGAATTTATATATAGATTACATTTTATAGATGGTTTTCATTGTTGTTTATGTGGGTCATTGATGATGCCAACACGACAGCAGCTGATGAACAGCATCAAAAAAAAAAAAAAAAAAAGGAAAAAATGAAAAAAATCATAGATAACTGTTGCACAGATAGATGGTGCAATACCAAGTTCAATGCACCCTTAAGATCTTTCAATAGATCCAAGTGTATATGAGGGGGAAAATTTTTTTTTTTTCATTTTAATTTTTCCATCAAGAGATATATAACAGTGGCAATAATGTTTTAGTAGATATGCCCCTATGTATATTTGAAAAAACACTGCAGGTAAAAAGGCAGGTGATTGAAAAATCATATAAAGCTTTTGTGCCAAATAGATATGTGATGATGGTGTTGATGCAGTATACGCAATTCAAATGCCACTGTGGACCTTAGGGTGAATGCATTTTGAGGTCATTGAACTTACCAGAAACGTCAAATAAACGTTAACCACGTGTATTGTTGTTGGGAGGGATGATGATGATGATGATGATGATGATGAACATTATGGAAATGTCGCACTGGTAACCGTTGAATTTATGATATTCAAACGGTTCACGGTTTAGTTTTTATGCAAGTTATATTATAATATAAAAAAAAAAACGATAAAAAATACTTTGTATTTTTATGCGTGTGTGTGTTTATAATGTACACCCTGGATAAACGATTTTCTTTGAATGTTATATATATAATTTTTCGGTGATTTACAAACATGACAATGAAACTGGAAAAATGAATTGTGCATGGTTCGTGGGGAAATATTTTTTGGCTAGTCATCATTATATTTTTTAATCATAACAAATATTATTTATAAAAACTATACATATTATTATTACCTGATGAAAAATATATAAATTTTTTTAAGACAGTTTTTTTTTTTTAAGTATTATTTTCCCCTATTTTTATTTATTTTCTTTTTATCTTCAAAAGCATATCATGCAGATGATATATTCATAAGGTTTTTAATACACAAACACAATGCAATGATAATTTAAAAATTATTTCGTGACTCTGCTGATATATATATACATTTTGTTTTTTACTCTTTCGGAAGTAAAAAAAAAAATAGAAACGTATGCAAAGAATAAAGTCTGGTATTATGTTGAATATGAGGTTTGTTGTTTTGTATTTTTTTTTTAAATTTAAAATATTTTTTTTTATTTAAAAAATAAAATATTACGAGTTGTTAGGCTATTTTATAAAATTACAGTGTTGATCTTAATTTTGGTTTTGTAAAATAAAAAATATGAGTATAGTTAAACTTTGTAAATTTCAATTCTCATGTGGCATAAGTTTAAATTGAAACAGCTTCTTGGCACTTTCCGTTACACCAAATTGCACATACAATTACGTATTTTCGCACTTAGTTGAGAACGCGGATCTGTTGGATCTATTGCAGTTGTATATATTTACAAGAAGGATAATAAGACCTCGTATAAATCGTGAACCCATGACAAATGTTGGGTTAAAACATAAAAATAAAATCAAATGAAAAAAAAAAAAAAAAAAAAATAGATATTAATACAGCTTGTTGTAAACAAAATAAAAATAAATTAAAACAACTTGCATATAATTTTGATTCACATAAAATAAAATCCAGATTATTTTTACACTATTAAAATAAATAAATAAATAAATGAAAAAATATTAAACTCTATGACGAAATTATAAGACTCTTATTTATTTTTTCTTCAAATTAAAAACAACCTTTTTATTTATTTATTTATTTTTTTTGTATATTAATATTGAATCAAATATCTGCGTGTGACGCACGATCTCATTTACGGATAAATAGTCTTTTTATAAATAAAAATATATATAATGTTTTTTATTTTCTCTTCTATTCATCCCCTATACAATTGACGAACCAATGTGTATATTATGCAAAGTGACAGTTTCGGGGGTTGCCTTGTGTATTTTTTTCTTTGCCTTCGTCACGTATCGGCCATTACAAACAGAGATCATTTTTACAAGATAAAAATTTTTTTATTCTAAATATTACTATTGGTACTATTCATCGATAAAATGTCAACAATGTTACTCTTGCAATGACCTGACAAAAAAAAAAAAAAAAAAAAAAACCACTATATATTTTATAATACTCTCTATTTTTATTTTTTATTTTTTATTTTATCAATTCAAGTATTTAATGTCTCTGTAAAATAATGATAACGAATAAAATAGTATAATAAAAAAAAATATATATATATATATACATAATAACAGTAACGATGCAAATATAATAAAAAAAATCAAAATGCTATCAATCTATTTGACAATAAAGTCTATAAATGTCATTAAAATTTAAATTATTACATAGTCTATAAATGAATGATAATAAATTTATATATATTTTAATATAAATTTTAACTGTATTGTAAATAAAATTAATAATATCATACAGTATGACATATTTTATTGAAAAAATATTTTAAACAAATTTTTATGTTTATTTAAATAATAAAATAAAATAACATTTAAAATAAATGATAATTGATAAGTAATAGCTGTGTTTTTGACGACGGAAATATGAGTAAAATTTTGTGTACCACCCGAGGGATGAAATTCATAAAAGGGTGTATATATATATATATAATATAATATAATATATAAATATAGCTATATGGAATTTGGCACCTTGCGTATAAGGGTGTCGACAGCGCGTGCTCAATCAATAATACTATATGAGTACACGCAAAAAGTAATTTATATATATACATATACATACATACATACATATGTATATGCGTGTGTGCGTGTAGTTTTGATATGTATATATATATATATACAAGTGAGCTTGCAACCCTCTAATGACGTTTCACGTAATCTCCGCCAATCGCAAATTGCCTGGAGGAGGGTAGTTGGTCGATTGGTGAAAACGAAATTTCTTTCGTGTATTGCAAAATTAGCTTGTGTGGTCACGTTTCACACGTGTGTTCATTTATTTTTGATTGCAACAAAAGTACACTTATTGAAATGACAATCAATAATGTTTGACATGCAAAATAATTTTTAAATTTTATCATTTTTTAATTTTAAAAGAAATATTAATATTATTTTTAAAAATAAAAAATATATTGACTTGTTTAATATATGAAAATTTAATCTGGATATTATTTAATTTATATAGATTTTATAAAATATTATTTTTATTTTATTTATTTAACGTAAAAGCAAACTTAATATAATTTGTCATGAGCTTTATCCACTCATATGTGACATGTATATGCTATATTTGAAATTTGAAACAGAATAAAAATCACAAGATAAATGTAAATATATGATATAGCTTTTCATATTTTCTTTTACTTTTACCCCATACACGCATTTACTTGCTTATTTATTTATTCATTTTTTTTTTTTTTAATTTCATATCTGTGTTTTATATAGATGAAAATATAAAATATATATAAAAAAATTGTCATAAAATACAAAGCACGTAAAGTATAAATATCCTGATTTTTTTATTTTTTTTATTTTTATTATAAAAAATATTATATATATTTTTTGTTGTATCAATTTCAAACATTTATCATTCTCATTATCATTTAGTGATACTTTTACTTTTATTTATTTTTTTTTTTTTTAGATACCTGAATGAACGTGACACAAGTATAGGACCAACAGATAAGTTTTAACGGCTAATGGCTTTTAGTCGTGACATTTGTGCTGTGTTATATACATTTACGAATGAAGAGGAACCCCAATTTGAATGCCCAATGTTCGTTGGCACACCAATGTCCATTACCAGAAGCTGCATATATAATACAATGAAACAACAAACTCTAAAACACTTTGTATATATATTTAGAGTAACAGCAACATACTTCATGGATATATATATATACATTAATATCATGTTCAATGTATTTGCCACATCGGTATGTGATCTGCCTTCTATCAAATAAAATAAATTCGACAAGTTCCGTGTTCTGGAAAATGTGTTGTATCAATTTAAATTGAAAGACACTATTGACAGAATAATCAACAAATATTACTTGATGATTTTAAATATATACAAATCGATGACTTTAATAAAAAAAAAAAAAATTTCATAAATAAATAAAATTAATTTGTAATTTTTTTTAATTTTATAATCAAATTTCACAATTGTCATGTTTATTTATTTATTGACACGAGTGATATATATAAATATATACTTTGTATATTTTTTTTTATTTAAAATATTTATGATGTATAGAGATTATTATCGTAATTATATAATTATAAAATTCATTATCAATTTTGTAATAATTTTATGTTAAACATAAATTATTAATTTATAAAATTAAATATCAAAGATTCTTCAAGATATTGACCTTTAGAGTAATCAAGTTCAACAACAAAGTGCATAGAGTATATGGATTTTAATCAATATCAACGATGTTGATTGCAACATTTCAATATATATCTTTATCGTTGTCGTTAATTGATTCCGCATTTCCTAGATGCTCCATGATGACCCCAACACGCACACTCGATTATTTTTAACTATATAATTCAATAAAAATTATATTGCGTTTGTAAACTTAATCGTGACATTTTTTTTTTTTTTTTATAATTATTTTTATTATTATTTCTATTGATTGATATTATTCATCAAATTATATTATTTGATTAAATCTATCTTGTCTTGTGATATTCTAATAAATATTTGTGTTGTATTACTTGAACTTGGATAATTTAATTTGTAAAATTAAAAAAAATTCACAAGAAATCAAAACGATAATAATTTATATCAACTAATTAACTAAATTATTCATTTATTTATTTATTATTAAAATAATTTTCTATAAATTTTATAATCAATTTAAATAAAAATTAATAAATCGATTTTTTGTAATATAAATTCAAGTTAATATAAATATAAAAATAATTACAATTTTCATTTAAATTAGTTTTAATATTTCCTGAATAAATATATTTTCTTGATTATATTTTTTAATAATATACAATATATATATATAAATATTTTATTATTTTTTATTTATACAGTGTTCATAAAAAAAAAAAATATATTAATATACATCATCAGCAATGAAAATAACGGGAAAAGCAATATATGATATTCTAGTGTGGTGTGTATATATAGGTATATATATTCATTATAATTATGTTGTTTTATTTTTGTGACCCTTCTTGCATAAATAAATACTTGAGAGAGAAGTTTGCATTTGCTAATGTGTATTTGTGATATATATGTACATTTTGATGTGTTTATGTGGATTGTATTGGACATCATCGATATATAAACTTCCAAATGCATCAAAATGTTTGTTCCGGCTACTGTCGATGTTTTAGTTGTACATTATGTCTATATACCTTAATGGCAATGAGAATTGCACGCCTATGAAAATTCTATATAGCACTAATTACAATTCAAAGTAAGCCGCAAAAGTTTATATCGTAAACATCGTCCAAATAAGCAACCACTATATTCCACTTTCTTAAATGTATGCTTGTCTCTGTATTTGTGATTATCACCGCCCCTGTAATTCTCTTTTTACTTGCCGACAAATCAATTTTTTTTTATTACAATATTTCCTTTCTCTTGAGTGTTTAGAGATTGTTAATTTTCATTTACTATAAATGAAGCTTGCAAGTAAAACTTAAATTTCCATACAAATTTTAAAGTCAAAAATAAATAATTAAATTTAACATATATATACCTATGTAAAGAACAATTTTTGATAAAAGATATAAATTGTTGATGATTTTGTGGTGGAGAAATGAGACACTTTATCGAGTCAAATCAAAGCCTGACCAGGATCCAGTAGGCGGATTCTCATGGCGCCCTGAGATTATATCGTTTTCAACTCGTATAAGTTTATATTATGTATATATCTCGAGTACGACGACGACAATCTTGTATATAAGCACTTTCATATACATATATGCCAAGCTATATGTCGCAAGACCCTTCTCGCCAATTTCTGATCATGAATCTCCATTGCCCAGAGGCATATAGTATATATTATCGAATAACAATCATTTAGACATCGTTCACGATTACTTAAATTTAATATGAAAATATAATTTTAATTTTTTATACATAAAATTGTATATTTTCTTTTAATTTTTATTCATTTTATCGTATACATGTCAAATGAATAGATTGAAAAAAAAAAAAAAATGAAAATAAAAATAAACTCGTTATAAGTTAGCTAGTGTATATATAATTTCAGATAAAAGTTATAGTGAAAATAGTAAATAAATAAATAAAGTATAGGTATATATATATTCTCACGTTAATTTCCGAATTATATAGACTGGATGTACCAAGATATCAAAAGCATTATATTGTGTTGTGTTACTTGCGACGTTCTTTATCTTGACGTCGCACTCCCAAAAGCTGACACTTCATGTTTCGAGTTATCATCAAAGTACTTCAGGGGGTTGATAGCCATAAACTCAAATCATCTGTATCGATAATGTTGATCTCCCTATTTTTTTTTTTTTTTTTTATTCTTTATTTTCTATCCCATAAATACAAAAATGTATATTAACTTACAAAAATTGCTAAAAAAATATATCAATAAATTTCATATAAATTAACAAATATATAAATAAATAATAATTATATTAATAAAATTATTTGTTAATATATTGTCAAATCAAGATAAAAAATTAATAAATTTTTTTAAATTTAAAAATCAATAAAAAAAAATTATTTAAAATTTTATAAATATATACCAACAGATTATTATTATTATTATTATATAAAAATAATAATAAATATATTTATGAATAAATAAATAAAATAAATAAATAAAAAATATGGATGAAAACCGGCTTATATCAGGGAGTATTGGCGCGCGACGGTCTGGCGCCACCATCAGTAGGACACCTTGGTATATCCCACCTCCCACAAAACTTGCCACTTTTAAATCAGCAAAAAATTGAAAAATAATCTCTATTGGATCTTAAACGCGCTTTCCAATGTATATACTTGATAACCATTGAATTTCATCTAATGCGATTCTAAGTTGAACAATCGTAAAATATATCAAATGAATATCTCAGTTTTCGCGTAGGTGGAACCAAGTTTAATATATAAATATACTTATGAATAAATTATGTTAACATCAGTATGTATCTAATCAATAACATTATTACTAATCATTTCAAAATAATAATAATATTTTTTATAAATAATAAATATTGCAAAAACACTACTGTGTTTTAATATTTGCTTAAAATCATTTATATGTTTTATGATGTTTTAGCGATATAAAAAAATAAAATATTTTTTAAATAGAAATCATAAAATAATAATGATCTTGACCTACTAAAATAATATTAAATAAATTCAAACATTCCAAGTAGATATATATATGTTCAAAAAAATATAAAATAAAATCTAATTTAACAAAAAAATACTTTTAAACTTTTGAATTTGTTAACTTTTTAATATAAAATTGAGGGTAGTTATTCTTAAATAATTAAAAATACAAGTATTTCAAGAAAATCTTGAGAAATATCTTGGCAAAATTTTGCAAGATAATATGTTTAAATTGTAATATACATTTCATTACTTTCCTGAGAAAATAGTCTCATGTTGGCTTATCACACGTATACGGATAATTAAACCATTATCATCCAGAATACTGACAAGCTTGAACAAGCAAAATACAGCAACAAGAAAAAAAAAAAAAATATATATCACGTTTTTTGTATTTTTAATTTCCTTTTTTTTCGTTATTTATTTTAAAATTATTAATCTCAATTTGCAAAATATGTAATATTATTTTCTACAATATTTCAACTTTTGATATTTAATAATATTTATTATATATATATTGTAACTCTTGTCTTGTAGGAAATAAACTTTATTTTTTTATCAATAAATTTTAACAAAGTATATATATATATTTCATACACTACTTCTAGTTCTACTTTAAACGTAAAGAGCACTTTGAGGCTGATCACTGAGCCCAAAGAGAACTTCAACTCTGGTCGAATAGAATCAAAAGTTATGATACGGTTAAAGTGCAGATCGAGGTCTTATTTTTTTTTTTTCATATTTTTTTTTAACATAAACACCTCTCAAGAGCACAATTGCATTTATATATTCTTCATGTCAAAGTTGAAATAGAATTTTTTTTTTTTTTGGCACTTCAGTGAGTTACATATCGTATATGGAATATTGATGTGAACATGAAAAACATTTCTTCATTTAATTTAATAATAAATAAGTTTATATATTTATTTAACATAATATTTAATTAAATAATAAAATCAAATTTAAATTAATTCCATTTGAATAAATAAATATTTTAATTTATTATTTTATAAAAATTATGAAATTTTTTTTTATATATTTTTCTAAGAATATGATAAATATCAATTTTATATTTGATATATGTATTCATTTCCGTCAACAGTATATTAATAATGACAATAAATTTAAATAAATTATAAAAAATTTATTAAAAAATTTATCATTTTATATTGGCACAAATCAAATTATATATTCTTATAAAAAAATTTGTTTTTTTTTTTTTTTTCCAATTGATATATATTCAAATACAAATAAAATCAGTTAATTAAATATATTATCAAATTTTATTTTAATATATTTATTATTTTTTTTATTTTAATTATTGAAATATTAATAAACGAGTTTTGAATATTTTTTTTTTTTTAAATTTAATAAAGTCTACAATAAATAAAAATAAAAAAAATATATAAAAATATGTAACAATAATTATAATAATAAAAAAAAAGCTAATAAATATGGGATAATTTATTGGCGAGGACACTGAAGGTTTATTCGGTGGGAATGATCAGAGTTTTTTTTTTATTTATTTTTTTTTTTAGGATGTGTTTCGTCAATAAGACAGCGACACAGAATATATATTAACACACACTTGAATGTGAATATAAGAGTTTGAAAACCTCAAAGAAAACTACCGCTTCAGGTAGAATTAAATATATATTTTTTAGTGACCAATCTATACGGTTTGCCAACAAACTACAAGTCTTTCTTTAAGATTCCAGTCGATGCTTTTTAACGTGATTTTATTTTATATTTATTTTATTTTTATTTTTTCTCTCTGAATCATCATCATCATCATCATCAGACAAAATAAATACGATCGTCTTATCATCAAATAATTTTTTAATATTATAAATATTAAATTTGACTGTTACACAGCTACTGTTATAAATAATCAATTAATTATCAAATCGTGTTTTATTATCATAAATAAATGATAATAATATATATTACTATTAATTAAATCCAGGTGCTTAAATTTTTTTTTTTTTTTATAGATATATTTTAGATTAAAATGTAGATAAACGATATTTTGTTTGACAATATTAAACAGTAAAAATATTGATTTGTTTTTGTAATAAAATTAATAATATCTAGTTATTTTTTTTCTATTGAGGTATGAGAAAAGACACGATAAAACGGTAAAATAGCATTTGTTTATTTAAAAAATAAAAAAATAATCAGTAAAAAATTATTTTTATTTTCTATAATAAAATTAACAATTGGCTGTAATTTTTTATAATTTTCTGGGTGGATTTAAGGTGTGTTAAAAAGGGCTTTGACTCAGTCATATATATAAAATATAAAATGTAAAGAACGGTAAAATGGTAACATAATAATTGAAACATAATTACAGTTATCTAAAAATACACACATGTATACTCATCTTGAAGAAATTGACCGACAAATAAATAATTACAATTTATAAATTTATCACACTATTTAACGAATTAATTTTTTACACGCTATTGTTTTTATTTAAAAAAAAAAAAAAACTTTTATCATTTTTTTGTAATTCATAAAAATTATAAATAAATATAAAAAAAAAAAAATTTCTACAATCAATTACCTTTCATTAAAATAATTTATTAAAAAATATATTTTCATTAATATTTTTAATAATTTTCATTTAATATAAATTTTTTGATAATTATATTTTCTTGTAATAATTTTTATTTAAAAAAATAATAACTATTTATTTGTACTGTATAAATTAATATATTGCATGACCAATTTAATTTTTATTTTTTTATTATTTTTAATAAAATTATAGTTGTTTTTAAAATATCAGTTATAGGTGTATATAGAAAGAGACTATGGATTAATAGCACATTTCAAACGACCAAGTAATTTTTTTATTATTTTTTATTTTTACTGTGTATATGTTTATGTTGCAAGTACATATTCAACTGTATAACGATCGATGAATGTTAATACAGTGGTATATTACAGTCGTACAGCAAAGGGCGGTAGTCGGCATTTGGTATCTTCAATAATTCCAACTTGATAGCAACATGGAATCACGCAAACCACACTACATGTGAGGCAAGTGCTATTCGTAAAATATATAATGTAAAATGCAAAAATAAAATATTTATATGTACATATTATTACATATATTTTTGTTATATTTTTTTAATTTAAAAATTTTATTATTTTTATTTTATTAACTTTCTTTTTTATATTTATTTTTTTACATTGTTTTAACTTTTATTTAATGTTTTTTTTTTTTTTTAATTTATTATTATATTTATTTTTAACGTGTGTGTTGTTTGGGTAAGCACGATTTACTAATAATTTTGCATAATTGTTTAAAGTTCCAGAAGGTGATCCTCTCTCACTTTTTATATTGTTAATAAAAATAAAAATTATAAAAAAACAATAAACATATATATATTATAATATATATTTTATATAAAATGAAAGTATTATTTCAATTAAAAAAAAAAATAAATATATAATTATGAGAATTCAATCAGTAAATTGGCAAACAACTAATAGACAAATAAATCTGTCAATAAAATAAAGTCATTGTTTTATTTTTTTTTTTTAAGTTCATATTAAATATATATAGATTATTTTTTTGTTAATTTTTAACGTATATAATCATGGGAATTGAAATAAAAAATATATATAAAAAAAAGTTCAACTCATTAGGCATTAACAATGGCATAACAAATCATTCGAGATAAAAATCTAACTGCTCGAATCCAAAAACGACTCAACTGTTTTATTATATATATATATATATATACACTCGTGCAATATAATTATTTTAAATTATATTTTATTATTTGAATATATATATACCAACAATTTTAATCTACAATATTATTATTAATTTATTTTTTTATATATATATTTTGACTTGAGTAATATAACGTACTTCAATTACTTAATAATATTTACGTTCATCCTGTGTTTGCTATTTTATTTTTTAATAATAATATATTTAAATTATACAAACTTATTTGTAATTTTCTTTTTTTTTATATATATTATATTTATTCTACATTATGATAATTATATTTTTATGTATTTTCAAATAATAATTTATAGATAAAAAAATAAAAATAAAATTTAAAAAAATTAAAAAAATATAATTAAGATATATTTTTATGATAAAAATAAAATGTGTTGATGAGTAGGTAAAGATATTTATCATTAATGGAAATATATAAAAATTTATTTTAGAGATTAATAAATTAAAATATAAACAGTTGTTTCTATTTGTTGAATTTTTTTTTTTTATATATTTGAAATATCAATGTGGCACATGTCGAATTGACAGTACCAACATATAATACACATTTTGTATTAATATTATCATCTATTGTTTGATAACAGGATGAAATAAAATGAATAGTTAACACGCAATTCAAAACTCAGTCATTTTTGTGTGATGCATTTGTAGATTTTAAAAAAATATATATAAAAATATGTACAGATGGTGATGAGTTCCTTGTGCGTAACCAACATGATGTCCTCGTTAGCATTTCCCGTATGTCATTTAAAAATATATGGTCAACAAATTGATATAAACAATATAAAAATATTATCAAATATCAATTTTATAAACATTAAATTTAAATAAAATTTCATCAATAAAATTTAATTGTAAATTTAAAAAATTATTCAAAATTTTATTATTTATACAAAATAATATTCAAGATAAACACAATAACTGTTTTATAATATAATTATAATAATATTATAAAAAAAAATTCAAAGATATTAATAAGGTAGATAAAATATAGAATTAAATATATTTTGATAATAAAAGAATAATTTTTCTTTTTTACATTATTCATAAAATGCTTTTGTGTTTATTAAAAGTAAAAAAAAATAAAATAAAATAAAAAAACAAAAAAATAACATTACCACGTTTTTATATATTATATCTTTAGAAAATTAAATTATTAAAAAAAAAAATCTCAACACTTGTAGTATTTTTTGTATGATAAAATACATTTAAAGAAATTTATATAAAAATTTTTACAAAACCATCGATCAACTTGTTTATTTCGCAAAAGTACAGAGAAATAATTTGAGATAAAAAAAAAAAAATATAGTTTAAAAAGGAAAATAATGTATAAAGAGGTAGTTAGTTGTGTGATTACTTGAAATACGTTGGTCTTGGACTAAATACGTCTGTTTAAAAAATTATACAAATGTATATGTGATGGGTAATGTGCCAAAAATGTGCCAACACAAAAAAGAGATATGTAAGTACCAATTTAACCGCAACTCATTCTACACTTTTTAAATATTTTCTATATAATCCAACAGACCTTGAACAAAATTGGAATAAAATTCACAACTAACATTAATCGTTGTACAATTTTTTTTTTTTTCAAACTCTTGTTATTTTATCATAATAAAAAAAAAAAATAATAATTATAAATAAATAAATATTAAATATAAATCAATATTATTTTAATTTAATTTTTTTATATATAAAAATTTATTTTAATAATTTGACAAATAAAAATACAAAAATATAAAAAATTATTATTTATAAATAATAAAAATGATATATAAATTATCTTAAATTTATATTGTCTTTATATTAATGTTGCAATTACTGACATTATTTATTAACTTATTTTTTTATTATTTAATAATGATGAACATTTGATGATGAATTCATGTTAAATACATGTTAAATTACACTCATTTTATGATATATATATTATTTTATATTTTTAAAATTATAAATATACTCTTTTAAATATGAGCGACAGTTATTGATTATCAAGTTACTATAAATTATAATAATATCGATTTATGTTTACATTAATTTCATGTCGTGAGATTAGTAATCAATATGTTAAGGGGTAGCATCGAGCAAATCGACTGCGTGGCACTGGACCAGTTGTATATATACATGTTATATTGCTCATGTAGCGTAACATGCGCATTCAAACAAGTATTAAAATAATAATAATAATAATAAAATGAGTACAACAGATTTAACATTAAAAAAAAAAAAAAAATTCCTGATATTAAGTCTTATATATTGTTAATTTTTTTAAATAATTATTATTATTATTATTTTTTTTTTATAGATAACAATACCGGCTGGTTTTAACGAGGAAAAAGGTCGAACAATGAACTTGTATATTTTATAATGAAGCTGCACGCTTAAAACGTAATAAATATATTATATTATATTTTCAATCATGTTAATTGCGTGCTAATTTGTAAATTATATTTATTTTTATAAAAATAGAGACTGATGATAAAAATATTATTAATTTCATATAATCAATGTTTGATTATAAAAAATCAACATAAATATAAAATTAATAATTATTATTTTATAAAATTTAATTTTATTATTTTTTTTTTTTTTATGATGATTATTATTAATTTATTATTCTTGTCAATTTATTCAAGTAAATTTTAATATTTTATTTATATGAAATGTAAAATTATGTGATAAAATATATATGAATTTTTTTTTTATCAATTTATACTGTATTAAATGAGACAGATATGAAATTTTATTTATATAAATAAATAATTGATTAATCAATGATATATATTTTTAGGGCTGAAAAAATTTTAATGAAAATTAAAATGAGTAAAGGTTGAACTGATTCAATCATGAATTGCTGTCATTCTTGGCTCATGTATATATAAGTCTTTCAGTATATTTATTTTATTTATTTATTTATTTGTTTATTTATTTATCTATTTATTATAAAGTTCAGTAAATAGAAATTCGCTCATGCAGGACAAGTCGTGAGCCAGGACACATTTAACCAGTATGTCGCAATATTTTGCTGACTAAGAGGTTCAAAACTTGTTGTGGGTCTATGGCAAAGAAATTTTTTTTTTCTTTTATTATTATTATTATTATTATTATTTTTTATATAAAGAACAACATATTGCAACACAACACCCACGCTTCGATTAGAAAAGAGTCAAGTATCAAATCTCATTTTGTCATATATTTAAAATTTTACATTTATTTTCTTCAAACTATTTTTTATTAAAAAAAATTCATTTAATTTATTTAATTTGCATATTTTAATTAATAATTATATTGATATTGTTTTAAATTTATTTAAAATATTTATGTAATATTTTAATAATCAATAAAAAAAATTAATCCAAGTAAACTCATTTAAAAATAAAAATTTCACTTGACAACAAGTTTTATATTAAAATTAAAGAAAAAAAAAAATTAAAATAATATTATAATATTATTAATTATTCAAATAAGATGACACATGATAATTAATATGCCACACATTTTATTTATCATGATTTATATAAAAAAAAAACCAACAAATGTAAAAAAAAAAAAAAAAATGCAAATTTAATATTTAAACTTAGCACGTGCTGATTAAGATTTGTGATTATAAAAAAAATAAAAATATTAAGACAAAAGAAAATACAAAACAATTGAAGGTATTGCAAAGCAAATTAGACTATATAAAGTAGTCAGCAATAGTTTGAATAAATATCAAACTAAATAATCTTGTCATTGTAACAAACCACACAATATTATTATAAACCACTAAACAGTAGTTGAATAAATACATATACAAAGGTGTTTGTAAATAATTATATACATTTAAAATAAAAAATAAATAAATTAAATAAAATGTTGAATTGCCAACTGAGAGCACCCGATACGCTACATTAATTTTTGATCAATTGCTAAAGTTATAATCTAAGTAACAGTAGATATATATATTTCTGCCATCATTCGATCAACAAAACAATATATATATTCACCCAGATAATTTAAACACAATTTTATTTTATATACATTTATATTTTTCAACACTAATAATTTAACATTCACAATAATAAAACTGTGTCTCCAATCGTCACTTAAAATCAGAATAATCATATTTTATTAAATCAATTTGTATGTCAATGTGCTATTTGTTTATTTAAAATAGTAAAATAAATATGTTTTTTATAATTATTTAAAATATAAAATTTTAACAAAAATATAATTCAATGCAACATCCGGCAATGTTTGTATCGATTGATATCAATACTTCCGGTGCAACGCAGCTGATGATAAATTTATTTATTCATTTCTTTTTTACCTTGAATATAAGTATATATATTTTTTCACTCGAGTAATTTTCATCTTTGTAAAAAAAAAATCATTATATTGTATATATATATATTTTTAATTTAACATTTATTTTGTTTATTTTTTTTTCTTATTTTTCTTATCGTTTAATTACTCGTTTAACGATCCAAACGTGTGTCGCAACGTCCGGTAATATGTATGGTCAATAGTCGAGTGGCCAATGGCCTGTTTGCAATAAATGTTTGTACATGAGATTTTCACCTAACGATTTTAAATTGTCGGACTCATCTTTTAATTTATAATTTATTTTTTTTATTTTATTTATATAGTGATAAACCAAGCAAGCACGATACTAACTATTGCAAAAAGTAATTAATTCAAAAACATCTATCATGTTACTTATGGTTATATGATTTTACCACCACGAAAATTATATATTCTAATTTGTATTTAAGTATTTTATATATATCTATATCTTCAACTAACAAGTTTTATAATTTTTTAATAAATATATTATTTAATTTATAATCAAACTTGAAATAAATAAATTTATACATATATTATTATGTTGCAATGTTGTTGTATTATTGTGAAATTATTAAAACGCATAATACTAGTTTGTTGCGACAGCTGATTGTGATTTATTGATAGATAAATAAATATATTTTGCATTGGGATAAAATGGATCAATGTCAGATATAGTAACTCATGTTTTTTTTTTTAATTAATTAATTTTTATTTTTATTTTTATATATAATTATATAACTGATATCATCGTTATTTATCAATTATCAAAATGATTATATTAATTATGTTAATTGAAGGTTTTTTTAATTGTGACATAATATATATTATACAATGACACAATTATTATATGAAAATAAAATATAAAAAAAATATATTTCAATGTCATTTTAGGTAATATTATATATATATATTGTGAAATTTATTAGAAATTTATTTTTATTTATTTATTTAAATTTTTGGTAATAAAAATATATTTTTAAAATATCAAAATTTAATTTGTTTTTTTTTTTTTTTTTCTAAATATGACCTATTTTATTTATTATTTATTTCTTTACATTTTGGTTTTAATGAAGTACTACTTAAAAATATATCTACATGCTTATTTTATTTAATTTTTTCTTTACTTTTTCAGGCTTGCACATCAAAGCTCAAATCTCAGCGTAAAATATCCTTGTTTTTTATTAAATATATATATATATATATATATTTTTTATTCTTGGGCAAAAAAATGTGCGCTTTATTTGCAAGTTTAAATCGGCACAGTGCCTTGGGACGGATACGAGTGTAAAGTATATAGGGGTCGTATAAAGATGAAATAAAAGCGACAAGATGAAAGTAGGAGTTTAAAAAGCAAAAAAAAAAAAAATATTACAAAAAATAATGTAAAAACCAAAAAGAAAAAAAATGAAAAAATGAGTAAATAAAAAATGATAAAATAAAAATATAAAAAACTACAAAAAACCATGACAACAAGGTTGAATTTAGAAAAAAAAAAAAATTTAGAAAATCAATGTTCTTATCAAAAAAAAAAAATTTGAATATTTAATTTAATAATTTATTGGTTAAAATTAAATATGTAAAAGGATTTATTTAATATTAATAACAACAGCTGAGGGTTAAAATAAAAAATGAATAAAAATTTTAAGAGTGAGCAAGGAGACAGGCTTCAGTTAAATGTACAAAAATAAAATTACGATTGCAAATGGTTATATTTTTAGATAAACAGCCAGTCAGGACGTTAACTTTAAAAATTTTTTTTTTTTGGCCTAACGACAAATTTTAGCCTGCTGCAATTCACATACACAGGAGAAAAAAAAATAAATAAAATAAATTAAAAAATACATATTTAAAAATAATATTGTAGACATGTGAATATATAAATATATATAAAAAATATATTTGTGAAAATATATTTACAAATTTAAATGTCTTGATAATGTATGTTTGTGAATAAAATATTATTTAAACTATATGTTTTTTCATTAGTTGATTTAACATTAATTTATCACCAGAATATATCTTTATAAATTCGTTATAAATTTTTTTTGTTGAAAATTAAATACACGTTAGTTTTTTTTTTTTTTTTGGTATATATGTATTCATATTTTGAATAGATGGATGGAAAAATCAAGACCTTTATATGTGTCTCTTTTTTATATTAATAATTATTTTATTTTTTTTTTTTTATTAAAAATGCCAGAAGGTGATGCACTTTGATAAATTGTCTTGAAATGAGAGGGTCACTCTGTTAATTCAGTCAGACGTAAAAATAAATTATTTGTATTTGAGTTGAATATTGTATGGTGTTAAAACCTTAATAGTCGTATTGTGTTATTAAAATGAAAAAAAAATAAGGACATTCTTTTAAAATGGCTTTTGGACTTGAAAAAATAACTGGCATCGTCGAAATATCTGAACTTACGTTGTCGTTATTCAACAGTTTACTTGTTCAGTTTAAAATAAAAAATAAAAAAATATAAAAATTATATATTATAAATAAAAAAGTTCATGGTCTTGACTTTTATATTCACGTCAATTTGTCGACCATAGTCAAATATTAAAAATGAAATTTTTTTTTATGAACTACTTTTTATGAGAAATAAATAAAATAATTTTTTTATATCCATTTAAGGGTAAGTGCACATGAAAATACTTAAAGCAAATGTATTTTTAAAAAATAAAAAAAATATAATAATTAGGGCTTCACTCTATATGGAGACCACTCTTGATCTTGTCTTGGGCTTGTCTTAAAAACCAAGAGAAGACCAAGACAAGATTCACAAATTTTATACCAAGACAAGACCGAGACAAGACTGGCCTCAGTCTTGGCATATTGAGTCATGAGTAAAGCCCTACAAACCAAAGACAGTTTTGTAGAAATAAAGCACTTTGGTCGATAATAATTTTTCCAAGTTCAAATATAATAATTTTATGATTCAATCGTGTAAACAACAATGGAAGACGTTGTTTCCGAACAATAGATAATTTATTTCTATTCATTTTTGAATTTTATTGGACTTTGAAGATAACTTTTACCTCCGACTTAGAGTCATCTTTTTGGAAATGAAGCATTTTCGTCGAAATAAATTTTTCTATGTAAAAATTTTATCTGAATATGATTGAAATGTGTTAACAACAATGAAAGACGTTGTTTAGAAGCATAAAATAAATTATTTCTATTCATTTCCAATTTTTATTGGACTTTGAAGAAAACTTCTACCTCCGACTTAGAGTCAACTTTGTGAAAATGGGACATTTTCGTAAAAATAAATTTTTCTTGGTTTAAATATTGAAATATTATGATTGAATTTAGTCAACAACAATGGAAGACGTTGTTTAGGAGCATAAAATGAATTATTTCTATTCATTTCCAATTTTTATCGGACTTTGAAGATAGCTTCTACCTCCGACTTAGAGTCAACTTTGTAAAAATGGGACATTTTCGTAAAAATAAATTTTTCTTGGTTTAAATATCAAAAGATTATGATTGAATTCAGTAAACAACAATGGAAGACGTTGTTTAGGAGCATAAAAAAAATTATTTCTATTCATTTCCAATTTTTATTGGACTTTGAAGATAACTTCTACCTCCGACTTAGAGTCAACTTTGTGGAAATGAAGCATTTTCGTCGAAATAAATTTTTCTATGTTAAAATTTTATCTGAATA
The DNA here is from genome assembly GCA_011426435.1 of Lysiphlebus fabarum. Classification (NCBI taxonomy): domain Eukaryota; kingdom Metazoa; phylum Arthropoda; class Insecta; order Hymenoptera; family Braconidae; genus Lysiphlebus; species Lysiphlebus fabarum. Next base: position 977,635 of record WSYQ01000013.1, read on the forward strand.
TGATTGAAATGTGTTAACAACAATGAAAGACGTTGTTTAGAAGCATAAAATAAATTATTTCTATTCATTTCCAATTTTTATTGGACTTTGAAGATAACTTCTACCTCCGACTTAGAGTCAACTTTGTGAAAATGGGACATTTTCGTAAAAATAAATTTTTCTTGGTTTAAATATTGAAATATTATGATTGAATTTAGTCAACAACAATGGAAGACGTTGTTTAGGAGCATAAAATAAATTATTTCTATTCATTTCCAATTTTTATTGGACTTTGAAGATAACTTCTACCTCCGACTTAGAGAGTCAACTTTGTAAAAATGGGACATTTTCGTAAAAATAAATTTTTCTTGGTTTAAATATTGAAATATTATGATTGAATTGTGTTAACAACAATGAAAGACGTTGTTTAGAAGCATGAAATAAATTATTTCTATTCATTTCCAATTTTTATTGGACTTTGAATATAACTTCTACCTCCGACTTAGAGTCAACTTTGTGAAAATGGGACATTTTCGTAAAAATAAAATTTTCTTGGTTTAAATATTGAAATATTATGATTGAATTGTGTTAACAACAATGAAAGACGTTGTTTAGAAGCATAAAATAAATTATTTCTATTCATTTCCAATTTTTATTGGACTTTGAAGATAACTTCTACCTCCGACTTAGAGTCAAGTCTGTAAAAATGGGACATTTTCGTCAAAATAAATTTTTCTTGGTTTAAATATTGAAATATTATGATTGAATTTAGTCAACAACAATGGAAGACGTTGTTTAGGAGCATAAAATAAATTATTTCTATTCATTTCCAATTTTTATTGGACTTTAAAGATAACTTTTACCTCCGACTTAGAGTCATCTTTGTGGAAATGAAGCATTTTCGTCGAAATAAATTTTTCTATGTTAAAATTTTATCTGAATATGATTGAATTGTGTTAACAACAATGAAAGACGTTGTTTAGAAGCATAAAATAGATTATTTCTATTCATTTAGAAATTTTATTGGACTTTGAAGATAACTTCTACCTCCGACTTAAAGTCATCTTTGTGAAAATAGGACATTTTTGTCAAAATAAATTTTTCTCGGTCAAAATATTGAAAGATTATGATTGAATTGAGTTGAAAACAATGGAAGACGTTGTTTCCAAGCATTAAATAAATTTTTTTTATTCATTTTAAGGTTTTGTTGGACTTTGACGCAAACGTCAACATCCAAGCCAGAGTCAGTTTCGTAGAAATAGGGCATTTTGGTCGATAATATTTTTTTTAAGTTCAGATATAATGGTTTTATGATTTAATCTTGTAAACAAATATGAAAACCAAACCAAGACCAAGACAAGACTAATGTTTTCAAAACCAAGACAAGACCAAAACAAGGCTCTGTCTTGGCATATTTAGTCTTGAGTGAAGCCCTATATTAATAATAAAAAATAATACAAAATTTTTTTTCAAGTAATTAATTTTTCTAATTTTTCTATTATTATTATTTTATAAAAATATAAAATAATTAAAATTACCAAAAGTCATTTAAAAACTGACTACTAAATTTTTAACAAAAAAAAAAATTATATATTTAATCTCTTAATAATGAATTAATGATGAAATTAAATTTATTAAATTACCAAAACATGACATTAAAATTAATTGTATTATTTATGATTATATGTATAAATAAAACTTTCAATATTAAATTAAATTTCATTTAAAAATATATTGATATTATCTTTACAAATTCAAACGTCATTATTTAAATAAAAATTTTTACTACTCAATTTATTACATTTTCATTTATAATAAACATACGTTTCATTTAATAAAAAGATGTACTGATATCAAATAAAAAAAAAATGAAAGAAACAGTTAAAAATTAATAAACAAAAAACCAATTTAAATTGATGACTACTATCAACAAGTTATAAACAAATAACGTGGAAATTTTTACAGTCAGCAAGTCCCACAGCCCAATTTACTTATTTTCTAATTTCATTTTCTGACCACTATATTGCGGATTTGAGTGCGACCAATCACAAACACATAATCATCATCATCAGACATTTCATTTTCAATCAATTTTCTTGAAAATTGTTTCAGGTTTCTGAGGTCAATCACACGGTATTGATACTGATGATATAGGATAATGCATATTAAAATGAAAAATAAGAAAGATAATAAGCAAGATCGATAAATCGTTCATGACGATGAGGTCGTGTAATGAATGTGTAATTGTAATATTTAATGTACATAGTTTATTATATATATGAGTGAAAATTTCTACTTGCTGATGGCTGTACATTTTGAACTATGTAATTTTTTTTTTTCTTTACTTTAACCCTTTTATTTTTAATATTATTTTTTACCCTTATACTTCCTAACCCTCATAAAAATCAATAATATTTCATGTTGCTATTGCTTCATATATATTCACTAATTTTTTAAAAATATATAAATATAAATTACATGTTGGCAGTTGGCGTGAATTCAAAATTAAAAATAATAAATTATTTAATCATAAATATTGTGTCATTGATAGCAAATAATTTATAAATAATTACTTGTCATTTTTACCTGAATTTGTAAATTTTTATTTCAAAAAATTTTAATTTAATAGCTCATAATTTTCTAATATTATGTTTTTTTTTTTTTTTTTCAGATTAAAATATATTAAATATTAATATAAAATCAAGAAAAAAAAAAATGAATATATATAGTAATCATAAAAATAAAATGAAATATATAAAACTTGTGGATAAAATAAAAATAAAAATAAAAATAAATAAACCGATTCACCTGGGGTTTATATTATATCTCAAAGAACCTTGACTCTTATCAAATAGTAACAAAGTAAATTCTCGTGACTCGTGTCCTTGCTTGAGGTTTTTCTCACTGATAGAAAAAAAAAGTCAATTTTTATTGTTACTTATATACAGCGAGTTACGCAAATGATAAGACTGTCAGACAGCGGGTCGCGTCTTTACTGTCTTTATGATAAGAATTAAGGAAGGAAGTAAAATATATATCCTGTGTTTTTTATTTTTTATTTTTTATTTTTTTTATATACACACCCTCATAATATTTATTTATCTATAAATATAAATACAAATACACAAACAATGTTGCTACATGTGTGTATATTTTAAGGTCTCGTTATTTTACACGTCGATCGTTTGAACTTATCAAACAAGTACTTGACTATATATTTATTTATTTTTTTATTTATTATTTTTTATACTTTTTATTTTGTATTTTTAATATATTTATTTATTATAGTTAAATTCAGTGTGATTACAAGACACGTGCTCAACATGTGTACATACAAATTTACACACACCCACATTATTAAAGATATACTCGTATTAATTTCACAGTCAAGATCGTGGACGTTAATAAATAGTAGTAATAATAATTATATATAAAAATTAAAAAAAAAAAATAGAAAATTGTAATAATAATTTAATGAAAAAAAAAAAAAAAAAAAAAACAAGATGAGATAAACACCTGACGCCTTGATGTTTGTACATGTATATATATTTGTATGTACATATAGTGTAAACATAATATATATATAAAACAAAACGAGAAAAATACTTGAACATTCAATTGACCAAGAAAACTCGTTGCGTAGATCAAGTTAATCTAGAATACATTTGATGCGCGTGCACCTCCCGGCTTGTCGTTATCTTGCCGACGTGTCAGCCACCTGTTCTCTCTCTCTCTCTTTCTCTCAATGATTTTAATATTAAATAATATTATATATTTATTATGAATTTTTTTTTTAATTAATATTAATATACATAAATTTTATAATATTAATTAATATTAATTAAAAATTCGTAATATAATATTTAATTTATTAAATTTTAATTTTAAAAAAATTATTTTTTAAATTATTTTAATCATTGAAAATAAAATTAGTGTAGTATGTTTATGTTACACTATCAAAATATCTATATTTAAATATAAATATTTAATATATTTTTATTCATTTACTTTGTTAATTTGACTATTAATTAGACACACCTGTTTTTTTTTTTTTTTTCTTAAAAAAAATTCATATGTAAAATTAAAAATAGAAAAAAAAATATTTAAATGGAAAAATGAAAATATATATTAGTTTAAAAAAATATATATAAAAATCTATGTGTTATCTCTCACTCTATATATTTATATATATATTTTTAATCTTTTTATTTTACAAGGTCCCTGATGCAAGTTAATTTACGAAATATTAAAAATAGCCTTCAAAGAAACCAGAGGGATTTTAAACTGAGTCGAGTATATATATATATATATTGTAAATTCATGAGTGTCGAAAAATATGAAAAAAAAAAATATATTAAATAAAAATTTTGAGTTAAATTTTTTTAGCAATATACAAAATTGAAATAACCATTGGTATACAGTACGTGACATGAAACTCATTTTTTTTTTTTTTTTTACGTAAATATATTTATAAAAAAAATATACGAGAATGAGTATAAAATAATGGAATTAATATTACAATATGTATATAAATACATTGATAGTATTAAACGGAATAGAAATAAAAAAATAAAAAAGTAAATTCATCGTGAAGATGTTTTCAACAAGAGTACCATCATAAAAAAGGTTAAAAAATTTAAGCAAGTGTAAGAAAGATAAAGAGAGAAAAATAATGAAAATAAAAAAAAAATCTAGGATTAATAAGAAAAAAAAATGAAAAAGTCAATGTACAAGTTCAGTATGTGTATGTGTTTGTGGTGGATGAACATCAGGATCCAGTTGAGATCGCTGTACCCCGTCAAGGACATCCAGAGTTACCACAACACTGTGTATGTCCTGAACATAAAAATAAATATTACATACACTTTTGTATATTATTTTGATCTCTTCACTTTGAAATGTGTTCAACTATATTTTATCTCTGTTTCATCTCTTATATTTGTATAAATACATCTTATTCCTTCTTACTTTTGCAAATTTAACCAACACAATCAAGATAACCTTGAAATATATTTAAAATAAATTAAAAAAATAAATAAAAATAATAAACCTATCTCAATTATTACCAAATTGCGCCACCTTAGTTGGACCCCCAGTAAAGGTTACATGTTTTACCTGATATTTTTTTTATATAATATTTATTTTTTTATTTACGGGTGTGATCATACCAGTTTATGAATATATTAATTAATTTATTATTTATCAAATTAATTAATTAATTTTTTTTTTTTTCGTTAAAAAAATAAACAAAAAAATAATTGGCTAATTGATGTCATTAAGAGACTTAATGTCACTGATTAATCAATGTTATGAAATTAAATTATTAAAAAGAAAAAAAAATATATATATTATAAAATATATTTACATATTTATATAGAAAAAAAAAATTATTATTTTTATTTTTTAATTGTTTTATAATATTTATGGTTTATTTTGAGAAAAAAAAAAAATTTAAAAATTTTTTTAATAAATGTTAATTAGTTTTTGGACGTATAATTACTTGATCGGACATTAATATAACTATTAATTTGTGTTTAAAGATTTAATGGGTTTGATTGGAATATTAAAATATTAAAATTAAAATTAAAATTAATAAATTAATAAATTAATATGTCGATACACAGTTGGTTGTATGAGGTAAGATTGTAGATATATTATCTTGAACCGTGATGGCAAAAAAATAGAAAGATCACAAAATTAATAATTCAATTTTACCTTTAATATTTGACGAATTTTACTAATTTTTTTTACAACTGGTTGGTAAAGATGCAAATTAATTTTTATGATTAATTTATAAAATTAATTATTGAAAATAACAACTTTGTAATTGACGTTTTGTAAATTAAAATTTAATTATTTTTTGTGTATTTTAGTCGTTTTTTAATGTTGATTTGTAAAATTAATTATTAAAAGTTATAAGATAATTAAGTTGTCATTTAAATAGACTGAATGCAAAAAAAATCAAAAGAAAAAATCTATTTTTAAATGCACCAATGCATTTTGAATTCAGTTTTTGCCACCACGGTCTGTAAAATGCAGAGAGTCTGAGTATAATGATAGACCGTGATGGCAGAAAATAAAAAATGATTAATTTAAAATTCATTTCTGCATTTACAAATAAACATTTTTTTCTGATTTTTTTTTTTTTTTTTTGCAATTAGTCTGTTAATATGTAGATTGATCGTAAAAAATTATTATTTAAAAAAATGTCTAATCAATCTAATTAATTTCTTTGGATTTACAGAGAAATATTTAAAAAATCGTTGACATACACACGTTTTATTGGATAAATTTATTTCATCATTAAACTAATAAATTTTTTTCCCATCTATTTTTTATTCTTTAACTTGAATTTTTATATAATCGTAATATTGTGGTATAAATGTGACACGTGAAGAGGCCATTTGTGTTGTGAAATTGAAAGAAAAAAAAAGAAAAAAAAAATTATTATTTGAAGTGAATCTGTGTAATTTACGGTAATAAATTTTCAAAAAAAAAAATTTAATTTAAAAAACCAAGTAAAAAAATTGAATAAAAAATTTTTAAAAGCTCAAAAAAAATTAAAAAAAAAACAAACAAACTTTTTAACAATGTTGATGACACACAATTGCATCTTCAAAGTTTTGTCGTCTTTTGATGAAAAAGACAAATTTAATAAACAGTTATTTTAAAAACCAACTGCACAATTCTTTACAATTTTTTATTATTTAATTTTTTTTTTTTTATCTGTTTAACAATGTGTACTTTTTTTTTATTTTGTTGTTTTTTTTTTTTATCAAATATATGGATACTTTTGGGTCTTTCTTCATCGTCACGTATCAACCGGTTTTGGCAACAGCATTTATACAATAAACATATGTTTTCAATAGACTTTTATTGGTAGATAAATCAATCGTATTTTTTTTATTGTAAGAATAATGTTTGCATGCAAATACACCAGGTTACTTGGCGTTTAAAAAATATATATTGGCTTAAAAAATGATATTTCATATTTATGCTGTGATAAAAATCAAAACACACCAAAAACATCATGACATTATACGTCATAATTTAATCATTAATCTCAATCATTTTATTATATTATTTTTTTGTTGAATAAAAATAAATAATAATATATATATTTTTATTGATAATCAATTTTATTGTTTATTATATTTTTTAGAATTATCAAGGCCAAGATGTTTGTCAGTGAAACTTGGATCGAGACAACCTGTGAGCAAAAAATTTATAAAAATGTAATAAAAATTAATTGTTCTAATTTTTTTTATCCGCAATTATAATTAATATCAATAATTTAATTATTTAAACAATAATTTGTTAATATTTTTCTTTTATATTACATTTTTAAAAATTTTTGCTTACAGAATGTCTCAATTCGAGTTTCACCAACAAACATCCTGGCCTTGATGATTATATTAATTTTTATATTTATTATAAACATAACTAACTCGAAATATGAATAAATAAATAATCAATTTATCAATTTAAAATATATTCAAATCAAATAAATAATTGACTGTAAAAAAAAAAAAATAAAATAAAATATGATTAACACTGAATAATTGACTGTTACCTGTCCTGATACATAATAATTCACAAATTAAATTTATATTTTTTATAATAAAAATTCCACGTGGATAATTTCAACTCAATTTATTATGATAAATCAAATCAAAATCAAGTATCACCAGATAAAATAAAGCAGATGTTAATCACTTAATATATTATTTATTTATTTATTTATTATTATTAATTTTTTTTCATTTTGTTTTGATATAGAAATCTTTACATATGTTAGTGCTTAATATGAATCGCTCCAATGAACAAGATCAAAAGCTATCATCATACTTGAATAGATGATGAAGAAGGTGATGATAAAAAAAAAAAAAAAAAAAAATTAAAATTTTATATTGAGCTGCATCGAATTGAAATGGAGTGTGATTTGAAACTCCAGGAGGTTGATGAATTGATGCAGATCAGATATAAAGATACATGGCCATATAGAAAATCCGGTTAGAATTTTTTACTCAGTACCAGTTCACTTAATACTTTTATATATATTTTAAAATAATAATAATAAAACAACTTGTCAAAAACTTGTCTGTTAAATTTTAAATTGTTCAAAAAATATTGATTAATTCAAAATTAAAAAAAAAAAATTTCTAATAAAATATAAAAATATATAATTAAATTTCTTTTTTGATGATTAAATTAATGTTTAAATATATATATTATAATTATATTTATATTATTGTTTACATACTTTTTTAATTCGTTAAAAAAAAAAAAAAAGATTAAATATTTTATTGCGCAGTTGGATATATAAATGTATGGTATCGTTTAAACCACGAGTGAATATCAGCGGCGCCACAATATTTTTAATATTAGACTAGGATAAATCGCTGTTGAAGAATGCGAATCATATATATTTTTTTTTTTATATGTATTTTTTGAATGTGCTTTGGTGAGTGAGAACGTCTAGCGGCAAATGCAAAAGGCAAAATGAAAAATTGTTTTTTTACAAAAAAAAAATAAATGAAAATGAATAAAAAAACATTGAAAATGTCTTTTTTATTTTATTTCATGCGAAGAATATACAACAAAATTATACACATATAAAATATAAAAAAAAAAGTGTCATTTTTTGTATTATAAAAATATATAAAAGTACATAACATTTGCAGCAGGTCGAAAAATAGGGTGATGAACAAAAAAAAAGCCAAGAAAATGTGAAGTCACAAATATATTTTTATAAAAATAAAAAAGTATATCTTTATGGTATGACCTGAGATATAGAAGAAAAACCTGACAATGAAGTTGTTTAAATGAAAAAAAAAAAAAAATTTATATATATAAAGAAATGAAATAAATAGTTAAATAGTTGGGGAAAAACGAATATAAAAATTGGTAGCTTACAAAACGCGAAAAAGGCGTGTCAAGGGGTGCCGTTAAAAAAGATCACGCGCACAAGGAGGATCTCGTTATCTAAAACCATAATGATTCTTCATTGCTCCCCTATTTTGTGCATTCAAAGGACATGTATCAATGTCTGCAATTCAAATATAAAAATAAAAAATTTTAACCAACAATAAAATATAATTTTAAACTTGATTAATTTATATTTTTATTAATTAGAAATTTTCTAAAAGTTTTTCATATATTATTTTATTTTTCATATATACAGGTAAAATTATAACAAAAAAAAAATAAATAAATAAACCAATAAAATTATTAAATTTTCAAATTTTCAATTTCCATAGATATATAAAACAAAAAGAAAAGAAAAACCTTGGAGAGTTTTCCAAGTGGCATTAACCCTCTATCACCCACGTACAGTATTTTTTTAAGAATTAAAATTCACGTGATAAAAAGATTAAAGAGAATATATTTATAAAAAAAAAAAAAAAAAAAGTTTATAGAAGGTCTCGTAAAATAACAGCCTGGTGCCCCTGAATTCGTCCACAATCAGCCACCTCAAGCAAAGTTTGTTGAGTATTTTTTAACCCACCAGGGAAGCAACTTCACACACTTGCATATAAATATTTTATATATATAAATTCATTTTCTTTTTTTTATAATAAATACATGTATTAAATAAAGAATATAAGAGAATGAAAGAACTAAAAAGGCGAAGGACCCAGAGAGACCAATAGTCGCTTTTCCGAGTCGTTAACCCATCTCGAGGACGCCCACGTTAACGTCTGAACTTAAAATTCCACTTCCACTCGTTTTTCCATTTACTCTTCTCATTCACTCTTGCCCTTGGCTATTAATATTCAATATAAATATATATATACATTAAAAAATTAAAATATATAAGTTAGACAAAATTTTTCATCAAAGCAATAAAACTATTTGATCCAAAAAATAAATCAAGTGCCAATGAGAACTTGATATATAAATCAAAAATAAAGATTTAAAAAAAAAAAAAAAATTATATATTAAAACCTTCTTGAAATTTTACTATGCATTAAATATAATAATAATGTTTTTTTTTTTTTTTTTTATTTTTACCTTCATGTGGCATTAACCCCCGCGATATATACAAATACACACTCACAAATGAACATAAAGTGTTGGAAAAAAGTTAAATAAAAAATTTAAAAAAATTCTTGACGTAAGTATATATATTCAGCCCACACACGTGTGTCGCATATATACATATATGCATTTATGTCCTCGGGATAAAAAAAATTTTTGTGATATTTTCCAAGGCGAAAATGTTTACAGTCAAATTTCAGTTGTGTGTATTTGCAAAAAAGATAATTGTCGTTGAAAATTTTCAGCTGATGATGTTGTGTCAACTGTCAAAAATTTGTAATTCAGTTTCAAATAAATGATTTTTTTCTTTTTTAAATTTAGCTTATATTCATCAGCTGGGTTCAAAGATAATTGTTATTATTTTATTTATTTTTTTTCTAGGCAGAAGTTTGGAGTACAGTTGACATATATATCAAATGACTGTGTGTATATTTTATAAAGAGTTGTGTATACTTGTATATAAAGAAAAAAAAAAAGGATATAAAATAAAATTGAAAAAAAAAAAAAAAAAAATTATATTCTAAAAAACGGAGGTTGTTGTTTGCAAGAGGAAGCACCACAAGCAAGAATCGTTGAGAGAGTATAGAGGGATTTGAACCCAAGACCTTGGACTAACCATTGCCCTCGATGTGACTATATATCTGTGTCGACGACATCGTGAAGATTATTTGCTTTTAGCTTGCAGTCGGACTTTTATATATATAAAACTAAATGTATGCTATAGCTACTGGCCAGTTTAAATTTTACTCTTTTTTTTTACTGCAGTCACAACTGATTTCCATTCTTCACTTTGATATATTTATATACATGTATTTTTTAAAACTTGCAATCGTTTTTCTTCTTTATTTTTTATTTTTTTTTTTATTTTTTTAATGCAACTTTAGCTTTATGCCCTGAAGCCCTCTTTGACCAAAGAACCAATTCGACATTTCCACTTTACGCTTGACTTGTCAGTCGTTTCAACTCGCCAGTTTTGCAAAAATTCAAAATTACCGGGACTTTGAGGTTTGTTTTCATCGAATGTGCGGTTGACAGCAAATAGATATATTTTAATAAAAAAAAAAAAAAAAATATAAAAAACTATTGATTCAATTCAAATACGCATGCTTATACAAACTACTTTTATTTTATTTATAAATTTTTTTCATCAATTATTATAATTTTAATTATATATTTTTATTTAAATTATTTGTATTTTATAATGACTGTATTATATCACAATGATAAATATAATAAAATTTATTAATTTAAAATATATTCAAAAGAGAAAGTTGAAATTTTGGCATATAATGGATTAATTTCAATGATATTTTAACTCAACAGTAACTTGATTTAAAATAAAAATAAAAATAAAAAAATAATAATAATAATTTTAATTAAATGTATATTATTAAATTTAATATACTGACATTTAAAAAAATATATTTATTAATTTTATTTATTTTAATACTATAAATAAACATTGTCAATTTTTTAGTTATTTATTTTGATATTTTTATGTTTAAATAAAATGCGTCATGAAAAATGGTGCAGTGTGATAAATTGCAAGTATAAAAAAAGAGGGAAGGTTAAATTTTTGTTAAAAAATTTTCACTAAATGTTAAAATATGAAAATTTTAAAAAATAAAAAATCATAAAAACTTAGACATATATAATTGTCAATAATAGTGGGTGTTTTTTTTTAAGCAAAAAAAAAAAAAAAATATATAAAATCTATTTCTTTTGGCATTCACTCAAGTTCAAGTGTATATGCTATTATTTTATTATTATTATTATTATTATTATATATATATATATATTTTTTTTTTTCGCAATATTTTTTTTAATATATATATATATATATACACAATTTAAAACCACGTTGATTCCTGACCTTGCGTAAAGACCGCAATGCTCAACTTGTCTTATATTTCCTTCACGTACATATCGGATTAAATGGAATGTGGTATATACGATGCGTAATTAATTCATTTACCCATGATATATAATATGGGATGGTCAGTAAAAAAGAAATACTGATAATAATTTAAAAATTATTTATTTATTAAAATATATAATAATAATAAATAATTAAGAAATAAATAAAATAAAAATACCAACAACACATGATGATGCTATCTAATTTAAATGCCGTAAGGCAAAACATTATTCAAAATTCGACACCTGTTGGCCTGCAGGCTAATATCAAGTATATATATATTTTTTTTTTAAATAATATATATATAAATATATTGCAAGTTTAGTGAATTATACATGAACAGTGTTAAAATAAAAACCAATATATAAATTTATAAATTTACTTACTCAATTTTAGTTGGATAAAATTCACTCAGTTTTACATATTTATCCTGTAAAAATATAATTATTATTATTTATTATTAATTGTTTATGTTTATGTATTAATTATTCAAATTATTATAATGACAATTATAACAATAATCACGTCATTTACTTTTTTTAAAAATATATTTTTACAATTAAAGTTTGTGAGAGAGAATATAATTATATTTTTTTGTTTATGTAAAATTGACCACACAATATATTTTCAAGACAAGTATATTATTTTTTTAAAAAAATTTTAATAGCTTAAACTATAAAAAATAACTATCAAGTCGTAATATCCAAGAATAGCAAATAAATATTATCAAAAAAAAAAAAAAAGAAAAAAAATTATCTTCACACCTCGTTATTTATTTATTTATTAAATTTATATATATTTTAATTATAATTTATATTTTTTTATTAATATTTTATTAATTTTCTTTTTTATCTATGAAATATTATTATTTAATTTATTTATCAAGTTGAAAGATTAAATTTATAAATATCAAAAATAAATAAATATTTTAATTAATTTATTATTTTTATTTTATAAATAATTATGTATAAATTGTTATAATAATATTTAATTAAAAAAAAAATGAAATATTTATAAATACATATATATATATTTTTTTTTATAATAGTTTTGTTCAAGGACGATGAGTTTTAAGAGGTCGATTGACCTTCGTTAAGTATTATAATTCCGGTACCAAGTGAGAATCATTGGCCTCGAAATGATGCCAAACAGTAAAAACGTTGTCGACAAGGAAGATATATAAAACATATACTACTTAACTCTTTAATCATCATTTTAAATAAATAAATAAATATAAATGAATAAATTTATCTATATTTAAAAAAAAAATTATAATCAAATAAGTAAAAAATAAATAAACTAAATACTATCATAAATAGAAATTAAATACCCGTGGGATTTAAAAAAAATATATCATAAAATTTAACATAATAAAAGACAAATATTGTAGTTATTTTTAATTTTTTTTTTTTCTATAATAAATATTGTTACACATTGCTGTCATATATTTATCACCTCTAATTATATTACATAACTTTTCAAGATCTATACGTGTACATGTATAACACACATTAGATAATGCATAATTTTATATTTTATATGATAATTTGATAGATCAAGTAAATAATTAAATATTATTCAAGCATAAATATAAATAAAAATAAAAAAAATAAATTTATTCAAAAAAAGAACTTAAAAAAAAAAAAAATATAATAAATTATTTAAAAATTATATAATTTATTATTTCAACAGATAAATTAATAATTAAAAAATAAAAATTAACTAAATATATGAATAATATTAATACGTCAAATATTAAATATTATATTGACTCAAATATTTTTTAAATAAATAAATTAAAAAAATTAATAATAATCATCATGGATCTTTATTTTTTATAGATTGTTTGATTGTAAGATTGTAAGAGAGACGAGTTGATGATTTTTTTTTTAAATTTTATTATTAAATATGTGTGTAAAATTTTTTTAAATATATATATGTATTTATTTATTGCAAATTTATTGGTATATGTACGACCTGTTTATACAAGGATCATTCACCGGACCAGAACGCGGGCAACAAGACAAGAGGGACTAACTCGAGGTTACCAATGAAAAACAATCTCCAAAATAATTTCCATCTTAAGCGATGACCAGTTTTAAAATCATGATAATTATTTTGAAAAAAAAAATAAATAAATAAATGAAAAATGAAGGTCATTATTTGTTGTTAAGAGTCTTGAAATTATTATTTGGTGGTGAATGTCATACGGAGGTTGCACTGTCAAGTCTTATTATTTTATTTATTTAACTATTTTATATTTTTTTTTATTTTATTTTGTTAATAAATGAATTTTGGTTGTTGACTTTTTTTTGTCGGCTAAATCGATATGCTTTTAGCCTCAGGCATACTTTGGCAAAATGAGATTTTTATTTTTTTATTTTATGTATTATTATTATATATTTTTATACAAAATGGAAATTAAAAAAAAAAATTGTTGATTTATAAATATTAATTTATTGGGAATACAGATGAGTCAAGAAGAGAGTATATTATCAAATTTTTGATATAAAATTAATGACATGGACAACCAGTAATTCATTTAATATTAAAAAATTATTTATTTTTTTATTTTTTTAATAATATATTTTTATTTAATATTATTATGCTTTTAGTTTTTCCATATATTTATTTTTATTTCCATTAAACATATACGAAAATTTATAACTCATTATTTATTTTTTATGAAAATGTTGAATATGACATTGCAAAATACGTGTTTATTTTAATTTTTTTTTTTCATATTTATATATTTTATATTTCATCTGTCATATTTTTTTTTTATAAATGCTTTTTATGCCACCCTATAAATAATTTTTTTTTTTTTGTAGTTTTCATTTTAAACTCGAGTGGTTTTTGAAGTCAATCATAAACACTAAACAAGCAAATAAAAAAAGACAGGATAAGAAGAATTTTTAAATTCTCAACTTAAAAATTAGAAACTCACATTTTTATATTTTATTTAGTAAAATATATATAGTTAAATTTTTTTTACATTATCTAAACAGTCATTAATTGTTTCTGTCTTTTTTTTTTTTTTTTTTTTTTAATTTTAATTCAAGTGTGTCTGTATGTTTTTTATTATTTTTTCTTTCAGTAAATTGACAACATTACGTCTGTTGTTAAATTATAAAAAAAAATAAAAATATATAAAAAAAAGCTCAACAGCTGTAAAGCTTGCAAAATACAGTAACTTTTGTGTCTTGAAAATTTTTTTTTTTTTTTTTGTGTGGGTGTTTTGTGAACAACTGACCTGCGCAATATGTCAGAATAAAAAATAAATAAAATAAAAAACAACGACAATTCGTGTCTATGTTCCATTTGAAAATTCAAATCTTTTTGAATTGTAAATCTTTAAATATACCAAGATTTATTTTTACATATAAATACCATGATATAAATTTTTTTTTTTTATATTTTTATTTTAATAAAACCATAAAACCTATTTCGATATCTTAATTTTATTATTTTTTTTATTTTATTTTAAACTAATTTAAATAATTTTCTACATGCAATAATAATTTATTTAATTTTTTTTTAAACTTGTTTAAACCGTTAGCAATTGCAAATAAATTTTATCGAATTTATAAATAATATATTTTTTTTTAATTTATTTAATTTTACTTATTAACATTTTATTATGGTTTTCATATTATTAAATTGAGCAATTTTTTATTATTCAATTAAATACCCTATGTATATTAAAAAAATAAAATATTCATACACGTGTAATATTTTTTAATTTAATATTTCATTAACAATTGATTGTTTTAAAAAATATTTAAATAATTTAAATTATTATTATCAAATGATTATTAAATATTGACTTGTGTCATTAAATAAACAGAAAATTTATATTTAAATTATCATTTTTTAATAATAATTATATCATTTAAAATATTAAAAATAATATTGAAAATTTAATTATACATACGTTTGATGTAAACAGGTCCAAACTTGTTTAACAGTCGACTGATTACATCATTATTTTCTTGACAAGTTTCATAAAATAAATATTAAATTTACTCCAACATTTTTTTTTTACAAACACACACTAATAATTTTTCCAAAATAAAAATATTAAAATGATCTAATTTTATTTAAATTATAAAAAACACAAAAAAAAATTATTTAAATAAATTTTTGACAATTAAATTTTCCCGCCGTTTTAATAATCAACATGGCCGCCGATTTTTTTTTTTTTTTTTTTCTGAGGCATAAAAAATGGAAAAAAAAAAAAAAAAAAAAAAAACTCAAGCATCATATATTAACACTGAATTAAAACTGTAAATAAAAACTTGTCAAACACTTATTTATTTAATCAAATTAAAAATAATTTAAGCCACAATATTATTAAATTATAATTATATATAAATTATGTAAAAAAACAACAATAAAATAATTTTATAATCAAGTTAATTTGACAGCGTCATTACATTTTTTTACTCAAAAAAATTCACAAATCACTCAATTTATCTTATCAAACAACACAATTATATTAAAAACAATTTAATATATCAAATTAAAATATATTTATAATTAATTTAACATCACAAACACAATAATAATAATCAAAAAAAATTTATTTTATTTTTTCACGACGTCACGACAAGTACCATACATGGGTGGTCATAAAAAAACTAAAAAAAAAAAAAAGAAATGTAACCAATGTTTTTTTTTTTCCTCGCAAGTAACGCCTCAAGCGGATTAAAATAGAAACAATAAAAATTTGAATTTAAAAAAATAAATAAATTAATTTATAATTTAAAAATTAAATTAAAAATAAATGCAAATAATATCATGGGTTAATTTAATCATGATGACATATTACATTGAGACAAGATTATTTTTTTTTTTCATAAATAATAATTTTAAATCTTGATAAATAAAAAAATAAACAAAAAAGTATAATAATTAAGTGAATAAAAAATAAATAAATATAAAATTTTAAAATAACTTTAAATCGTTGTTAAAATGTTCGTGTTTCAAATCAAATTTCTATAAGTGTTTTAAAAGCATCAAAATTATTTGTTTTTATAAATATAAAAATTCCTAAAGTTGTGTGTGCCTGACCTTACTCAACAACCGGAGGTCTCATCAAATATTTTTTTTTATTTTTATTTTTTAAATTTTATCTTTGACGTAAATTGTATGTATACACAGTATCATCATCATCCTGTGTGTAAAATATAATTTTATATATATGTATCTGGTTTTGCACTTGCTTGCATTTTTTTTATTTTTTTATTTTTTATTTTTTTCAATGTTTTCATATCGTCAAAATTATTTTAATGTTAGTTTATATTTGTATTA
This sequence comes from Lysiphlebus fabarum, assembly GCA_011426435.1. Lineage (NCBI taxonomy): Eukaryota > Metazoa > Arthropoda > Insecta > Hymenoptera > Braconidae > Lysiphlebus > Lysiphlebus fabarum. Next base: position 994,886 of record WSYQ01000013.1, read on the forward strand.
TATATATACTGTGCTTTTTAAAACCTACGCAAATTTTTATATGTATATATATAATTATAAATATGAACATATGGAAAAATCGTGATTTGCAATTTTAACACCTAAAAGACCAATTTAATATATACACACCCGAAATGGCGATACGCATGACGAATTTCATGTCCTTCATATAATTTTTTTTATTATTATTTTATATTTTATTTATTTTATTCAGAAGAATAACTAAAACTATGTTTTTTTTTTTTTTTTTATGAATAATTTATAGATAATTAAAATTAATTTCATTGCGAGAAAGATGAAATCTTATTTTCGTAGAATGTGTTTTTAGTATTTTTTTATTTTTTTTTATTTTGTTTATTTATTTATTTTTTTTTAAGTAAATGTATAGAATATTGTTGAGAAGCAATTATATAGTAAATTAAATTATTATTTTTATCTTTTGTTGTGTAAAAAAAAATTTTATTATTTAAATTTTATTTTATCTATTTTTGATAAATTGATATTAATTTTTTGAAATTATATAAATATAATTTTAATTTGTTTGTCATAATAAATAGATAAAAATTATATTTTTTTTTTTTATTTTTAATTATTTTGACAGAATTAATATTGTGCGTGTTTAAACTTGGATATAATTTTAACAGTAAAAATTGTAATTACATTTTATTATTATATTTATACTAGACATAAATATATTTTTTATTTTTAATTTTAAATAATTTTTTATGTCTTTTGTAATATTATTATTTATTTCAATATTATATTTCAATTATATAAAGAAAATTGTTTGTTAAAAAAAAAAAAATAATAATGCAAACTTTAAATGGTAGTAATTAAAATTTCATAGAATTAATTTTTGCAATATTTTTTTTTACGTAAATGATATTTAAAATTAATCAATCGACAATAAAATATAAATGTTTTAAAATAATAATTGTACATATATGAATTATAAATTCTATTAAATAAAAAAATTAAATATATTTTTTTATAAAAAATTGAATAAAATAATAAATCAAATATATTTATATATGTTTAAAAATTTTTAACATAAATTTATATATTCATATTCCATAAATACTATCTACTTGTGATTATTTTATCAATATATTATAATATTTAAAAAATAATATTATAACATGTATATGAAGGAACAACTTCATTGGTTATGGTTTATAAGAAATGAGATATTAAATTTATATCTTTAAATTCAGGGTCATGATTTTCTTGTGGTCAATTTATATTGCAAATACATACTCTCTCTTTTATATATAAATATATTTATTTATTATTTTTTTTTATTTTCTTAAATATATATACACAGTGATATCACATCTGCAAAGCGAGGAAGTACATACCAAACTTTTCAATGCACATAATTTGAGTTTATATACATACATCGTTGTTGGCCCTCGACTTATTCAAGTGCCACAAGTTAAATCTCATATATACAACCAACATTCACAACTTTACATTTTTTTTTTAATTTAATTTTATTTATTTCATTTTTTTAAATTTATATTTATATGTATATATCTTATTTTATTTTTATTTTATTTTTTTTAATTTTATTTAATTTCCTATACGGTGTGAAGGAGATGCACTGACTTTAGCCAAATTCCAGGGGTTAATTTGTTTTTTTTTTATTTTTTTTTTTTAAATTTCAAAACGACATATAAGTGTCCTTTTGGTTTTGGCTTATAGTCGATTACTCAGATCGTAAAGTCATTCACAATCTCAATAAATATATATACATGTCCAAATTATTTTATACTCACATTTGTAATCGTACAAACACCAAAACTTGTTAATGTTGTTCATTTGAGTGGCAAATAAATATATGAAAAAAAAAAAAACACATTTTAATGCTACAAATTTTTAAGAAAATAAGTGAGTTAATAAGTCACTGAGATATACTGTAAAATTTAACTTGAAATTAACTTGATTATATTGATATAAATTTTGTATTTTAAATTAACATAATTTAAACTAAATAAAAATTAAATTTATGGATAATTTTATTTTATTAAAAATACTTATGTATTTTGTATTTTATAATTTATAAAAATATATTATTTTGATAACCTAGTTATACGTATTTATTAAATTAATGTAAATTTTTTCTATTTATTTTGAAAAAATATTTTAATATATATTTTTTTTGTATTAATTTGAATATTTATTTATCATTATTTTAAAAATATTATTTTATTTTAAATAAAGTTAATATTGATTTAATTATTTAAACTATATTTACTTTTTTTTTTTTATAGATTTTAAAGAAAAGTTGCTCACAGGGGATCATGAATTCATTTTACATCAATATTTTAGAAATTTCAGAATTTTTTTTTGACTTTAGAATTAATATTTTAATTATTTCAACAATAATTTGTTGTTATTTTATTTTTTTAAATACTTTTCAAAAAAAAAAAATAGCTCACAAGGTGTCTCGAATTGAGTTTCCATCTAATTTAAAAAAAAAATTACTAAATTGTTTATATAAAAATTTCAGTTACAGTATATTTTTCTCTGTATAAATATAATATCATTTTTAATTAAATTTTTTTCTTCATATAAATAAAAGAAATAATTTATATTTCAATGTAAAAGAAATGCAGTATAAAAAAAAATATAAAAAAACAAACAAACAAACGTTATCACAGTTGCTTTTCATTCGTATATGAAAATTTCAAGTTTTCATGGTCAAAAGTGGAATGAGCCTGTATATTATGTTGATGGAAATAAATATATATAAAAAAAAAAAAACCTTGAACCCACACAAATGAAATGAAGGACATAAAAATACTAAAAATATCACACAAAATATATAATTTAACTGAGTTTTAATGGTAATTCAACATGCAAAACTTTTTAAAGGGAATAAACAAATTAATTTATATCAAAAATAGTTGGTTTTTTAATAGTAAAATTTTGTATATTTTCATCAGTGGTCTATTTTACTTTGTAAGCAAACAAAATCACTCAAGCATTATTAATCGTACTTTAATGGACACTCAAAATTCTTGTATATATATATTTATTGTAAAGTGGGTTCTTTAGTTATTGCAAAGCCTCAAATTTCATTGAATTTTGGATGCACTATAGTATACTCCACGACAAATCGGATTGATGCTGAGCTGGCTGTAACCATTGTTAATTTTACCCTCTTTACCCTTTCTAAATAACTATCTTAAAAAAAAAAAAAAAAAAAAAAAATATATATATATATATATATTACCTTATTCATAACCATTCAAGAGTGATTTGAACAACTTCAGCAAAATATAAATAATATTCCATTTGAAAATACTAAAAACTTTTTCAACATAGAATATGCATTTCTTTACAAAAAAAAAAATCTATTTTTTCTTTGATCTTTTAAAAGGTTTATTTTATTTTTATACTGTAAATAATAATAATTAAAAAAAAGTATTTTAAATTATTTAATTATTAATTTTAATATTTTTAATTTTTTAATTTTAAATTCAATTAAAATTAATTAAAATAGTATTAATGAAATTAATTTAAATTTAATGTAATTAACAATTTTTTTTTTTTTATTAAATATAAATTTATATTTAACAATAAAATTTAAATATTATCAAATTTTTAATAATTTAATTATCAAATATTTATAATTTTTCGATTGAATTTTTGTTGCTGATTTAAAAGTTGGGATCATACATAATCAGCATATAAAAATCATTTAAAATATTGGTACCAATGTTTAAAGATTTAAAATAAAATTTAAAAAAAATAAATATTGTAAAAAAATAAATTGAATTGGTATATATATTGCAATGTCTGATCGTTGCAATTGATATGGTTGATAAACTTGAACTGTTGGTCAAGAAATAAAAAAAAAAATTATAAACAAACAATATTATGGTTGTACCACCAAGGGTGTATAAATTTAATCAACTACAATTTGCATTACATTATCATTAATGTTTAATTACAACATGTATAAATATATATAAAATAAAAAAATAAATAAAAAATTAAATGATATTTTTTTCGTGACATTATTTTCTTGTTAAAAAATTCATACTGTCAATTTCTTGATATAATTATTTTATATTTATAATCAATTATATTAAATTTAATTCAATGAAAAAAAAACAATCAACTAATTAATGTATTTTAATTTTATATTTAATTAATTTATATAATAATATTCAAAATTTAATATAATATATCTATTTAAAGATGATCAAATATTCAATGTGAACACGCAATGAAAATATATATTTAATCGAAATTGACGATGTATTTATTTATATATATATTATTGGCATTAAGGATCGGCTTTTTCGATCGTTTAATAAGATATATCGACATTGGCTTTTATAAATAAATAAACCACACATATCCTTAATCAGACCACTTGCATATTCGTTATCATGAACACTTAATTACTATAAATACCATTCAGTTAAATATACGAATGAAAAATAAATATATACACAAACTGCGTTTATTTTTATTTTATTTATTCATTATTTAGTCATTAATAAAAAAATAATTTTCCATTCGTATATGTATTGTTAATTTATTATCATTTTTTTTTTTTTTAATGGAAAATTAATTCAATCATTCAACGATTATCGATCGTAAATAGTATGACTATATAAAAATTATTTAAAATAATAAAAATTTTTCAAAAAACAATAACTAGATTTATCTGCAGCTGTTAATATATATATTTTTTTTTTTTTTTTTTTTTTTTTTTTTTGGTATATCAATTTTGTCATAATAAAAATAATAAATAATAAATGGTTAATAACCCAATAAACATTCTTAAATATTCTTTAATAATATTTATATTAAAATACATTTTATTTAAAAATTATTTTTATAATAATTGATATTTTATGATAACAAATAAAAATATATATGTATTATAGTGTTGGAAAATGTTTATGTACAAAGTTTACATTTATTTAGTCTTATTTTTGTTTATTTTTTAAAAAAAAAAAAATATATATTTTACAAAGTTCATTGACACAAACGTTAAGATAAATAAATATTTAATTTTAAATTTTGTATATTCCATATGCAAGACATTATAAAACATAATTTTATTAATAAATTTAATTCTTTCATAAAAGTATATTTAAAATAATGTAAATATAATTTATTTATAAAATTTTTTTAAATAAATAAAAAATTTATAATTAAATTTAATAAACAAAATATATTTAAAAAAATTATGTAAACTTATTTTATATATATTTCGATTGTAAATTCCTTTTTATTTATTTATTTTTTTTTTTCATAAGATTCACCAAGTGTATCAAAATTAAATGTTTATATGAATAATTTAACTGAAAAAATATAAAAATGATACAATATAAACATTAATTAATTAAATAAATATAAAAATGAATAATTATTCTGGTTTGATTATTTTGAGTAATTTACTTTAGCTATGCATTTTTTTGTAACAGCTTGTAAACAATTGTACAATTATTTCTAGCAGACCTGAAAAAAAACAATTATTTTACTGTTAAAATTATATTTATATAAACACTATTTAATACAATGCAATATTCATGAATTGCAGCCTTTTTTCAAATACATTTTATACTTGAATATTTTCAACAATTTAAATTCATCCAACAATGAATCAATTACATTTAAAAATAATAACAAAAATATATTATATACACAATAAAAATATAATTTATCAACTAAAAAAATTTATAAAATTATAAAAATTTAATTTAAAAAAACTACTTGGCAAATGTCTTAATCATATTTTAACATAAAGTCATTAATTTAATGCACAACATAAAAATAAATTTCATGTATTATTATTATTTATTTAAAATAAATTGTCTAATTTTTGGCAATGAAATTTTATTAATTTTATGAAAAAATACATAATATATATATATTTGGCATACAATATATAAATTACAATGATAAATAAAAAGTAAAATCGTATTGTATATCAGGTAGGTCAACAAGTGTCGCAAAATAAAAAAATAAAAAAATAAAAAAATAAAAAAAAATACGTAATTGAAGTAAACAAAACAATTGCCTCGTGTCAGTGATATATATATGTAGAAAAACCGAATACATTAAAATAAAATAGATATATAGATACAAATCCTTCATCGTATATAAATACTAATGCAAAAATATTTAAATAGAAAAATAAAAATATAATAAAAATTATTACAACGCATATAGATTGACTGCGCGTGCAATGAATATTGTACAATATTTCTATTGCGTATAAATTTTTTTATTTTTTATTTTTTATTCCTCAATATAATAAATAAAAATTATTATTACCTGTAATTTTTTTTACACACCTAAAATAAAAAAAAAATTTCATATTCTCTATTGTCCAAGTTGAGAAATAAAATAGTAATAAAAAATTAAATTAAAAAAAAAAGTTAAATAAAGTTATTTTATTTTTCTGTTAAATAATAAATAAATAGATAAAAAAATATATATAAATTTAGCAAAGATAAATTAAAGTAAATTTTTTCTACATGGTCTTCCGTGTGGAAAATGAAATAATAATAATTTTTCCTTAATTTAAAAAAAAAAAAAAAAAAAACATATGAGTATAGTTTGATGGTTATTTGCAATTCGCATAAAAACATTTAGAATCATAAATGGAAGTCTTTTGAACTCAAATGAAAGTGTTGTCATTGTGTGTGAAACCGCAATACTTTGTATTACACATGCCCCCAAATTGACGCATTATTTACACAAGTGCATTGAAAATTTTCAGACCGTTTGTTAACGCAATAACGAGAATTCAACAGTGTCTATTGTGGATGAATATTTAATTCTTTTTTTATTTTATTTTATAAAATTTTCATTTCCAACAACATACGAATTCATGGTTTGTCTTTGTTTTGTGATAAGTCGATGCTCTTTTAGCAACCAAACGTGGTTATTTCATTGCAAAGTACTTCAACCGATACGCGATCGCAAAGTGAACAACCTCCAAACGATATAGAGTCCAGGTGAAACGAGAAAAGTCTCTGGAGATCTAACAAAACTCTCTCATTCGACCAAAGCACCCTAGAGAATTTTTTAGTATATATATATATTTTATATATATAAAAAAAAAAAAGAAAAAAAAAGAAAAATGCTTTGTAAAACCTTAAACTATGAACTCGTTTCAAAATTCATGAAAATAGGGTTGAAAAAATTTCAACTAACTTTTTGATTGGTTTTTACAAACTGGTTTTTATAGTTTATACTAGCTGATATACATTGCACCAATGTTTTTTACTTTTTTATCATTTTTTTTTTACAAAAAATAATAATAATAAAAAATAAAATTTATATACTTTATTGTATCCTCAACAGTATTATTATTATATACATACTATTATAATAAAATATTAATAATATATTTGCTTTTTTTTTTCATCAATTTTATCTACATTCATTGCCAATATTTGTTTTCTTTTTTTTACTAATTTTATTTGTTGATATGATGAATAAATAAAAAATTAAATATATATAAATAAGATTATTTTTTTATTTTTTTTTAATATTTTAATAATCAATTTATCTGTACAACGTGCTCGTCAACTTACATGTGGTGTATATTTTTAATATAATATGAATATTTATAGCCCTCGGCATTTCTATTCGGCGGGCGTGACAATAACAAAAATAAATAAAACATATACTTCGTATTTATTTAATTTTTTTGCATATCTTTTTGTGATATAATTTATTCGTGTTATTAGCGGCAATGTAATATTAAAAAACGTGATGATAAGATGAATTATTGTTTAATAATTTAATTCAAGAAAAATAGATAACAAAAATTATATTCAAGGCCAGAATGTCGAAAAAAAACTTTAAAAAAAATTATTTATAAAAAACATTATAAAAAGTTATTTTTCAGAAAATGTTTAAATTAAAACAGGATAATAGAACAGGCAAAGAGGTATACCGACCGTTAAATATTTTTTTTTTTTCATTATTGAATTTCAATACTCTAAATTTTCTAAAAGTTTTTCGATAATTTTTTATAGGTTGAATACCTCTTCGGTCATTATATTCGCCTAATAGAAATTCGAAATTTTTATTAAGAAAAAAAATAAATTCAAATACCTCTTCAGTTATTATATTTGCCTAATAGAAATTTAAAATTTTCAAAAAAAAAAAAATCGAATACCTCTTTGGTCCTTATATTTGCCTAATAAAAATTAAAATTTTTTTCAAAAAAAAAAAAATTCAAATACCTCTTCATTTATTATATTGCCTAATAAAATTCAAAATTTTTTCAAAAAAAAAAAAAAAATCGAATACCTCTTCAGTCATTATATTTGCCTAATAAAAATTCAAAATTTTTTCAAAAAAAAAAAAATCGAATACCTCTTTGGTCATTATATTTGCCTAATAAAAATTCAAAATTTTTTTCAAAAAAAAAAAAATTCAATACCTCTTCGGTCATTATATTTGCCTAATACAAATTCAAAATTTTTTTCAAAAAAAAAAAAAAAATCGCATACCTCTTCAGTCATTATATTTGCCTAATACAAATTTAAAATTTTTTCGAAAAAAAAAAATTCGAATACCTCTTTGATCATTATATTCGCCTGATACAATTTATAATTATATAACTCGAAATTTTTTCGATAAATTTTAAAATGTATTACTATCGATATCTTGAAAAATATCGATCGTAGAAAAAAAGTATAAACGGATTTGAATACATCTTTTCGAGCCCTAAAACTTCGATATATCTCGAAATTTTTCCGATATATATTTCGATAAGTTACAATCGATATATCGAAAAATATCGATCCTAGAAAAAAAGTATAAACAGATTTGAATTCCTCTTTTCAAGCCCTAAAACTTCGATATATCTCGAAATTTTTTCGATATATATTTCGATATGTCATTATCGATATATCGAAATATATCGATCCTAGAAAAAAAGTATAAATCGATTCGAAATCGTCTCTTCGAGACTTAAAATTTCGATATATCTCGAAAGTTATTCGATAAATATTTCGATAAGTTACTATCGATATATCGAAAAATATCGACCCTAGAAAAAAAGTATAAATCGATTCGAAATCGTCTCTTCGAGAATTAAAATTTCGATATATCTCGAAAGTTATTCGATAAATATTTCGATAAGTTACTATCGATATATCGAAAAATATCGACCCTAGAAAAAAAGTATAAATCGATTTGAAATCATCTCTTTGAGACTTAAAATTTCGATATATCTCGAAATTTTTTCGATAAATATTTCGATAAGTTACAATCGATATATCGAAAAATATCGATCCTAGAAAAAAAGTATAAACAGATTTGAATTCCTCTTTTCAAGCCCTAGAACTTCGATATATCTCGAAATTTTTTCGATATATATTTCGATATGTCATTATCGATATATCGAAATATATCGATCCTAGAAAAAAAGTATGAATCGATTCGAAATCGTCTCTTCGAGAATTAAAATTTCGATATATCTCGAAATTTATTCGATAAATATTTCGATAAGTTACAATCGATATATCGAAAAATATCGATCCTAGAAAAAAAGTATAAATGGATTTGAATTCCTCTTTTCAAGCCCTAAAACTTCGATATATCTCGAAATTTTTTCGATATATATTTCGATATGCTACTATCGATATATCGAAATATATCGATCCTAAAAAAAAAGTATAAACGGATTTAAATTCCTCTTTTCAAGCCCTACGACCCTGATATAACTCAAAATTTTTTCAAAAAAAATTTCGATTAATTTTTTCAGTTTTAAAAAAAGTCGAATATCTCTTCGGTCATCATATTCGCCTGATACAAATTCAAAATTTTTTTAGAAAAAAAAAATTCAAATACCTCTTTGGTCATTATATTCGCCTAATAAAAATTTGAAATTTAAAAAAAAAAAAATATTCGAATACCTCTTCGGTCATTATATTCGCCTAATAGAAATTTAAAATTTTTTTCAAAAAAAAAAAAAATCGATACCTCTTCAGTCATTATATTTGCCTAATAAAAATTCAAAATTTTTTCGAAAAAAAAAAAATTCGAATACTCTTCAGTTATTATATTCACCTAATACAAATTTGAAATTTTCAAAAAAAAAAAATTTGAATACCTCTTTGGTCCTTATAATTGCCTAATAAAATTTCAAAATTTTTTTCAAAAAAAGAAAATATTCAAATACCTCTTCGGTCTTCATATTCGCCTGATACAAATTCAAAATTTTTTTAGAAAAAAAAAATTCAAATACCTCTTTGGTCATTATATTCGCCTAATAAAAATTTGAAATTTAAAAAAAAAAAAATATTCGAATACCTCTTCGGTCATTATATTCGCCTAATAGAAATTTAAAATTTTTTTCAAAAAAAAAAAAAAAAATCGCATACCTCTTCAGTCATTATATTTGCCTAATAAAAATCCAAAATTTTTTCGAAAAAAAAAATTCGAATACCTCTTTGGTCATTATATTCGCCTGATTCAAATTCAAAATTTTTTCAGAAAAAAAAAATTTAAATACCTCTTTGGTCATTATATTTGCCTAATACAAATTCTAAATTTTTAAAGTAAATTAAGAAATATGATTAATTTATAAATATGTTGTTTATAAAATGAAAATAAATAATGAATTTTCAAATTTAAAAAATTTTTATTTATAATTAAATCGTCTAAACATTGTCTACTATCAAATTGATGAATAATTTATTATATTTTCAATGCACGTATTATTATTGTTGTTAATTCATTCTCACCTCGTACGATATTCCTCGTATGATAGTGTCACATAAATACATGTATATATATGCAATTCGTAATAATAAATACCGACAAATACATACCCACACACACAGTAGTAAATTTACAATATATATATGACTAAATAATAATTAAATGTTAAAATATAAAAATTAACAATTTCAGATCGATAAAAGTCGGGGACAATTCAATACTTGACTAAAATTTATAATTAATCATTATCATAAATCAAAATGACAAATTATTAATTTATTTATTTGAATAATTTAAAATGATATTGTTTTATGAAATTTTTATAAAGATAAATAAATATTTATTATGTAATTTTTTAAATATGGATAAAATTATTTTTATCTATTGATTATTTCAAAGATATAATGGAATTAAATTTTGATAATGAAATTTATATTTAGATAAATTATAAATAAAATTTTATATTATAAAAATTATAAAATAATAATTAAAAATATATAAATAATATATTAATTTAATTTTTTTTAGATTTAAAATTAAGTATTTTATTGTATCAGACAAGTGGTTATTCAATCGAAAATTTATTGGCTTCCGGTGGTAATGATTTTTAAACCACCAGACTGGTCAATCGACGAAGAAGAGTCAGCTGGTACTCTGTTTCAGTAGATACAGTGTCCCAAGGGTAATCATCCAGAACGTGATTCTTATTTATTTTTTTATTTTTTTATTTATTTCTTGTTTTAAAAAATAACAAAAAATATAGGTATACACCAGGTAGATGAAACATAATGCCAAACGTAAAATTCATCTCATATTTTTACATAAAACACATACAAAATTAAATAAAAAAAAATAATAATAATAAATATATACAATAATTAATATTAAATACTCATCTTGTATATATTTATAAATCCTTGAAATCAATGTGACGATATAATGATAATTTATTTATTTAAAAAAATTTTATAATATAATATTTTAAAAATTATTTCCTTGAATTGTGTTGATATAATTAATCAAATGTTGTTGAGAAACAAGTCATTCATTGTTAAATAAATTTAAAAAAAAAATATATTATATATAAATATTTATAATTATTAATAGAATATTATTATTTTTAGTTGAAAACTATTAGTACATCAATGCTGAAAAAAATGATATAAAAAAAAAATGTTAGAAAAATATAATTTTGACACATTCCCACAGTTTGGTCATAAATGAATAGTTAAAAAAAAAAATGAATAAATATAATTTACACTTATATTTATAATATTGTCAAAGTGTGTATCTTTATTTTGCATATTTATTGCATCGTGGCAAAATAGCAGTCTTGTTATTAATAAATATTGCGCATTATTTTTCATGCGTAGCCGTCCAAGAAGTCACCAATCTTCATGAATCAAATTGCAATATGATTATATCTATAATCATCATGAAATTTAGCTGCACTTATGTCCATGAAAATAATCACAATATATATATATAAATAATAAAATTATAATTTATTTATCAATTTAATATTAATCATCAAAATAATAATACGCAATATTAAAATAAATAAAAAAAAATATTCTAATATTTTTAAGAGAGATAAAAATTTAACGATAGCTTTGAGCTTGATTATTTTTTATTTAATATTTATTTTATGTATATAAGTATATATATATATATTTATAGAAATGTTAATGTTTTTTTATTATTTTTTTTATTTTTTCATGATAAAAAGTGGACGTCAATATTTATTTATTTTTTTAGAGCTCGGTCGTTGTTCTCAAGTTTGAAGTTCAACAAATTGCTTTAAGACAAAAAAAAAAAATTATATAAAATATAAAACAAATTATATGAAAAAAAAAAAGGTCAGACTTTCGAAAAGTTAATTTTTATATTTTAATGTCAAACATTATTTGAAAAAAGTAGATGATTTATTACAGCAGTGATGACTATTTTTTTGATTTATTTTTTCTTGTAGTAATTATTTCTTCAAGGGTTTTGTTTTCTTCATCAGCTGAAAATAATATTTAAATAAAATCATATCAAATACAGATATATATATAATATTAAAATTGATATTTGATAAGGATTGAGTTATACCAGGTCATGTTTAAATGATAAAACAAAATACACATACAATTTATTTTTTCAAATTATTTTTTAATAATTTCGATAAAAAATGATATAAATCGGCTTAATAACAAGATAATAAGTATTATAAACAAGGGGACTAAATACAAATGTACAATGGATTTTTTTTTTTTTATCATCATCTTATTAAAGTTAGTCATTAGCACAACTTTATTTATTTTACTCATTTATATTTTTTTTTGTTATTTATAGTTTTATAACTTAATAAACTAAAATCCATATAACTTAAGACATATTTTTTTTTTTTGTTGTTGATTTATTTATTTTTTTTTTTAATAAGTCATTATTATTATTATTATTATTTAAAATTTTTTTTTTTTTTTATTAATATATATATATTTCATTTATTGAATAGCTTGTTCATCTTTCATTGCGTAAATTATGATAAAAAAATCTGTAAATATTTCCAGTTTTAAATAAAACTGGCATATCAAAATGATAATATAAAAACAAAAAATATTAGAATTAATAGTCAAAAACACTGACTATTATTTACAAATTAAACAGAAAAAAAAAAATTATTTAAAAATAATAATATTAATAATAACGGTGAATAATTTCAAGAAATGAAAGTCTAGTTGAGAGAGAATATAATAATAAAAAAAAAAAAAAAGAAACTAATAAATTTACTAAATAAAAATTAAATAATAAAAAAGTATAAATTAACGATAGATTAACTATCTCGTAATAAAGTTACTGTTGGGAGTTTTATATGTGTAAAAATATTGCTAAATTAATTTTTTTTTATTATTATAATATTATTATTATTATGATTCTTCCAAAATTACAAATTAGCAAAAAAAAAAAAATGTTTTTCATGATTTTTATAATTATATTTTAATGTGTTAATCTGTTAACATGTGACACAATTTATATGATTTTTATTTATTAATTAAATTTAAAAGAAATTAAATTTTTTTTTGAATTTTAATTTTTAAAATAAATAATAAATAATACAAATGTTGATAAATTATTGCAGGTTTGATATTGCACTTTGGTGTATTATTTTAATGTATGACTATTTTAAACGAAAACATATTTTGACTGTACATATATTGTTTTCGTATTGCGATCCACTTAAAATCATAATTCACTGTTTAAACAAAAAATAAATATATATATATATATAAATAATATTTAATAATAAATGGAACAAATAACGATATTGCAATTTTCGTCCCAAATATTTAAACTATAGATTTCATATTTTAATAATAAATTAATTAAATATAATAAAATTTTGAAATCTATATAATAATATGTTAAATTATATTAAAACAGTGAATTTTGATTTTACATTGCCTGGACTAGTTTGATATATAATTTTACTACAATTTTTTTTTTATTTTTAATTTTTTTAACTACACCTTGTCGCATACCTGCTATTTATTATCAACAATTGTTATTATTTATTTTTATTTTTTAATTCTAATTTGTATTCAAAATAGTGATGTCAATTAATTTGATGATACAATTTTTTTCTTTAATAATTGCTTAATTATTATTCAGAGTGGTTTTTATGATAATTTATTTATTAAAATAAAGATTTATTTATTTATTTTTTTTTATATAATATTGTTAATTTGATAAATATAACAAAAAAAAAAATTAAAGTAATTATTTTGACTTCTCCCATTACGCCTTTTGTTAATTTTGTAATTTTTTTTTTTTTTTTATTTCAATTGGACATATATACAATGCTAATAATTTTTTTAAAACTACTAAACATTTATCTGATTTTTTTTTTGTATTTTCTGTTTTTCTATAATTTTTTTCATGATTTATTTAAATACACACAGAACACATTAGCTAACATATTGATGAAAAATATTATTTAATCAATTAGTTTGCTTGTCAATTTTAATAAATTATTATTATTAATTTTTTTTTTGTTTTTTGATAATTGAAAAATTACTAATTTTAACACATTTGAGGATTATCAAGTAAGCATCTTTGTTGAATCAATTTAAAATTTGTAAATAATTAATATAAAAAAAAAAAATGTTAATTTAATAAATCACCGTTTATCATCTTAATGTATTTGAGCATTGATTTGTAACTCACTCACTTTTGTCAAAGTAAGTTTATCTTGTTGGTGAATTGTTTGTGACCAAAGATGCTCCCTAGACGATCCTCGTAATAATAGATGATGCGAGTCACGAAGAGAAGAGAGAGATAAAGAGACATTTATTTTAACTATTTTAATTTTTATTCTAATTTTTTTTTTTTTTTTTTATTATTTCAATGTTTTAGCAAAAATCATTTTTATTATTAAATTCATTATTTTTTATTTTTTTTTTTTCTTAACTTCTCAACTTTTCTCGCATCTTTAACTCATTAATAGTTATTTTTTTGTAATTTTTTTTTTTTTTTTTTTTTTTAAACGTATATATTGTAACATTGAATTTTTAACTATTTTTTTTTATTAATATTTTTTTTTCGTGACTATTTCTCACCGCTGTGATAAATTGCTTAATGTTGTTATTGTATTTTTTTTTTTCATATTTTTTATATTTTTATTTTCATGATTTATGATTTGTATTTATAATTTTAATAAAAAAAAAAATGTTTCACAATTTTGTTTAATTTACAAATATACCATATATAAACTATGAATAAGTAGATTTTATTATTATTTTTCTACTTAAAATAATTTATTTGGTAAATAATTATTAATTTTCACAAAGACAATTAAGCCACAAAAAAGACAAATTTTAATTTAAATTTTTATTATTACTATTAATACGCAATGATAAATAATTTTTTTCGATATACATATTTAAATATATATAATTTTATAAATTTAAAAAAAAATTACAACCCTTCCCTTGACACTTTTTATTATTTTTAAATCCCACCCATTTTTTTTTTTTTTAAACTCATTTTTGGCACCCAAATCCCCTAAAAATACGACAACGAATAATTACGAAAACTCACTCAATAAATTCAAACCTTAAAAACGCATTTATAATGCTTATATTTCAAAAATTGCAAATTTCATTAACTTAAATATCTCACACAAATATTTTTTTTTTTTTCAAACTACAAAAAAATTAATCTTAACCAACGTTTTATTTTAAAATAACAAAAACAACGATTGCTTTTTTTTTTTTTTCTAATTTTCTAATTTTTCTTTCAACATTTTACAAACTTGAAAATTTATTATTTATTTCATTTGGCATATCTTTCGATACAATTAGCCTCTTGATATTATGTTTAATTAAATTATTTAATTTTGGAAATTACAGTTGTTTTTATAAAAAAAAAAAAAAAAAGAAAATTAAAATACAGATTTGAATGAATCTTTAATGAATTGATATGTGTTCAACAAATACCAAAA
The DNA here is from genome assembly GCA_011426435.1 of Lysiphlebus fabarum. Taxonomy (NCBI): domain Eukaryota; kingdom Metazoa; phylum Arthropoda; class Insecta; order Hymenoptera; family Braconidae; genus Lysiphlebus; species Lysiphlebus fabarum. The sequence continues at coordinate 1,011,087 of WSYQ01000013.1, forward strand.
TTTTGAAAATTAATATTTTTTTAATTTATATAATAATAATAACAATAATAATAATAAAGTTGATTATATATTTTTTTTTTTTTTCAATCAATGACAGATTTAATTAGTTTACCATATTTTTTTATTTTCTTGTATCATTGCTTTTAATCTTGTATTTTTTAATCAATTGAATTTGTTTTAATGATTTTTAAATTTTCTGTTAATTCATTATTATTTTTATTTATTTTGCATTATTGTTTTTATATATTTTTTTTCATTTCCAGAGTTATTCACAGCCTGTAATTATATAGTGGTTTTATTTGAAGGTAACATTTTATTCTGTGGCTCTATCGCAAATAATTTAATTGAAATAAAATTTAAAAAATAAATAAATATAAAATTTACCAATTAAATATATATATATATTTTTAATTTCGATAGTAAACACACGCTTGGTCAGTGTTATGCTGCTAAAACTGGCAACATAATTAGCAAATAAAATGAGTTTAAACAGTCTGATATTTTGTGCTTGTCTGACTACTCAAGTAGATACTGCATGAGTGATCAGACAAACAAAAAAAATTTGATCATTAAACTATTTTATTTTTTATTTTTTTAGTCAGTTAATTGAGTGGCCAGTTTTAGGGATATATTTACTATATTATATTACTGTTATTATTATTTTATTTTTTTAAATTCATTTATTTTCTTTTGTAAATAGATGTCTAATATTATTTTGTTACTTTTTTTTTGGCCCTGTATTTAATTTTGTACAAATGTTTCATTTGAAAAACCAACGTGATAGGCACTATTTTTTTTTAAATATATTTTTTTATTATTAAACATTTCTTTGTCTGGTTTTTTAATTTTTTTTTATTATTTTCCTTGACTCGAATATTTATGCAATGTGTTTTTTGTAAATGTCTTTTTTTTTTTTTTTTTTTTTAACGTAAATTTTTGTACCTCCAGTGAGTTTCTCTCTCTATCTCTATATGTCTCTTGATTTTTTATTTTATTTTTTTATTATCTCGTAAGCATGATACCCGTTATTTTTCCAAAATTCGTATTTCATTTTTATCTACACCAAATAATTTACCAGAATAAATTTTACATGATATAAAAAAAAAAAATTCTAAGTACACAATGATTTAATAATTAAAAAAACAAATAATTTAACAAATTAATTTCTTCAACTTATTTAATCTTTAAATTTAAACAAAAAAAATAATAATAAAATGTCATGATTTAATTTGATTTTCCAAGAAAAAAAAAATGTCAATTAAAATAAAACTTTTGTTTTTTTTTTTGTCCAATTAATTGAAGTTTTGTTCTGCACTATTGCCAATTTTTTTTGTTAATACAATTGATAATTTCATAATTAAAATAACCGTTATTCAATCAATCTTATTCTACCGTTATTATTATTATTATTATTATTATTATTATATTAATATTATTATTAATTTTTATTACGTTTGCCAAGTTGATAATATTAAAAGAAATTATATATTTTTTTACGTCATCTCAATCATTAATAGTTTTTTTTTTTTTTTTTTTTTTACTTAAATATATTTAAATTCTTCATCAAACCACTCTGTCATTGCTTGACTTAATAAATAACAAAATAAAAAAATAGTAAAACTTATTCGCGTCAAAAACATCACGTCAAAGTTACATCCAATTTATAATTTTTTATTTTACTTTTTTTTTTTCAATTAATTATTTATTATATTTATTGTTATTATTATTATTTTTCTATTTCATTGATTCATCAAATTAGTATTATATTTTTTGCTTGGTTAATTAACAACTCTGTTATTTAATTTTTTAAACGACAACTAAAGTAAACACATTGTCATAATGACAACTCCCAATCAGTACTTAAAACGTAGAATTGCTTTTTCCATCTCAGCGGTGTCTACAACTTTTTTTTTTTTTTTTTTTTTTCATTTTTTATCATTTTTTTATTTTAATATATATATTAATGAATATATTTCTACTGATATACACAACAAAATAAAATCAAATCAATGATATATTTGGCTAGAAAATAAGACGATTATCAAAAAAAAAAAAAAGAAAAATTATATAAAAAAAAAAAAAAACAAATTAATTTAATATTTACTTTTTTTTTTGTTTTGCAATAAAATAAAACTTTAAAAGTATCAAACTTTAAAAGTTATATAATTTTAAATATATAATCGTCTTATTAACGTTAACCATAAATGTTCATTGTTGACTATACACCCGAAAATCTCGTAAAAAAAAAATGCTCTCTTAAAATCTAATAATCTACAATACATATACAAAAAGAAAAAACGTTTATTTATACTCTGAAATTGTAGTAAATAAGTATAACTATCATACAATGATGACAAAACTCTCTGTCTTTCTCTCTCTCTTATAATAATTATTAAATTTTTTTTTTTTAATCATTTTTATTCACACATACACACACACACACACACTCGACACAAATTTAAATTATATACCACCACTTTTGAGTGAAGAGAAGAAAAAAAAATTGATTATAAATCAATTTTTGCACGAAAAAGATGAATATTTTTTATTTTTTTCTCAGCATTTTTCTTGAAGACACATTGAAAAGAAAAATGGCATATCACGAGGCAGTGAAAGACTTGAACAATTGTAATTACATTTTACTGTATTTGTGATTTTTTTTTTTTTTTTTTCTTATTTTTCACAAATCAGACAGTCAACATCACCAAAAGGAAGTATTCCAAACAAGCATTACGAAAGAATCTACTCTCGTTAGCTGCTATTTTATTTTTTTTTTTTTTTAATCAAAAAGAAGAAGAAAAAATAAATAAATTATTTTTTTATTATCATTTTTTTGTTTTTTTTAATTTTTTTCTTTTTACAATTTGACTGACAATAGTTCATTGAACGAGTGACAATCAAACGACTGGGATTATTATCACTTTTTTTTTTTGTCTGCTTTTCATCAGCGTCATCATCATCATCATCATCATTATAATTATAATTATTATTATTAACATTATCATCATCATTATTATTATTATTATTATTATTATTTTTATTATCGTTGTTATTAATTTTTAAATTTTTTTCCTCATCATCAAAAAAAATTTCAAGTTGAGTTATTTCTCAAAAACTGACCCATTCATTGTTGACTCCAATACCAGATAATATATCAGTAACATCTGGAGTACAAGTAAATTCAAAATGATCACTATTTGAACTTGCTGTTTCATATGAATCAAGACCAGTTGTTATTGTTTCCATATCAAGATCAAGTTTAAAATCAGATGGTTGAATTTGTAATAAATCAGTTAGTGAATCAAGATCAGCAAGACTACCACCATCATTTGTACATTGATTTGTAGATTCTTCCATTTTGACTACTATGTTGTTATTATTATTACCACTATTATTATTATTATTATTGTTATTGTTATTATTAATATTATTATTATTATTATTGACTGGATAGGTCCCTGGAAGCATACCACTCATATTTTGATGATGTAATCTGTCTATTGGTTCTTCTTTAATCATTATAAAATTGTTGGACGGACAATTATAATTTCTTGTCAATGAATTTATTGCATCATTATAATTTGGTACTGTTGTTAATAAATTATCATTTGAAAAATTTGTTTGATAATCAATATCAATTGTTTCTTCTTTAATTTCATGTGATAATAATATATTTGATGTTGTACCAGGTAAATTATTTGTTGTCGTTGTTGTTATCATATTATTAATACAATCTGAAAAATTATCATCATAATAACTTGCTGATTCTGGTGAATCTGGTGTATCACATGATGGACTACTTGGTACTTTTGCAGTTACAATTGGCGGTACTGGTGTATATTCCATCAATGGCCTTTTATCAAGTGCCAAACGTATTTTGAGCTTTGATACTGGATTTGTTGTTAAATGATTTTGAAGCCTTTTTACAGGTGTGTAAATTGATTGTTGATGTTGATTATGTTGTTGTTGTTGATTATTATTATTGTTGTTGTCATTATTATTATTATTATTGTTGGCATCATGACGTAATTTAATTGATAATGGTGATATTGATGGTATCGTGGGACTTGTTGTGGTTGATGTTGGTGATGATGATGCTGATAATGATGATGATAAAGGTGATGAAGCTGATGATAATGAAGAAGAAGACGATGATGATGATGATGTTGATGATACTGATGATGATGATGAGTTTGATAATTTTTTAGATTTTTTAATTTCTTTAATTTTTGGTGATGTTACTGGTTTTGTTGTTTTTTTTCTTGGACGATATTTATAATCTGGATATTCTTTCATATGTAATTGACGTAATTTTTCAGCTTCATCAATAAATGGTTTTCTTTCTTCTTCACCAAGTGTCTTCCAACGTCTACCAAGTCGTTTACTTATTTCTGCATTATGCATATCTGGTTGAATTTCACAAATCTTTCTGCGTTCAAGTTGTGACCATACCATGAATGCATTCATTGGTCTTTTAATGTGATTTGGATTATTTTTTTTTGTCTGTAACAAATAAAATAAAAAATTTTAATTAATTAATTATTTATAGCAATTTTATTTAATAATTAATTTAGATTTCAAGTTTATATACAAGTTATACTCATGACTATATATTAATAATAATATAGGTCAATAGAACAGAGGTGCAGACTTATGGGGAATTATGTGAAAGTATCAAACATAATTATGATGAAAAACAAAAAAACTACTATAAAAAAAATAACAGTTTGTAAAAACATCTGGACGTTAATTAAATTTTTATTCACGTTTGGTATAATAAAACTACCCTTATTTTTTTATATATTATTTTCGTACTTTTTCTTCAGGTATAAATTTAAATTAATCAACTCTTTTTCAACTCTATTACGGTTTAATTTTAAACACCTGTAAATTAAATGTGTCAATTGTAAAAAATGTCATCAAAATCAACATCATCATCATCATCATCATTATCATTTTAATAATTTATATATTTTAATTAAAAAAAAAGATCAATGACCCAAGTCAATTAATGCAACATGATTTCTGAGAAAAAGATCACACTGATACCCTGAATAAAACACGACGTGTAAAAGGAGGCGCCAGCGTCGCGGCGCCAGTTAACTTCACTCAGCTGATGGACTTGATGTTGCTGGTTTAATATATATTTTACAGTAACATAACTAGATGCGATGGTGTTGGCGACTTAACGTCGCGACTTTACTCTGATGAGTCAATGTGTTGTTAAAACTACTCAAAACATTACAGTGCTACTGATGCTGATGCTGTTGCTGTTGCTGTTGCTGCTACTGCTGGTGGTACTTTGTGTTCCTGTCTTGTGTTCCAGTAAAGAAGACTTCAAGAGACTTTTTGTTTTTCTGTTTTATTTTATTTTTTTTATTAAAAATTTTTATTTTTATTTTTTTGTTCTTGTCTTAACTTGGAGATCCCGTTCTCACGACGCGCCATCAAGACTCTTTTTATCTTTTGTGTCATCACTTTGGGGTCTGCGAATTTCAAAGGGACTGTCTAAACTTTTAAATCGGCAGTAGCATTAAAGTCAAGCTGATGAATTCTTAGGATAATTATCATTATTTTTTTTAATTTATGATATTTTATAATAAAATTTAAAAAAAAACAACATCATAATCTTTAGGTATAAGTCAGGTATATAATATACTGTATAGTTTCTTGTTAAGACAATTGAGAAGACTTGAACAAGTCAAGATTCTCACGACAACTTTTGTCACCTTTTGACGCCAAACAGACTCGATGGACGGAAAACTAGTCATACAAGAACATAACATTGTGTAAATATGATCAGTCTCATGTTTCCCACTGCTTGTTTTTTTTTTTTTTCCAGTAGTTTTATTTCTTAGTTTATTTGTTTTTTTTTTTTTTTTACGTGCAAGTTGAATCAACTGATGAAATACAACAATGGTCAACAAAACATAATGAGGAAATGCTCGTAGATTATACAATTGGGTAAGTATAAATATAATAAAAGTTTTCTAGCAATATGATATATTTTTTTGATTCACATAAATTGTGCATTCCAATGCAACTCGTTTTACCCTCTTTCAAATGTCAATGTAATATTAAACCCCCCTTCAAATATTCATCTATGAATGGCACATTTGTACGTTAAGCCAAGGACGTAATAAAATTTTTCTATTCATTTTTTTTTTTTTTTCCAGCTGTAGATATAAATAAAATAGGAAAAACCTTTACAATTTGTTTTTTTTTTTATAGTCTAAATTTTTTTTTTTTTATATAATATATATTGATATATTTTTTTATGACCATTTAGAATGTGCAACATCAGGTAAAACCGCAATAAAATTTTGTAATGATGAAAAGCTGCCACCAAATATGTTTACTCAGTTTTCAAAATAAATTTAATATAAAAAGTTTTCTCTTTTGTTAGTTGTTGTTCTATATATATATCTATATCTATGCTATATAGTAACTCTTTTTTTATGATTTGAAAAAATAAATAAAATAAATAAAACCATCAACAATTGAAAGATATAAATAAGGGTATACAGGGATGAAAAAAAAAATAGAAAAATAAATTTTCAATCTACTTTGTATTGTATGTTGTGTGTTGGGGGGTTTAATACAAGCGCAACAGTTGTGTTGTATTATTTTATATTTTTTTATATTATTATTGTTTATTTGCAGTATAATATTTTTCATATCTGTAAACTCGTTATGACAGGGCTACTTGCATCAACTTTTTACCCAAGTTACACATCAGTCTTTGATGTCAATTGGTATCTCTTATTTTACTGTTTTCATAAAAATAAAATTTAAAAAAAAAAAGTGTCATCATATTAAATCATCTCTGTCAATTTTTATTATTACATTTTTTTTTTTTTTTTCCAATTTTCTTTTTGTGATGATATTATTATTATTTTATTTATTTTATTTATTTTATTTACCAAACACATCAATGACAGTAGTTATATTTTTCAAAGTGTAAAAAAAATTTTTATTATGTGATTTTTTTTTTCTTTCCTCAGGGAGAAATTTTATACTGATGTAATAGGAAACGAAATGGCCAAGTTTATATATATATTTCGGGGTCACGCTTCAATCTGTGAAGCAATAATAAAAAAATAAAAAAATATAAAAAAAATATATATATATAATAATAAAAATGATTGTCGAGAGAAAGGAAATTCAAGTGAGTGACTATCTGCACGCAAAAGTTTGCTGTAATACTCGATCAAATGGAATATACGGTTTCATCTCTTATTATTATTTATTCAATTATATATTTTCTGGTTGAATATACATGCAATGCGTATATACTTGAAAAGACACGATCCAGATCCCAAGTGTTTGATGGTGAAAAAATATATATAAGCATGATCAGAGATTAAATAAAAAATAAATAAATAAAAATACATCGGAAAATGTGTGCCAAGGCAAATGCACTAAACATCAAATGATTTTAAAAAAAAAAAAAAAAATTAAATAAATTTATTATTAATATTAGTTTAAATAAAAATATAATTATATTAAAATATTTTATAATTTATATTCAGTGAATATAATTATTGAATATATTATTTTAAAAAAAAAAAAAAAAAATTCAAGATAATTAGTTTTAAAATAAACTCATCAATAATTTTATTATTTTTCATAATTGTTTACCATAAATGGACCGTGTGCGTATTTCCCACACATTAATTTATACAATTCACACAATTTTTTTTTTATTTTATATATTTTAAAAATATTTTTCAATGTTTGCGTAGCTAAGAAAAATATAATTTTTTTATTTTTTCAAATTTATTTATGGATATAATATGTTTTACATTTTAATATTGATAATAATAATATATTGGGTCAACGACAAGCAATTGTATATGATAATACAAGGTGAAAGAGAGAAAAAAGAGAACTACAATATGAAAATAAAATAATAATGTAAGGAGGCACATACGTTGACTTGTATCACTTGCAAGCCCATTTCAGAAAAAAACCATAAATTAAACATCATATTTGTTATAATATTAAAAAAAAAATTTGTTAAATTATTTTTATAAATTCAAAGTTCATTAATATATTTATATAATTTGTTTCTTTTGTTTTTTTATTTTTTCATTTCATTTATCAAAAATAGATAATTATAATTGAGTCATATAATTACAAAATAAATTTTATGGTTATTTTATTTTATCATAAATATATATTATGCTTGTCTTTCTTTTTATAAATTGAGATTATAATTTTTTGTTATATATTATTACTAAATTTGTATTTTTGTATTGCAAAAAGTTGGATAAAAATTATGGCTATTAAATTGAAATTATATCAAGTTAAAAAAAAAGTTTAAATAATTTTATATAAATAAAAAACAATTATAATAATTTTTAAATTAAATATGAATTGTGAATATTTGTTACTATTTATGTACATGTTTATTGCCTACATGTGTTCATCAATGATTGATAATAAAATTAAATTAAAATAAACATTATATATATATATATTTATATAATAATAATAATAATAATAATAATAATAATAATTGAAAAGTTGATGATGGCATAATGTCAAAACTAAAGTCACATTGTGTCCATTAAGTTTCGTTGATTGAGTGTGTCAATGTGAAGCGTGCGTATCCATATCAGGATCGGGTATTTGATTCTTATTTATACTTGAGGACACAATCGACTATACTATTTTTTTTTTTTTTAAATTTTTATTATTATATCTTTCTCTCTTAAGTTGTAGTAATAAACGAGTCATGTTGATCCGTGAGAACGGGTTTTGTAACTCATGCGAAAAGTGACAGGATCATGAGGTACCAACATCATACATATAAATTGCTGGACTTTATGTCAATCAATAATATCCTCTAATTAATAAACAAAGTTGTAAATCAATGAAATTTATTCCGCAAAAAAAAAAAAAAACAAATTAATTTTATCATATAAATATTTAATATCATTGCATCAAGTATAAAACATGCTTATATATACTAATAAATAAAAAAATAAAAAAATAATAATTTTTTTTTATCATATTAAAATCAGATATAATAAAATAAACTTTATATTATTAATATTTATTTATTTCACCTCGATGTGATATATATTTTTCCTTGTTTCATTGAAATAAAAAATAAATATATTTGGCATATATATATTCTTTACGTCAATTGTATTTTTAAGGTAAACGGAAATGAAAAATTTCATTGGAAAAATTTTTAAAAAAAATTACATATTGTATAGTTTGACATACTGAATGTAATTTTTTTTCAATTTTAAAATTTTTCATGTATAATAAAAAAGCAGTATATACATATTGTAATAAAATAAGTGAATAAAATAAATAAATAAAAATAAAATAAAATAAAAAATATAAATGTTCAGCATTCACGCACAATTGCAGTTTGCAAACTCTTGGGGCAGTCAGCTGTACACATATATACCTATGATTTTTTTTTTTTATTTTTTATATAAATTTATATACTTATAGGTATATATAAAATATATTTTTATATATATAGTGACTATCTCGAGGCAAAATGTAGTATATATATGCAAAGCCTGAAGGCCATGATACCGAGTTGAGATGCAGGCCTGCCTCTCGACACGACCTTAGTCTCTTCACTTCCGTCAGCTGCGGGCTAATGGTAATAGTGAATAATATATAAATAATACTTAAAAGGCTTGTCGTTTTTTTTTTTTCATTATTATTATTACTATTATTGTATGTTTTTTAAAGTTTAAAAAAATAAATAAATAAATAAATTATTTTACTTAAAACCAAGTGATTATATTCATCAAAGATCAATGCATGAATGCATTGCCAAATGAATAATCACCAACTCCAATATGGTCAACACTGTCCAACAATTTATCACTCAAAATTACCAGAGTTTTATTTGTAATTTTTTTTTATGTATTATTTTCGTGCTCGTGTTTGTGACGGATTTGTCACTGTCATGCGAAACAAAATTCCAGCATAATAATGCGTGTGTATACATGTACATGAGGGATTACAAATAATAATAATAATAATAAATAATAATCATTTAAAAAAAAAAAAATTAATCAAGAAAATTGGTGTTGAACAAGTTGGTTTAGTTTTTTTTTTTCCCTTTTTAAATGTTGATTATATAAAATTGAGTAAAAAAAAAAAATAAAAAAGAAATTACTGTTAATTTATTTTCTAAGTTTTTTTTTTTTTGTTTATGAAATTTATATCAAATATATTTTATAATATTTGAATAAATAATTTAAAGCATGTTAAAGTAATAATTGTATATATAATTTTATCAAAAAATTTATAAGCAAATAATTAAAGCAAGATGAAATAAAAATTTGTATGACAATAATACGAGAGTAAAAAAAAGTTTGGGTCATATTAAAAATGACATTTACAGTACCACTTCAATTGCGTTTGTATATATATATTTAACTGAATGATACACACAGAAGCCAGTCAAGTTGAAGTGCTCATGGAATTTCTTTGTCGCTTCCTAGTCGGACAACACACGTTCCTGGTGAACACGGAATTGTCATTTCGTACCAAGAACGTGAGAAAGCTTTGGAATTGGACTTTTATTCCATCTACTTTTAGCTTATATGCCAATGCATTTGTTTCAAATGAAAAATAAAAAAAAAAAAGAAAATGAAATCTACACGAATGAATTCAAGTTGCCCAGTTTGTATACAGAATATGTATTGATCATGTGTGTTTATTTATGTTGTATTTTCTCATTAATATATTACCTTTATTTTAAAAAAAACTTTTTATATATTTTTTAAAAGCTTGCACATTGATGCAGTCAAAGTAAATGGTTACTATGTGTAAATGTCGGCTGCAGTACAGAGCTACAAACACCGGAAATGGTAAAATGAGCAATCGCGATTACAGTGAAATTACCAAGGCGACAGAGTCCACAGGAAGTCATATATATTGCTTTTATATACTAGTAAAAAATGATTTATCACTTCATCTGAATTTGCAAAGTAGGTGAAAATATAATTTTTATTTACAAAAAAAAAAAAAAAAAAAAAAAAAAAAAATAATTAACAAGATAATAAAAAATTAATTAAAAAACAAAAAATAAGGAAAAAATTAATGAAAAATATAGAAAATAATTATAATGATTATTATGCAGGATTAGTTGAATCACAAAAAAATATTGATAATAAATCATAAAAATAACTCAGGTATATAATCAACCTTGAATTTTAAAATGAGACACAAATAATAAACAAAAAAAAAAATATAAATAAATAATAATTTTCATTGTAATTTAAATGGCTGTATCAAAAAAACTTAGTCAACATATTGTTAATGTTTTTTTTTTTTTTTTTTGTTTTATATAATATATTATATATTTATTATTATTTATTTATTATCAAGCAATCGAATTGGTAAAATCAACTGGCGACGTGAGGAACCTTGAAATTGATGTGAGCAAAGTGATTGGTCTTCTTTTGTTTCTGACCGATCAAAAAGAGACTCCGAAAAGATAAAATTTAAAAAAAAAAAAAAAAAAAACTTTTTTGGCACATATATATATTGATCTCCATCAAAGCTCGTCGTTACTCAAAGACATCTCATTCAATTCCAACGTCACGTTTGTCTTGTTTTTATATATTTATTTTATTCTTTTGATCAACTCTTTTTTATGCTTAATTTAATTACAGAATCAACTAAAAAAAAAAAAATAAATAAATTATAAAAAATATGCTTAAAGTGATACCCGTGCAATTTTAGATCATTAAAATATTTTTTTTATTAAAAAAAAAAAAAAAAAAATATTAATTAACTTTAATAAAGCAGTTATCTCAATTCGTTTCTTTTAAAAAATAAATAATGAAGTAAACAAAAAAATGAAATTTACATTTAACCAATCTTTTTATTTTTTGTTCAAAATGAGAATAAAAAGATAAAAAAAAATTATATAAAAAATATATTTAAAAAAAATAAATAAATAGATAAGGGATGAGTTGGCATAACTAAAAAAATAATCAATTTAAAATTATTGGATTTAAAAATTAACAAATCTCGTTAATTTAAAACCTTGAATTTTCAAATTACTCATGACCTCGAATCATTATTCAACGTTTTCATCCACATAATGTTAAAGCGTGTGCGGTAAATGTATATAAAAAATAATTTAAAAAAATAAGAATAAAAAAAAATTAGATTTTTTTTAATAAATAAACCACTGTTGCACTCAAGCAAATAAATTCAAGAAAATGCAACGATAAAATACATATGATATAAATAAAAAAAAAAAAAAAAAATGAATTTGCTATTATTCTTTTTTGTGCGACTTTAAAATACATATATAATGTGACTTTGTGTGTAAATTACCATATTCACATATTAAAATTATATTCGCGTGTACATTTGTCTTCCATGTTTATAAAAGAATTGCATGCATCGAGTCATTAATCGTTTAAGAGTTCACTCCTGCAGTTGATTAAGAAAACACGACAACGCAATTTTTCATATTTTAATTATTTTCTAAATCTAATGTCAATGTCGTGACACGATATCATTACTTAAATGACTACAAATTCAAATAAATTATATATAATATTATTTTTATATTTTATTATATTAATTAATTTATAATTTATTTTTATTTATATTTATGTATTTATTATTGAGTAATATCAACAGTATTGAATGTGTGATAAATGCAATTACCAATGAGTCGTGTCATATACTAATAATTCAGTGTTTAGTAAATCAACATGTGTTAATACATGTCAGTTAGAAAGGTGTCACAATTTGAATCATTGAATTTAAAATGCGAATATATATATATATAAAACAATTTGTAATTATTGCATTGAATATTACATAAAATTACCTTGAAATAATATTAATCGCATTAATTTTTTTAAATATAATACTTTCAAGCTCAAAAAAATAATCATCAGCAATTATTTTATTATTAAATTAATTTTAATTTTTTAATTAAAAATAAAATAATAGGTATATATATGAAAATTTTAAATTTTTCTTTTATTTTTTAAACTTTAAATTTGCATTATTAAATTGTGTTAAATTGGCAAGTAGAAATTTATATTTATTAAAATGTAATGGATGGAAATATATATATATACATATAGATTTGTAAAAAATGAGGTCAAAGAATGATGCAGCTGGTAAAATGCATTCTCATGATCCTGGGATCTAAACTCTTTGGATATATAGCATCGATTTTCTTCTTCACTTCTCTTATCGGTATATATATAAATTTTTTTTTTTTTTTTTTCTGTTTATTTTATATATTTTTCTCGTTTATTTTTTATTATAATGATTTTTTATAAATTTTTTATTTTATATTTCTTCAATAACCACACAGGGTGGGCGGGTCGATTATTTTTATGTTACATTCCCTCTTCCTGTATTTTCCTTGACCGACTAGCGAATGACTTTCATCCGTGGTTTCATATATATATATACGAATCAACTCGCTGGTGTAACCCGTGGAGAATACCCAATAATATATATAAACCCAGGTACCGAATCGAGCGTGACCGAATCGAAAACGCAAGGCATAACACAAAACCGTTTTTCTCAATTTTATTTTTATTTTTTGTCCCTTTTTTTTTCCATTTAATTTTTTTTTTTTAAACTTTTTGGTTTTTTTTTTTGCTGTTTTGTGGTTCTCGATAGCAAAGGATTGGTTGAAAAGATATAAATATATTATATATATACAAACGAACAAATTGTTCAAAGCAATTCGCTTAATGTTGCCCTCGAGACAAAAAATTCACTCAACTTATGTACACCAGTTTCATGACTATACCATTAGCGACACACAAAAAATAATTTCATTTTTTTTACTTGAAAATATTAATAATTTTATTAATAGAAAAATAATATAAAAGTTTATTTAATTTTTTTAATATCTATAAACACGTCATTTATATTTATTATCAAATTAATATGATATTGTTTGTATTAAATTGTTATTTAAATATTGTATTGAATTACAAAGCACTTGAGTTTATAATAAAATGAATAAGATTAAAAAAAAAAAAATTAAAATTATTTAAAAATATTAGTGACGGAAATAATAACTGTATTGTATATAAATTAAAATAAATTTATTATTTTTATTAAAAAATTTTCATTTATATGTAGCATGAATTTAAATAACAAGTCAATTCTTGGAAAATAAAAATTTTATTTAAAATTACATTGTTTTTATTGATAAATAAATTTTATTAAAAATTAAATTTTAATTTAAATAATTAATTTTTTTTTTTTAATTTCATTGATGTAATTTTTAAATTTTTGAGTTTTTTAAATTTTCATTCAATAAATTATGAATGAATATAATTCGGAGAATAGGGTCGTGTTATTTTTCCAAGAATTTAATTCTCAAAAAATATTATTTTTATTTTTTTATTTCCTGGAAATTTAAATGCCCTTTTTTTTTTTTTATCTAATTTAAATACCCTTTTATTTTGACTCGTGTGTCATGTTGGCTTTAAACTCAAGGTTTTTAAATTTAAAAAAAAAAAATAAATATAAATTTATAAAAGTTGGTCAATTGAATTTAATACATATTATTTCTAAATTTTATTTGATTTAGATAAAATTTATTTTCAAATAAAATAAATATTATTCTAATTTAGTATGTCATACACTGTATACATAATTTTATATAAAAAAAAATAAATAAATAAATAAAACAATAACAATCAATAAAAATGCATATAAAAAAAAAAAAAAAAAAAAAAAAAACAAAAAATGACGTGATTATGCAATTATCAAAATAGGCGCGGACAAGGGCATCCTATCTCTGATCTATCGTGACAATTTGTTTTGCTTATTAGATACCGGCATATGCAAATTTTTTAACAACAGGGCATTATACTTTCAGATCAACAATGACAACAACAACTACGAGGTTCAGCCTATTCTACAAGACATCAAGCACAAATGTAGGTTAAAAAATAAAGAGCGATAGACACGATAGTGAAGGGCAATCGCATCAACATCAACAACAACAACAACAACAATTCATATAATTTCCTCCTTCTTTCTATGTGTAAATTTAATTCTCATTTTTTACAATAAATTCATATAAATTATTATAATATTATTTATCAAATACATAATTATTTATTCCTAGTATTTTAATGATGAATTGTGAATGTAATATCATGAACCTGATTTATTTATAACAATTCAATGCTAATTTTTTTTTTTTTTTTTTTTTTATATTTATTTTTTTACCTACTTTTAAATTCACAGTTTGTCTTTTTAAATTTCCATTCAATAAATTCATTTTTATTTTATTTATTTATTTTTTTATATTTATTATTTTATTATTGTGAGCTTTCTTATCGTATGGATATATTTTTAAAAAATATATATTCTCACAGTTTTGTTAATATATAATTATTATAAAGACAGTAGCTAAATGAGTTTTTATTTTTTTATAATTATTTATAGGTAATTTTAATTAACATATTAAATAAATATTTATTAATCAATAATTATATAGATTTATATAAAATTGAAAAATTGACATGAAAATTGAATTTGTTTGATAAAAATATTACAAGAAAAAATGATATTATATAGTATATAATTTTTTATTAAAAGAGCCAGAGATAATGTTGATTATAGGAGTGATCAAGACAAAAATTACATGTCATTTAAATCACATTTGATATATATATATATATAAATAAACTTGTGCATGTGCGAGATATAACACTCACAAGATAAAATATACTTGATCGTGGGAAAATTTATTAAATGGCTTGTTTCTAATTCTCGCGTCGTCTAAACATATAAATTTTTCCGATAAATATGTACTCATTTATGTTGTATAACTTTAATAGTCTCAACCGACAACTTTTATAAAAATTATTGGCAAATAATAAATATATTAAAAAAAAAAAAATAGTAAATAATATTTTTTTAATATTAATTTTTAAAACTATACGCACAGATACAGCTAATATTTTTTTATTCATTTTTTTTAAAAATAATAATTTACATATTGCACAAAATTTTAACATGACTAATAGAGACAATATTTCACAAGATAATTATTGACTTTCAAATTTACAGAGGGTAACTTCAATAACTATATTTATTTTAATAAAAAAATATTTTTAATTTTATATATTTAAAATGAAATAATAATTTATAAAATTAATTATTTAAACATTTTTTATTTTTATTTTATTTTAATAATTTATGATTCAGTTTTGTCAGGATAGTGTGTTATATTATACGCACGTGACTAAAATTTAAAAATAATATATATTTTTTATTATAACCGGTTGATAAATCATAAAAATAATAATTTTTTATTCAAGTGAATAATTAATTTTTATTTTGCAAAAATTATCAATATAGATAATAAGTATTTTATTTTTAAATCATTAAAATTTATTGATACAAAGTAAAAAATAATTTTTAAAATAAATAAAAAATAGATAATTGAGTGTATCATAGATTAATTATCATAGATAATTAATAATAATGATTTTGAGTATGTTTGATGATAAAATTTTACATTTTTTTTATTATTTTTTTTAAGTAGTAACTAAATATTGCAGAAAAGTTATGAAAAATTAAACTACTGAGCTACACAACTAATTTATAATAAAAAAAAAAAAAAATATAAATAAAATTATGTAGGTGGATTTACAAAAGACACGCGTATAAAACTCGTGTAATTTTTTTATTTATTTCAATTTCTTTAATTTTTTTTTTTTTTTTTTCATTTCTACCACATGATTATTTATTTCACTTTTACAACCACATCACATCGTCCACACATATATACACAAATACTTATATTTCATACACCATGAAATTTCAATTTTTATCTTATTTTATTTTATTTTTTATTTTAAAAATACTTGCATTGAATGTGGATTCTCGTTGGGTGTTAATTATTGCACATTCACGTATTAATTTTCGATTACTGGCAAGCTTAAAATATATTTGTTGGAAAAAGAAAAAAAAAAAAAAATAAAAAAGACAAAAAACAGATAAAAGAAGCAAAAGTATTTGTGCATATTTGCATTTTCATCTTGGTTATATATATGTGTATGTGGATTTTACAAAATATATATTTCCCTGTGGATAACGATACTGTATATAGGTATATATAATATACACGGTGAATTTACGTTATCCTCCTTCGTATTATTAATTACCCGCTGGCAGAGTAATTAATTCGGCTGGGCGTCCTTTCACCGGTATATCCATGCACACGCCGATCGAACGCGATTTTGCAAACATACATACATATATATATATATTTATTTATAGGATGTATATATAGCTGTAAAACAGAGATCCCAGTTGATTAACGATCGTTCTGAAATTTGTTGGACGTGCTGAGCCACGGGGGTTAAGATTACACGCGGTAGTAGTTTACCAAAGTGCGTGAAGCCAACAGGCGTCAATCAAATTAATCTAATAGTAGGATTAAATTGATGAATTAAAAATTAAATAGTTGAAATTTTCCAAAATTATATAATAACAATAATTCATTGTATATAAAAAAAATTTATAATTATTATGAATGTGATATATACGCACATCCTCAATTTAAAAAAATGCATTTATATATTTACAAGACACACACATTAACCATCAAGAGTTTAAGTCTCAAGTTTAATATCATATATAAATATAGAATTTTAGTGTCGAGTGTATTTATGAGAGAGCAATGCATTGATTATGATGATTGCGGTATTTTTCAAACGACAGTAGCTTTCATTTGTATATCATCATATATTAATAATACATATACAAATTTATATACATAAAATACATAAAATACATAAAATACATATATATATATATTAATCATTGACTTTTGTATATTTGCACATGATTGCAACACTGTATTTCTTTCTCATATATTTATTTTATTTAAAATTTAAATTTACACATTTTTAAAAAATTCAAATTACCAACTGGTTATATAAATCATTTTCAAACAAATGTGTATATAAAAAAATAAGAAAATTTAAAAATAATATTTTTTATAAAAATATATAAATTATTGTATCATAAGATTAGACAATCACGATTCAACAGTATATTTTATGAAAAAAAAAATAATAATACTACCAAGATATATATATTGTATAAAATAAAAAAAAAAAAACAAACAAAATATATAATATAACGAAGGTGAAATAGATAATAAAAAAAAAAAAATAGAAAAATGATTGATTTATTGGTATAAAGATAGGTGCAAGCATAAATCCTTCGAGCGATGATGAACGGATCAAAAAAATAAATGTATAAAAACATCAGGATTTAATATACATATGATCGTGAACGTGTATAACGGGAGTCGATAGTTTTTTTTCGTTGGATAAATCTAGTCTTATATATATATACAAGAATATAGTTTTTTATTTTTTCTTAGCTATATAATAATAGAAAGGTGGAGATGCAATGAAATGATGCCTATCCCGACAAAAATGATTATTTTTAAAATTTGAACGAGCAGTGGCTTATTGCCTCAGGTTGTCCTAAAAATTATCCAAGAAATAAAACAGATTTTACTCGTTTTCGTTCCACACGATTATACTTTGCCAAGTATTTTATATTTTATACTCTTTTTTTTTTTTTTTAAAAAATCATAATAATAAGACACTCATCAATATTTATAATAAATAATAATAAAAAAATAATAAAAAATGATTTTAATAATAGGTTTTTAAATAATATAATATAAAATTTTTTTTTTTTTTTTTTTTAAATAATAAAAATATAAATTATTATTATATAAAAAAATATACATTAAAGTTTATTGACTTTTTTGCATTGATGATGACTCTGACCAACGACATCCTGACCGAGTGTGATAACTCAATATGTGGCACACTGCAATCCACATACTAAATAAAATAATTTAATATAATATATATACAATCAAATGTTGTATGACATACAGACATTACTTGTTTGATATGAGAAAAAAAAAAAAACTTTTTAAAAAACATATACATCCGGTAAAAATAATAATTATATTCTCGAGTTAAAAATTTTGTAAAAAAATATATTCAATAAGTAAGTAAAAAAAAAAAATATAAAAATTAGGTTTATTATTTCTTGGTATATAAAATTAATAAAAAAAAAAATTAAATTTCATTGGTATTTTTTCAAAGAATTAAATATTTTCTCTTGATATATATTTACCAAGTTGGTTAACAATGCATTATAATTGGAAGGAAATTGCAAGAGTCATAATTTTAATGCACAATTATATCATAAATTGTTGTTACAATTCAAATTTGTGTTAGTTTATATTTTATGGTATTATTTTCTTTTTGATATTTCAGAAGATTACATGTAAATTATTATTATTATTTTTTATTTTTTATTTTTTACGAGCGGAAGGAAATATGATTTCGACAATCTTTCAAGATATATTATATATATATACACTTGTTGACTTTAAATAAAAATTTAAATAATATTTTTGAATAAAGAAAAAAAGAAATTTAAATAAATTATCATTTTCAATTGTTGACGAATGTTCATTTTTTTATTTTATATATTTTTTATTATATATATACGATATTATGATGAAAGTAGTATGAAATATAAAATATAATAAAAATTATTATTTGAGGGGGATAAAAATTGTGCTGTAATGCGTTTGTAACGATCAACGGTATTACAAAAGTGACAGTGAAATGGCACGAGCGCACTCCACCGTATATATTTACTGCAGTTTCACTGAGTTGATGAAAGCGATGGAAAAATCTCTCTTGACATGTTTAAATACAGATATAAATTATTTGCAAAATATATATATCTAAATTAAATTATTCAAGCAGCTATGATGCTCAATAATATGTCAATGAAATTTTAAATTAAATAAAACTAAAATGCATTTAATTTAAAGTGTTGAGAGAGAGAGAGAGAAAGAGAGATACATATGAAAATTGAAAAATAAAAAAAGCTCTAAATAAAATAAAGATAAACACACACATGTCACTGTGTGATTGTAGAAAAACCACGTGTGTTTTAACAGATCACCACGTGCTACCGGAAGTTATTCTCAAACTTTTATAAGAAAAAATTTTATGATTATTATTGCTTTCATAAAATAAAGAAAATATATAATAAATATAATAACGTCATCAAAGTTTATAATAATATAAAAAATAATAATAATAATAATAACAAATCATAAATTTTATCTTGAAATATATTTTATAAATAATAAAAATTTTAAAATATCAAAATAAAATAATTTTCAAGTTAATAAAAAATAAAAATATTAAATATATAATCTTAACAATTTTTATCGTTTTTTACGAGCAAATGGTGAAGAAAAAAAATATATATATTTATATATATATTTAAAAAAAAAAAAGTAAATGTCCCAAGATTATATACTTATATAAGTTGGAATTGTGTTTTACTGTTTTTAATTTATTTTCTGAGTAGATGAGTGTGCGGAGGACCAGTAGGAGAATCTTATCGTTTTAAAAAGCTATTTTTGACATCAGACAGACATTTTAAAGTACCTTAACCAATAATCAACAGAAAAAATATATATAAAAAATAAAATCCATCAGTACTAAATACATATATACCTTCTCAATTATAAATACCAGATAACGGTATACACTAAAATAAAATAAAATAAATAAATTTTGTAACCTTGAGTGCATCATATATATAAATTGAATTATAATCTTATAATATTATTATCTCAGTGACATTGTCATATCGCACACAAATACTTGGAAGCACTATATACAAATCTTTAAAAAAAAAAATATTAAAAAACATTTTTTTTAAAACCAATAAAACAAAAAAAAAAATATAAAAATATTGAATTGAGATTAATAAACGTCATGATTACTCGGAAAAAAAAATCAGTAAATTTAATTAATATGCTGACAAAAAAAAAAAATAATAATAATAATAATAAATACTATTAAATTAAAATAACAGAAAAAAAAAAAAAAAAGATATAAAACTTGAAGTGATAAACATTATGCATAATGTTGATCGTAAATCGAAGGCTTGTGTGTTATATATATACTTGGTGGGTAGAAATGGGATTTTTCAATTAATGACTTAATAACACGAGTGAATATAATAACAATTAAGTGCAAATAAATTTTACAAATGAGAGCAAAAAAATAAATAAATAATTTGTTTTATATTTATGTATTTTTATGCATTTTTTTACTTGAAACTTTTTAGTAATTATATTGTGAATTAATACACACATTACCAAATATTATTTCACACAATTTAAATATACTTTTAATGGAAATAAAAAAATAAAAAATAAATAAATAAATAAATAAACATAATGGGTGCAGATTAAATTGGATACCATGATGGTGTCGGAAGTGCAACAGTTAATGGTTCGTAAATCCTGTGTATCATGCACATTGTATAAATTTTAAGTTAAAATGAGTCATCCCATTTTATTGCACACACTACTTTCCACTAATTATCCTCTTTTTTTAAAAAAATAAAAAATAAATCTCTATATCATTATTATGAATTTTTTAAAATTTATTTAAAAAAATTCAATTGAAAAATATAATAATTTTTCAACTTGTATTATATTATATTTAAATTATAAATTAAAACAATGTAAAAATAATACAATAAAATAACCAATTTATAGTGTAAAAATATTTTTCAAAACAGCTTAAAGGCGTACTCAAGTCCATTAGGAGTGTACTTTTACATCAGGTCTGTCAAGGCTGACAAGCAATCGAGGTAATTTGATGGGGGATTGCACCCATATAAATTGGAATCAGTATAGAGTGCTGAGATGTTTTAAAAAATTTTAAAAAAAAACCATCTTTCACATACACAAATACACACAAGATAAAAAGAGGTCAAAATATAATAAAAAAAAATAAAAAAATAGGATAAAAAAAAAAAGGAGTAGTTTAGTGATCAGACCACCACTACCAATTTAAGATTAAACCAGCGAGAGAAAAATAAATTGGAACCGAAACGAAAATTACAGATTCTACCTTGAAAGTTGTGTAGATATATTCTCTCTCATACAACACTCTTGCATTTCTTAATTCCTATTTTACATATTTATCAAACTATTTTATTTTTATCTTAAAAATTTTATATTTCACAACACGATTATATTAAAATATACCAACAAATTGAATATTATATCGATGCGTATATGCAACACACAAAACATTTCATACATATTTGCTACTAAAATAACACTTTTTTTTTTTTTTTTTTTTTTTTTTTTTTTTTTTTCATTTTCATTTGACTAATCCTTCTTCATGTTCGTGCTTGAATAAACTTTTACGGTCGTGCGAGAATCGTTTTGGCACGCTTCAATGCCAACATTGGTTTTTTTTTTTTTTTATTAAACTTATTATTTTACTTTTAATGTTTCAATGGTCAGTACACACCACTTGCAACACTTGAATAAAAAATTTAAAAAAAAAAATTATTTTTATTATTATAATATATATTTTAATAGTATTAAATGTCAACCACGAGTTATTTTATATGTAGAATATATTTTTTTTCAATTTTAGTTTAAAATTTAAGAAATTATTTGTAAATTGTTTTGGGTATATTTAAATTAATATTTTTTTAAAGTCAAAAATTGAAAATTATATTTCAAATATAATAATAATAGATAAATTTTTAGTGTCTGATTGATTTTAATTCTAGTATATTATATAAAAAAAAATAAATATATAAAATAGTTGCGTGATGTTTAAGAAATAAATGCAACAGACACGAACCAGTATATATTTTAAATATCTCAACTAAATGTTACTTTGTTTTTTTTTTTTTTTTAATTTTACCAATGTCAATTACTCGATTTAATTTAAAAAAAAATATATATATATATACAACCCTGATAATTGTTGGCCTATCACAAGTTTTAAAATGAGCGACAACAGCCAAGTGGGGTCTGTGAACTTTTTCAAGGGTACTAATTACACCAATCAACTATTCAACGGTCATCCAAGGGGTTCTGACCCAACCACAACCAGTCTACCACATAAAATACATGTACTAAAGTCTCATCTGTGTACCACTTTTACATTAAAACTATTAACATCTATCTATCTATCTATATATAAATTTTTAATTAAAGTTTGATTTTTCTTACACGATTTTGGTACCAAACATAAAATACCAATGAATTTATTCATAAATGATTTCATATATATATATTGGGATTAAAATACATGCCCAGTATTTTGCCAGACGGAAATGAATTTTACGCATCCATGGATTTACAGTTTTACAAATACATATACAGGTATAATAAATACAGACTATAGAAATATATAAAAAAAAAAATAAATTACAACTGACTGATGATAATCGAAATTTTAAAAAAACATTGGTAATTTTTTTATTTTTTTATTTAAATGCATTTCGGAAATGAAAAAAAAACGTGAATAGAATAAAAATATAAAATCTGGTATTTGTTAAATTTTAAATAACAAAAAAAATAAATAAAAATAAATAATAACATATAAATTTGTTGATAAATGTACATCTATAACCCTCTTATATCCGGTTTTGACCCATTCGGCCATTTCTGAATGATAATCCGGGCTATCGTTGAGAAATCACGCGTACACTGAACTACAGTAATCCAGATAAAATCACAACAACAAACGACAACTCAACTGGACACAATATTCAAGGGATTTAAAGCTTTCAAATTGTATTTACAACTTAACAAGTGCATACTTAATTTGTTTATTATTTTTTTGTATATATATAAATATATTTTCAAAATAAATTTATAAAAACGATTTAAAGTAAAACATGGTTTTTCTTCTTCAAGAAAATATAAAAAAAAAAATAGCGTTTACAAGTTTAATGTGAAATATATTTTGTATATATATTTTACATTGAAAGTATAGAAAAATAGTATAAGAAATAAAAGGTAAAAAAAATAAAATTAAAAAGAGTTATACTGAGGGAGAAGATGAAGGAGGCCTTCTTCTCTGGTTTCCCTCAAGCGATAAAAAAAAATGAGTAAAAAAAAAAAAAAAAAAAAATACATGACCCACGGAACTACCTGAGACCCGCGTGGCAAACTCTAGAATTAGAGAAGTAATCATTAAAATCCAAGAGGATAATTGGCTGGTCTGGACGAAACCTTTTATCTTATTCATTTTTTTTTAAATTTTTTTTTTTTTGCTGAAATGAACGACGCGACTCCAAATCAACTATACATATAATAAATAAAATAAAAAAAACAAAAAAAAATTCAACAAGTAACACATTTAACTTGATATATATTTTATAATAAAAAATAAATAAATAATAATGTGATTTATTTATAAATTTAAACTTGTGTTTTAAAGTATTTCAATGTTTTGAATATTTAAAGTTTTGAAAAAAATGCATTAAAAATAAGTAAAAATAAAATATAAAATAAAGGGTATATATACACTTATAAAAACATGAAACGTGTCGGCGTTAAATAAAAAAGAGCCGCAGTAAAAAAAAAAAAAAAAAAAAAAAAAAAGTAGTAATCCCATCTGGATGTACCAAACCCAAAGAAACCGCAATAATGACAGGCGTTGTGGCATCTAGGCGCATTCACCAATCAAGTAACGCACAAGATTATTAATCCTTTGCCCTTGAACAGTTTCACAATTTAATAAGTTTTATATTTACTTTTTCTTTTTATATTTAACCGTGAAAAATATATATAAAAAAAAAAAAAAGGTAGAGCAAATGTTATTCACATGGTATATTTAATTTTAATATTTACTATCGCATATGCAAGAGAGTGACGTTTGTTTCCCTTTACCTGAATGACCTCGTCCAAGGTAAACGAATTGAAAATAAATGAAAAAAAAAAAAAACCAATACATTTTTTTTTGTCCAAGTCAAAACAAACGTAAATGCTCGTGATATAAATGAAACGAGGGAAAAAAAAAAAAAGAGTTGAAGCAAAAGAGGGAAAAGAGAAATAATAAAGTTGAAAAAAAAAAGCTCACAGTGTCGTTGCAATATTCAGAGGACTTTGATAAGCATCGAACTTGCCAGGGGGCTTCAGGGCTAACTGCCTGTCAACGAATGTCGTGGAGTATATATTTTTTTTATATTTTTTTTATTTCATTATCGTTTCAAACTGCATCCACCTACCTTCTGCCTATTTACTGCGAGAAAACGATCCGATTGTGGATGCAGCAACAACAACAACACAAACAACGTTCCGGTTTGCAAAACCAAAAATTAAATGTGATATGTGAGTGCAATGGGTGATGCAGTTTAACGAAGCTGCTGAACGTGATTGTGATATTAAATATATTTTCATAGATAAATTTCTAAACATATATTTATATAAATAATATTTTAATTTTGTCAATAAAAAATATTTGATTGACGTATTGCAACAATGTATAAATGCATTTATTTAATTAAAAAATATTTAAAGTTTATTTTTAATATAAACTTGTGACCTAATTTATAATTTTATATCAATAATAATATTTTAGTTTATAAAAATATTTAATTTATTATAGTTTATATGCAATCTAATTATTTTTTTATTGCATTAATATTAATATATATGAAAAAATAAAATTTTCAAGTTTTTAAATTGTCAGTGTCAAATAAAATTAGAATTTAATTTTTTGATAAAAAAAATAAACGTGTGAAAAAAAAAAAAAAAAAAATTGAAACATAAATTACAAAATTTTTTTTTTATTGCACATAAATGCATTTGTGTCTGTTATTTATTATTTGTTTTTTTTTTTTTTTTCTACTTGTGGATTTGAGCCAACAACAACTACAATCGACGTCAATCAAGCATTAAAAATTTTGAAAAAATAAATTTAAAAATGACAATTTTATCATAAATTTTTTTAATTATAAAATTATTAAAAGTATATATTATTTGACACTGATAATTTATGGAAATAAAAAAAGTATTGAATTACAAAAGGAAATTTATTTTATCATTAAAAAAAAAAAATTAACGAAGCGACACGGTGAAAACACATATATATAATACCGGAGATACAAACAGGCTCCTGTTTCCTGTAAACTTGATGGAATTCAACGGATCACCGACGACAACACACGTCGTATTTTCATTTACACTTTTTTTGTTAAAAAAAAAAATAAAATAATAATTTTTCCATTTTTTCTTTTTACTCGATTTTTTGGTCTCAAGTTTTTTCATTATTTTTATTCACCACACTTGTCAAGGGGAATGGTTATACTTTGAGTTTGTCAAAAAATTTTTTATTTTTATTTTTCATGTCATTTCAAAGAGGATACACAGATAATGACAAACCAAAATAATAATAAAAAAATATAAATAAAAGTAAATAAATACTTGAAAAAAGTACATAGTAGATGAAAATTTCAAAAGAATAAGATAAATATTTTTCAAGATGTATCAAAAAATTGAATAAAAAAATGCAACTGCTTGCACTTGTCAAAAAATATATAAATATAAATGAAATATATATTTTTAAAATTGAAATAATTTACAAATTCATTTTTAACTTGAGACTGAATATCATGTATAATATT
Source organism: Lysiphlebus fabarum (assembly GCA_011426435.1). Classification (NCBI taxonomy): domain Eukaryota; kingdom Metazoa; phylum Arthropoda; class Insecta; order Hymenoptera; family Braconidae; genus Lysiphlebus; species Lysiphlebus fabarum. Next base: position 1,037,610 of record WSYQ01000013.1, read on the forward strand.
TAAAAGTCAAAAATATAAAAAATTACAAATATACAATGTGATACGTGATGATAATTTTTATGTTTTTTTTTCATTTTAATTTAATATGTTGAAAGAAAATTTCTCGTATCCATTAAGTTTATGTTATATTCATTCATCAACTATATGTAAAATTTATTCCTAGAAAATAATGTTGATATTATTTTCTACGAATAAAATTTTCCAAAATAGTTGAAAATTTTATAAATTTTTTTTATTTTTTCATCATCATGTGATGCATAGCTAAAGTAATTTTTCTTTCTTCGTTGGTTTTATAAAAGCTGGCACACAAAATATACAACATTACAACTAGAAAGATCCAAAAATTATGGAGATACTTTAAATGAAAACTCGGCACTTTGCCCGATATATATTTTATTTTTTTGGTATTTGCACTTGTATAAAATATTTCACAACGCCCGGAAGTTTAAAATATGATTTTAAATTAATAAAAAAAATATATATAAGTATATCAATAACAAATAAATAAAACATCATTGATAATAAAAAAAAAATAAAAAAAATTGATCAACAAATTATCACTCATTTACTCGCATAAAAAAAAAAAAATAAATAAATAAAAAAATGTATTTAATTCAATGAGATGTTCAGCTTTAAGTAAATTTAATTTAACAAAAATAAAAATAATAACAAAATATATATATATTTAATAGAGTTGTTTTAAAAAAAAAAAAAAAAATGTTAAAATAAATTAATTAAATAAATACCTGAGTTGCATCTGAATAGGGAGTTGCTGAATTTTTATCCACGAGTTGGGATCCAAACAGGGGACTACTCGAGTCAGAGAGACTATCTTGCTGTTGTGGCACCATTTTTGGATCGTTCACTTCACTTTTTATTATTTTATTATTATTATTATTATTATTTAAGCACAATTAACACTAACCAACTTGATTAATTTTATCGTCACTCAAACGGGTCATTCACTTGTCCCAATTGAATAACACAAACTATATATTCAACTATTAATTTTAATTTTTAATTTTTAATTTTTTTTTAATATTGTTATTATTTATTGTTTTAATGAAGAAAAAAAAAAATTAGGAAGACTTGGGAGCTCGCCTGCGACTCCACACACGAGGTAACACGACTTGTAAAAAAAAAAAAAAAAATTTATTTTTAATGTCAAGATCCTCGCCGGTCGGTGGCTGGCGCGTGACTGACTTCAAAAAAGTCTTCCTTCTTATAACTGCGAGCACACAAAATAATAATATTATAGTCCTCTTGTATGAGAAATCGCGTCGCTCTTCTCGCAAGTTTTACGGTCAAATGTAACTGCCCCCTTAAAAAAAAAAAATTAAAAATAAAATATATATTTTTTTTTTTTTTTATTTTTAATATATCAAAACACAACAATGTTTACTTTTTTTTTTATTTTTTTTTTTTTTTTTTGCTTTATAAAATAATATATATATATTTTTTCACTCTTTGTCGGTATATATTAACGTTTTATATTAAAGTACATATATTTGTATTAACATTTAATAATTTGTCTATTTATTTATTTTTTTATCTCAATCAAAATCATCCAGTTGACTTAAAATTGGAGCAAAATAAATGTCAAAAAAAATAAAATTTTTTTAATTAACAATAACGACAAACTAGTGTCTATTATAAATATTTTTTTTTTTGTTTAAAACACTATTTTTTTTTTCTCAATGAAAAAAAAAAAAAAAAAAAAAATAATAAAAAAAAAAAACAATTTAAATTTATATAAATTTTAAATTTTAATATAATTTTTTTTTAATCAATAAATTGTTTAATTTAGAAAAAAAAACAATATATTAATTTTAATAAATAAATAAAATAAAATATTGGTATAATATAAATCACACACGATTATTATTGAAAATATAAAAATTATTCTCTCACGCTCGATCTTTTTTCATGGGGTGACATTTTATAATCCCGCTTGCGTGCGACTAACGATATACATTGAACGAGCGTTCATGTGCTACTGACTAAAGAATCAAAGAGACTGTCGTTTCTATAACACACTAACTCTGTACGTATCAGCTGTGCAAGCCGGTGCTCTCAGAGAGCTACATATTCTTTTTTCCCCCACTATTTTAGCTTAATCGAACCAACTGATAAATTGCAAGCACCACCGCTAGAGTTTAATATAGCAGCACCAACCGTTTGGTTATCTTTTTTCTCACTTAATCCTTGAAAGCTCTTTTTTTTTTTTTTTTTTTATATTTATCATCATCATCATTAATATCATCATTATTTTATATACATACTCGCCTACTTTAACTCTTTTTTTTCTACCCCCTAACTTGTCATTGTTGATGATGACAAATAAATTCAACAATCAATTCATTTATGTTAATTATTATTTTATTTTTATATGTCAGATGTAAAGCTATGAACATGATATCAATTAAATAGACAAAATTTTACTATTGAGGGGAAAATTTTTTCACCCCCTTTAATGTCAACACATTAATTTACATTTTTAGTTTGAGAATAAATTATATTTATTATATTTAAATTGATAAACAAATGAGCTTTCAATATTTTTGCATGAGCTTTTATTTTGAAAAAAAAAAAAAAAAAAAAAAACAATTTATAAGGGATGATTTTATCCAATTTTTAACACGAAAAATAATGGAAAAAAAAAAAAAAAAAAACTTTGAGACAGTAATTTGATTGAGTTTGCTCAATTGAAAATGGGAAAATGATGAAAAAATAAATAAATAAGAATTGGAATTACATGAAGTAGTAGTAAAAAAATATAAAAATGTTTTTAAAATTATTTGAATTGAATTTAGTCATCGTTAAATTGAATAGATTTTTAAAAGTCGTAAATCTTTGATGACCTTGGTTTAACAATTGACTTGATTTTTTTTTTTTTATACAAAAAAAAAAGAGTGAAATGTTTAAGACAATTACAAATGATTTAAAATACATGCAAAATAATTGTATTAAAAATAGATAAAATTTTTAAAGTCAATATTTAATTGTAAATAAGTTTGATTATTTATTCAGTTGATATGTTTGATATATCTGAGATAAAAATTTTTATTATTATCAGTTAAACAAATTAACCCTAAATTTTCAAGTGTTTTCAAAAAAAATTTCTACAATCAAAATTAAAATCTGTTTGTTATCAACTAGTCAACCTTGATTCTTAATTTTTATTTATTTTATAATTTATATTTTTTTTTTTTTCTTCTATATATAAAACAAATATTTTTCAAGTCAAAATAGACACAAGCATTAAATATATTTTAGTGGAAAACTACAAAATGTTTAAAAAAAAAACATAAAATTAGTTAATTTATTTCTAATAAAAATATTTATTGAAAAATATAATTTTAAAATTTATATTTTTACAATGCATTTAATTGAAGCATCAAATTTTATAGATTTTATTATTATTATTTTCAAAAATATTTATTTACATGTGGCATAAAAGAAAAAAATGAAATATACATATTAAATTAAATAAAAATAAAAAAAAAAATCACATTTATTTAGTTTTTATGTACTCAATCATCATCCAGCATTGCCACATAAAAAAAATAATAAAAAAATAAAATAAATATATAACACTGCTCTGGTTCACCAAGTGAATGGTCACAAGAAACTATTTTTTTTTATAAATTTTTTTAACGACCACAAATTCAAGTATCTTGGTTTAAAAAATTGACTATAAATCTTTGCTTGTTGCAGTAAAAATTCATGCATTTTAATGTTATTATTTTATTTTTATTTTATTAACTTATATTCATCTTTTTTTTACCCTAAATACTGTTTTTTTTTTTTTTTATTTTTTTATTTAATTTTATTATTTCCAGCTAGATTTAAGCTTATTTTTTTTATTCAAATGTATTATTATTGTTAATTTAATTTCACAAGTGTCAGATAATAAAAGTCAAAATCAAAGTAGTCATTAAATTTATATAATATAAATTTTAAATATAAAAAAAAAAAAAAAATATACTTGATTTTGAGTTTATTGCAAATCACTGAAGATTATAATAAAATATTTAAAATTTTAAAATTTATATGTATAATTTTTTTCTAGATAAAAAAAAAAAAAAAAAAAAAAAAAATTAATTATTTAAATGCAATTTTAATAAATTATTTTTGCATTTAAAAATTTATATTTAAAATAATAATATTTCAATCGATGTTTGGCACGTTATTTAAATGTAGATATATAATTTTTTAAATTTAAAAAAAAATATAAAAATCATGTAATATAAATTGTTGCCAAAATTTTTTCAACATATTTTTAAAAAAAAAAATTCATTTTTACTAAAAGATGACGATAGAAACTCTTGATTATATTTTAGTTTATCTTTTCTCTCTTATTTCCAAGAATTTTTCCAAAAATATATAATTATTTGCGCACGTTCTCTAATCTATATATTTTTTAAATTTTTTTATTTTATTTTTTATTACTCATCTACCAGTCTACTTGATCATATGTTTGCCACGAACTTGATTTTCCTAGAAATATTTTTTACCCTTGATTTAAAATGACAGTTTCATATGCAAACACGACGGGAAGTTAATATTGAAATATTAATGTCTAATTTTTTTTAATTTAATTTAATATATATTTTTTATTATATCTTTAAAAACATATTATAATAATATAATATATAATCACAAAATATAATTTAATATTTACATTTATAAATTGCAATATAATAATACAACTCAATGTTTGATTATAATTTTAATTTTATCTCAATTCGTGAAAATATTAAGAGCAAATAAATTAAAATTATCAGGTTGAAAAATTATTATTTATATTATTTTTTTAATTTATTTATTTAAAATTTATTTCACAACATTTTATAATTATATATATATATTATATTATATAAATAAAATTTCATTCATTATCAAATATATAGTCATTAATTTTTTTCTAAAAATATATTTGATAACTTTTTTTATAATTTATTTTTATCATAAACTAATATTTTGTTATTTTATTATTTTTCTAAATCGATACACTGTATAATCACTGATACTGTAAAATTTTTTAAAATAAATAATTCACGTGATATTACATAACGAATTATAATATTAAAATTAATTAATATTTTTTTTAAATAGAAAATAATATAATTTATATTTGATAATTTTTATTAATCAACTGTCAATAAATTTATAAATTCAAGTATTTAATTCTTATCACAATAATGACTATATATTTAATACGTTAAAAATTTAAATCATATGATTCTCGAGGACACGATCTTCATAAAAAGAATAAAATAAATAAAAATAATAAAAAAAAAATGTTGGGAGCGGTTGCCGGATGTTAAATGCAACTCTTAAGAATATTAAATGGTTTTATACTGTTGATTTGTTTACTTGAAAATATACTCAAACTGATATTGACTAAATTATATGTATATATATAATATATGATATAAAAGTTTGCGTGATTTTAAATTTATCGTGTTGTACAATTTGTATTTTATTTTTAATATTTAAAACTGGTTGAAAATTAATTATTTATTATTATTATTATTATATTTTAAAAATTTATACACAAACTTAAATTAAAATTGATAAGCAAATAATTTACTAGTGATAAAAAAATATAGTATAAATTTAATTTTATTTATTTTTAAATTTATATTTATATATATTTTATGTTTTTGATGATGAATTGATAAATTGCGTAGTTTTAAAACAGAAAATCTTGATACTAAAATATATATAAGGATGAATGCTGCATATAAAATAATAATTATTAGCACTCAATTTAATGTGACAATATCGCATTAAAACATGGTAAGTTTCATTATATTTTTTCAAGGACAACTGCACGTTGAATTTCTAATCGGTCCACAAGAATAAATAAATAAAAAAAAATAAAATAATTAAATTGCAATGATTTTTATAACAAAAAAAAAAAATATAAAAATAATACATCACATTATTTTTTTATAAATGAATTTTTAATTTAAATTTATTTTAAATATAATTTTATATTATTTTATCAAAATAAATAGAAAATATAAAAAATATATATATAAACAGCTGTTTTATGTATTGAATATATTTATTTTAATAATAAATTTAAAAGACTTTATTTTGCAACGAAATAATTCAATGACCGATATCAGAAATATGATATGATAAAATAACCAGATTGTTGCCAATTTTATTGCAATTTTTATCGATAAGAAAACTGAAATATATGCATCGTTAATCAACAACTTGATTCAATTGACAGAAATTTTCTACCTGGTTTTACACAAATTCATTGATTATTTTTAATTTTTTTTCCATTTAAATTTTTATAATAATAATTATGGTATATATAATAAATATTTTATGTTTTTGATGATATTTTTTTAATCAATAATATTTACATAAATTATTAATTTCAGTTGACTTGCATATATGATCTGATTTTAAAATGAGATTTTTTTTATATTTATTTTTATACAATATCATTGAATAAACGATTATCAGATTATTGAACATCATATAACGGATTTTGGTCTTGACGATTTAAATGATTATTTCAATCAGATATAATATTTATATATATCTCGTTTTAAATTATTGGAAAGGTCATGAAACTTTCAATGATACAACAATATATTATTTATTTATTTATTTTTTCATTTCAAATATTAAAATTGTTTTATAATTTTTAAGTAAAATAATATTTAAAAAAAAAAATAATTATTATTTTTAATGATAAAAACCTTGAATAATTTATAATATTAAAAAAAAAAAAAAAAGAAAAAATTAAATAAATATAAAAATTATAAACATTGAATAGTTTAATGAATTTTGATTTAATCAGTAAATCCACGACAAGATGATCATTGTAATTAATAAATATTCAAGTTAATTATGATAAATATTAGCATTGCAATAAAATGGCAATTAATTGACATAATTTTAGTATTGATTTAACATCAAATTACTGATAATTTTGCTACTGTTTATTTTGTCTTCTTTGACATTTATATGATTAAGTTAAAATTAATTCATCTTGGTTTATATTTATAATTAGTATGTCTCTTTATTGACAAATGGCGTGATATTACAATTTAAAGTTGCGTGATAAATTAAGCAATACGATTATATAGGTATATACTTGTTTATGAATTTATCAGATTAATAAAATCTATATATCAAATGTATAATTATTATCAAAGATATAAATATTTTAAACTCATATGAATTTTCCATTTTTATTTTTTATATTTACTTTTTATCAATTTTAAAAGCAAATAAATAAAAAATAAAATGATAAATTTACTTATTGACATATCTCTTGTTGACATTTTTATCAATATTTCAATTAAAATATGACAAAAAATATACTGCAAAAGAGATATATTTTTATTATAAAATTTTCAATAAATTTTAATATATATAATAATGAAAAATTTTTTATTATTATTTCTATCTATAATAAACAACAGAAAAAAAACACAAAAAAAAAAAAAATACATTCAAACTCAGTGACTGACCCACTCGACAAATAAATATTAATTTAAAAAAAAAAATAAATAAATAAAACTAGATTATAAAAAAAAAAAATAAAATTTACGTATTTTATTAAAAAATAATTTTTTTTTTAATAAATTCAATTGAAAATTACAATGATCCTTGGAGTATATAGGTATATACCAATGATGGTGATGATGATAAAGAGAGTGGTATAAGGTTTCATGTTTTTCCGAAAGAACATAATTAGTTTATCATTGTATTGGTAAATGTAAATTATTTTCAATAATTTTATTAATATATGTATATGTTTGTGTGTTTGTGTATGTATCATATACAAATCAGTATGATTAATCAAATACACGCGATGCAATTCGAGTAAAGTGCATGCTGCTAATGAGTGTATGGCATTGTCGCACTGTCAAAGCTATTACAACCTATTCTATATTATTATTATTATTATTATTATTATTATTATTATTATTATTATTATTATTATTATTATTATTATTATTATTATTATTATTATTATTATTATATACATGTATTTAATGTATATTTATATTATCAAATGACTATGGTTTGTTATCAACGCTCTCCAGGTGCTCATTTTACCAGTAATTTAATAATAATTTGTTCATTTTTAAATTTTATAAATATAAATTTATATTTATTTTTTTATATAAAAATTATTGAGTCAATCTTGACTTGAGTTTATATGTATATATGCAATAGTTGATTGTAATCATTCTTTGCACAATTTGACATTGAACCAAGTGGGAGAAATAATAAAAAAAAAAAAGAAAGGAAAAATAAATACGATAGATGTGTTTTTATATGTATATAATATAAAAAAAAAAAAAAAAAATTGTAAAATAGATAAGTTTTGGAGGTCAAAAATAATTAGGTTGTAATGACTTTTATATGTGAGGCAAGAAATCACATATTGCAAACTTTTGTGTGGATGAAAAATTTAAAATTAAAAAATAAAAAAAATTACAAATTAATAATTTAATTTTACGTTTAATAATAGACTTTTTTTTATGATAAATTTTAATTTTTATTATATTTAAAATTAAATAAAATAAATTTTTTAAATAAAATTATCAAATAATAATAATATTTTGATAAAATTATTACAAAAAAAAAAAAAAGTCTATCAGTTAAAGTATATAGTCAATAAAATTATTGATTTTTAATTTTATTCTTTAATATGTGTATAATTTAATAAAGATAATTTTAATATTTAAAAAATTATACAAAATTAAATTAATTCCATATTAAAAAAAAAAAAATAATAGTTTTAATATTTTTATCATGGTGTAATTAATGTGTCGATATCCAATAATAATTGGTCATCAATTTGATAATTTTACTCAAACAGCCAGAGGCAGTTAAACTTTATCGTTTGAAGATGATTATAATTATATGTGCATTTGCAACATTTCATAGGTTATTTATAATAAATAATTATATATTTTTTATATACATAATTTTCATTTAGATTTTAAATAATGATAAAATTTAAAAAAAAATAAAATAAAACCTTTAACTTGCAATAAAAATTTGATAAACGTTTTTTTTTTTTTCATTTCAATTTTTTTTTAAACATAAAATTTATAAATTTATATATTTTTTTTTTCATTTTTCAAGATTATTTCTATATATTTATATATATATTTTTATCATTGTTAAACAATTCAAGTACTTGAAATATAAAACTTGAAATAAGTTTTTATTTTTATGAAAAAAATGAGAGTTTTTTAAATTTCAACTAGATATAGATAGAAAGCCTCTTGGTATTTTTAAAATCCTCAAAACTCGTCGACAGAATCATGCTTTCGCGAAATAATACATATAAAAAAATAAAATAATAAAAATACTAGGTAAATTCAGGAAAGCTTGCCACAATGGTTCGCTTACCTGTCTTGTTGTATTCACCAGTTAATCCAAACCGCCAGTTGCTTGCTTGGCATTTTCATATATATTTTTTTCATGATCTTTCAAAGAATTTTTTCTTTTTATATTTTAAATTTTCTAAAGTAAAATATATATAACAATATATGAAAATGAATATATATAAATGTTGGGCGTCAAAATTGAATGCTTGTAAGTAGCAAAGACATCTTTTCTGTGTTCAATTCTCGGGAGTTTGGTGTGTGACAATAATATATACCGATATAAAAAAAAATATAAAAAAATAAGGCGATGAAATAGTCTACGTGGCATTCAGTTTTGTGTCAATTTTACCGCATTATCATGGCCCTTTTGCTCATGCGTTTTTCAAGACGACAGACACCAAATGAATTGGTCCCTTTAAACTTTAAATGTCCTTTCATCCGTTAGGCAATGGTGTGCCAGTCGGTCTTTAAAGTACGAACAACCATAAGAAAATATTCATATACAGAAAATGAAATGAAAATATATATAAAGAAGCAAACACACACATTAACAAAATCATTAAATTCAAGACATAATAGTATATAGCAACCCTGTGGTCACCGAGGGTGGTCACTATTTATAAAATAGTAAAAAATATATACTATTTTTTTTGCTCATGCGTGCATTTAAATTTATTTTACTTTTTTTTTTTTTTTTAAATTTTTTATATATATATATATTATTATGTACTTGGCTTGGTTATATTTGACATTGTATTGTAAAATGAGACCCAGGGATTCTCGACCGGAACAAGGGGCTGCTCTTGCTGATGCTGTTTTTGATTTTATATATTTCTATATATCCCGTGAGATTCACACAGGAAATGGAAAATGCCAGGAAAGAGGCCTCCGTTAAATTTCAAATATACAATTCACAAGTAAATCAAGGGTAGTTTACCAAATGGACTTTTGCATCCTGAATTATTATTACTGAGGTTTTTATATTACATTTATATAAACATTTATTTAATTTATTTTCATTAAATTTTCAATTGACTGGATTATCATTTTGTCTAGTCAATGAAAATTTATAAAAATTCACTCATGCCCATAAATATTTACTGGAAGCATAAAATTTTTTTGATATTTAATTTAAAAAAAAAAAAAAAAAAAACAGTTTATAATAAATCACATCAAGTGTGTATACATATATGATAGTCACCCAGTAAACAAAAAAGTCACTTTGAGGTACATACGAAAAAATAAAAATAAAAAATTTATAATAAAATTGAGAAAAATGAGGCATTGAATTTTTTTTATATATCATTATGATTTTTATTATTCAATGCTTTTCATTGGCATAGATATATATATATTTTTTTTTTATTTTTTTTTTTTTTTTTGTCTGGGACACGTGCTTTTTCAATCCTCCGGGAAATATTGTGGAAAAATTGGGTAAATTGTTATATACTGTACGGATGCATACGCTGCAACAATCCCCTGCTGTTGTCATCTCGTTAGGCCGTGACATCGCGACTTTCCCATCGACTGTCATAATCGTTATATTGGGGAATCACATGTCCACATATATACACCCGTGACTTTGTCTATTTTCATTATACACATATATATATATTCATTGTTATTTAAAAAAAAAAAAAAAAAAAATACATGTGATGAATATTTTTATAACAGTGGGGAAATTTTTTTTTGATTTTTATTTATTTTTTTTTGTAACGGATAATATTTTTATTCTCAATTATCAACTGGTCAAAAGTGGTCGAAAGTTCGTTTGTATATTTTGAGGGAGAAAATAGAAAATTAAATTTGATTGATGCATTTTTCAATAATTTTTTTGTTAGAATATTCATTTATCTTTGGATCATAAAAATTACTTCAAGTATTTGAATTTTAACATTTTTTTTTTTTAAATTATTTTTTGCAAGGTCAAAATGTTTATTGTATATTTGGGGGGTATGTTTAAATAAGGGTGCAATATATTTGAGATAAATAAAAGGTTAAATTTTAAGTGTTAAGGTTTTATGGTTTGATATTTAAAATTTTTTTTTTGAAAGAAATATCATATAGATTTAAAAAAAATATAAAAATCATAAAAAAAAAAAATATAAAAAGGCTCAAGGGGCCATCGGCTAGACAGCTGACAATTATTCACAGTGTCGAGTGGTCTAAAGTTCTTTTAGAAAAAAAAAAAAAAAAAAAAAACAATAACAGCTGTTTTACAAGATTTTTCTCGAGTTTTTATTTGTTCATCGAAAGTCCTTGGTCAAATCATTGTAATATTAAAAATAGCTGTATTTTATACCAAGAAAAATTTAAAAATTCTAAAAAAAATTTTTTCTGATAATAATTTTTCAAACTTTCTATTTCATTTTACAACAATTTTTTGAATATAAAAATACAAAATATACTTAATTTTAAATTATACAATATAAATTCAAACAAAATAATGTTTTAAATTTATATAAAAAAAAAAAATTACAAAATGAACAATTGATTGAATATATATATATATATACGTAATTTTATTTAATGTATTTCTTGAAACTGTTTAAATGTGTAAATTGGAATTTTAAAAAATACAGAAATAAATATAACAAAATTGAGTTCAATACAATAGTATATATTATAATTGAAAATAAAAAAATTTTAACATTAAAGTTTTCAGGCTCAGTCAATTTACTCGAGCACAATAATAATTACAGGTAAAAAAAATATAAAAAATATAAAAAATAAATAATAGAATATATTAAATAAAAAATCCACACCAATGTTTGCGTGTCATTTGGCTATATCAATATATCTACGTAATATAAAAATCAACTTTTTCGGTTGCAATAATTAAGAAATTACAAGAAAAGAATATAAATAAGTTAAAATAAATAAAATAAAAATATAATGAGGTCATCCTGTGAATTTATCATGTTTTAATTCTTTCACCTCTCATTATAATTTTGTCTCAAGGTTTTTTTGTTATTTTTTATATATATATTATTTTAATCAAGTAAAAACTTTAAACATCAGTATATATCAATAAATTTTATATACCACAATTTTTTACTATTTTTTTTTTTAAGTTCGTCATTATTGTTTGTCCATTTACTATGGCAAATGATCACGTTCAAACATACCACTTCCTGGCGTGATACGCACGTCGTATTGAGAATGTAAATGTAACGCGAATACTGAGAATTCAATTGGCTATTTAGGTTCTTTTTATAATGATTAAAAAATTTTTTTTTATTTTATTTAAAATATTATTATTCCAATCTATCTTTATTTTATTTTATTTTATTTTCTCATTATCTGTGTATATCTCTTTTTTTTTTTTCTTTTTCTTTTTTTTCATTTATATATTTATTTGTAATTTTACAATCAAAGTTCAATATTCTCAGTAAAATATATAATATATTTTTTTATACTTTTTGGGTTAAAAGAAAATTAATAAGTATTCTGTCATCAAGTGGTAAAATTTAATTCCCACGTTTTTCTTTAAAATATAAAACTTTAAAAAAAACCGCAAACATCAAAATGATCCAGAACAATTGCGTGTTCCGAAAGAATGAACGTAAAAACGTAAAATATATATATAATAATAATAATAATAATAAGAAAAAAAAAACTAATAATTTTCTTATTTTTATATATATATTAAATAATAATATAAAAAATAAATAAATAAAAATAATAAAATATACATATATTTATGTAACATTGAACAATTGGTGGTGCAGCAAAAAAAAAAAAGTTTGGATTAAAATTTTTTTTAATTTGTCTTTTTAACGTAAAAAAAAAATATATATATAACATTGAAACCTCGACTGTGACCGTTTGCCAAGTAAATTGAATTATGAAATCACTCACTGGCAATTATATATATATATATAATAATTCAAGGTTTTTTTCGTGAGCAACAAATAATCGTCCCAGTGAAGGATATTTTATGAAACTATATATATATAAATAAATATAATGCAAGTAAAGGCTCGAGGGCGTCAATAAAAAATTGATTTGTTTTTTCATTATTTTTTTTTTTTCACTTTATAAATATATATTTATTTATTTTTTTTTTCAATTCAATTTATGACAAGCATAAAGTACGTTTGTCGATCATTCAATACAACAACGTACATAAAAGTCAAAAAAATTGAGGAAATTTTATAATATTTTATTTGGTAAAATTTTTTATACCCAATTTTGATGAAATATATTGATTTTATTTAATATATATTTATTGATAAAAAATTAAGTTGAATGTATATGAGATGACACTTGGATAAATTTACAATATATATATATATTTTTAGGCAATTTATAATTTACATGAGTATAAATTATAATATTGTATAGTCATTGAATATTGTGATCATAATATTTGTGGTTAACCCGAACGCGATATTTGCAATTTAACAGACTTTATTCTGAGAATGATTCAACATCATGAATTGCAGTCTATTCACATACACATTTTTATAATACGTGAATGTTTTAATTGCCTGATGGTTGTCGTTCACAATAATATTATATACCAACTTCTTATCCAACAAAATATATATATATATATATTTTTAATTTTTTTCCCTTTTTATTTCATTTCAATTTTATTTTTTTATTAAAGTTTTACTTTGATACCGCAAATTTACCAGTAAAACATTATATATTTTTAAGTTAATTACATTTTAAATAATTATATCTTGTAAATATAAAAGTTTTTTTTTTTTAAATAATATAAAATTATTATAAAATATTTTATATCAAATACTATTTTTTGTAAATTGATAAATGTAATTCTAATTTTTTAAATTTCATGTTTATTTTGTCTAAATATTTTTTTTAATTTACATTTTCATTTTATCAGTGGTACGTTGAAAAATCCTGGATAAACAAGCTGACATAAATCACCATCAGGCACAATGTGCCGTTAATCCGAGATCGCAAAAAAAGAATAAAAAAAATAAATAAATAAAAAGCTTTAAACAAAAAAAATAAAAAAAATATATATATAAAAAAGTACAGAGAATAAAAAAAAAAAGGATAAATACACGCCATAAATTGGCTTCCCCAAGTTAATTGGATCTGCTGCAGAAAAAAAAATAGTTTCCTGAATAAAAATAATAAAAATAAAGGATAAATACACACACACACACACATAAGTAGTATAAACATGGAATAAAATTCATTGAAATAAAATTCATCTCGTTGGAAAATTTTGGATTGACAGAGTTAAAAAATTCAATAGAGCGAAAATCAAAAAAAAAAAAATATAAAAAAAATTCCAGTATTTTCTGCTCATTGATTAATATCAATATACACAGTAGTTTAATTATTAAAAAAATATATCAAAATTATAATATTAAATAAAATTATTTAATTTAAAAAATTTTCATTTTATAAATTTAAAATAAATACCAAAAACTTGCAAGCTTATGATGAATTTATTTTTATTAAAAAAAAAAAAATACATCAACCGTTTAATTGATAATAATTTTTTCAAATATTAATCATCGTTATGACCAATTACCAAGGCATTCACTGAATACACAAATTTAAAAAAAAAATAACGAGTAAATATTACGAAAAAAAAAATAAAAAATAAATAAAAAGGTATGCAAATGGTATGTTGAGTTGTCTGTGTTATCATTTGCAATATATATTTGTGTTGATATGATTTAAGGATTTTATTGAAATGTAAATATTCAAGAGTACATTTAATATATAAATTTATAAAAAAAAAAAAAAAAAAAAAGTATGTATATTACATTTATATTTATAAACTACGTCTCATGCTAAAAGAATTTGTCAAATAAAATTTTTTCTATTAAAATTTAAATCGTAAATGATAACACTTGTTTTACGTAATAATTTTATATAACTTAATTTCTTTTAAAAAAAAATCTTAAATATATATTTATTTTATTTAAATTTATATATATATATATACATTATAATCGCATTTTTTAAATTTTCATTTATCGCAAAATGCACACGCGCGCTAACCGATAACAAATTTACCACAAATACTTTTATCAAATAAAAAAAAAAAATAAAAAAAAAAATAAATGCACACAGACACACATGAATATACTCGACAGCATGATTATAACAAGAACAAACATGAACATTTGTATATATATATATGTTTAATACACGTGTATATAAAAAAAAAAAAAAATCAAATTGCAAATGATCAAAACAGTAAAATTTATTGCCACGTTATCAAGTATATATATATATATGACAAGTGGCATTGAGTATTTACACATCGTAACAAATTAATTGGAGAAAATTGCCGAGATCGATAAAAAGTTGTTTCATCTCATCAACATTTAAACATCGTAAATCTCAATAATAATTATCCCAAGTTAAAAAAAAATAAACTCAATAGAAAATACATTGATTACAATTAAAAATAAAAAAAAAAAATAAAAAATTTATATCAGTTTATATGATAAAGTGCAAGCGAAATAGTAAAAAAAAAAAAAAATTTTTAAATAAATTAAAGACATTAAAGATGAAAAAGAACATATATATAATAATAATGAAAATAAAAAATAAAAAAAAATTTAATAAAAAGTAGATAAAAATTGAAAGAAAAATATATAAAATCAAATAAAAAAAAAAAAATAGTATATTACTGGAAGAAGAGTCAAAGATAACAGTAATGGACCATCAAGTCTTGATGCTGACCAGTATATTAATATTTAAAAAAATATATAAATCAAAATAATAATATAATATATATATATTTTATAATAAAAAATAATTATTTGAAACAAACCAATTATGGCATGAAACAAGAAACTATCTGAATAATATAAGTAAAATATTGTTCCAAACAAGAACTTTATCTTTCTTCATACAAACAGAATTTTTCTTAAATCAAACCATTTTTTTTTTATTTTAAACAAGTTATTGCCAAGAAGTTTTTTTCTGATAAATAGAAGAATTTTTTCTCAGTGTATATTTTTAAAAAAATATAACTATACAATATCAACTGATATGGATAGACAAAATCAGAGTAAATATAATTGACAAAAGTAAGAGAATGTTAATGTTTTAAAATAAAAAATAAAAATGAAAAATAATAAACTAGGCACTTTAAGTATACATTAATGTTTTTTTTTTTTTTTTTTTTTGTTACATTAACTGCAATGTATATATGGATATATATATAAATAAATGAAATACAAATGTATATAATCGTTGAGAGAAAAAAAAAGATGGTTTACCATGCGAGACGCTTAAACATTTACATGTAATTGCTTTCCTCGAATCCACCTACTCACTAGTTGTTTTTGATAAAGGTAATTACAGGTTTACCCACACTAATGTGCTTTCCCCTTGTGTTGTATTATATTCTCTCTTGATTCTCATTTCATCCACAAATTTATCCATCAAGAGAGAAAAAAATAAAAAAAAAAAAAAAAGAGAGTTCAGGTATTTATTGTAATATGGCCAATGTATTTACCATTATTTCATGACAAATATACAAAAACACTTATACTCTTTCATAAAACACACAAATTGTTTTTAATTTTTTTTTTTTTTTTTTTTTTTTTAGAAAATAAATATATATGACAAACTTGTTGGTCATCACTTGTTGTTGTCATGTATATTATATACTTTGGTTTTTAAATGAGTTTTTATAAATAAAAAAAATATAAAAGTTTTTAAAAAATTTTTATAAATGATTTTACAAATTAATATTAAATTAAATTTATATATTAATTTATTTTTATATTTATTCATTAATTAAACAACTCATTTGCAAATTATTTAATTGACTAGAAGAAAAAAAAATATATTTATTAAGATAAATGATTGTTTTTTTTTTTTTTTTGAAAAAAAAAACTTATTATGTAATTTATTTTTGTAGTTAATATATTTATTAACTCAGTAAATTATTATAAATGTATTTATTAAAAAATACCATGTGCTAAATAAAAAAAAAAATATACAATTTTTTTTATTACCCGAAATAAAAAAAAAAAATAAAAAATAAAAAAAGATGCACCTGCAAGGACAACTCACGTAGCAACATTAAAAATGTCATAATTAACATAAATAATAATTTTAAAAAGGTATTTAAGTATACCACACACAAATAGAAATAAATATTTCATTGTTGACATTTATAAATTTATTATACCCTATTTTCTATTGCAATTTACACATTTTTAAAAAATAATAAAATTAAAATGTATATATATATTTATCAACTATTTTTTAAATATTTCCTTAAATATTAAATATTCATTCATTTTTACCTCAAAAACATTCTCAAGTTGTGAGTCATATGTGGGCTCTATTAAATACATTTGAAATAAAAAAAATGATTAAAATAAATTCAACTGATAAAGAAATATGCTTTTAATATTTTTTTTTATCACATTTAACATTTTTTTTAAAAATTATTATTTTAAATATTAGTAAATACTTTAGTATTTTTTTTTTTTGATAAATATATTTATATTTCATGTGACATTGAGCCCATAAATATAAATTTTATTAGATCATAATTTTATATAATGGACTTTGATATTAATAAATGCATTCATATAAAATGATAAATGAAATATCATAAAATAATTTTAATAAATTATAAATTTTGCATATATATATATATACAAAAACAAAACGCAGTCATTTAATTTTTCATCGAGATTATTCGATTTGTCAAATTGTCACACGTGACCTCTTATGATGATTGTGTATCAATATGCATCAGGTCAATGCTGATGTCAACGTGTTTACGTATATATAATAATATATTGCACCATTTTTTATCACAATTTTTCCAATGTCAATAATGTAGAAAAAAATTTAACATCATTGCATTTATGGAAAATTCATTTATAAGGTAAAAAAAAAAAAAATATATAAATAAATAACTGTTTGGATAATTTATCAATGATTAATATATTTATTGTTGAAAAAAAATAAATAAATAAATAAAAAAGTAGAAATTTAAAATAATAAATGAATTAATATTTAAAAAAAAAAAATTCCATTTTTCCATAATGAGAATAATTTTTTTTTATCATTAATATTAAATTACTATTTCAATTATTTATTTGACATAGAATTTTTTTATATTTGAATCATCGAAATGATTTTTTTTTTTTTTTTTTCAATTGACTGTAATAAATATTATCTTTTGGTGATAAATAGAAACGTTTAAAATTTTTCCTACAATTTCAAGGATATTTTTAATAATTATAATTACAAAATGAGTGTATATATATTTGCGCATTAAAATAATTTGCAATCACACAATAAAATTAATATAAAAAAAAAAAAAAAAAAAACTATGATTTCATCGTGCGTCAATATCATGCAGCTGTTCAAATTTGTCTAAAATAAACATTATCATTTTTTAGTAAATAAAATGATAAAAATAATATTAATATATGTATATATATATATATTTATAATATAAAAAAAAATTTTTTTTATAAAGATTAAAAAAATATATAGAGCAATGATACAAAGTGACACTTTGTACAAGCAATAACATATATATTTATTTTTTCATATTAATTTCTTTATAAATATATATATATATGTATTTATTTATTTATAAGTGATTCATATATTTTTATTTTTTATTTAATTGTTTTATTTTATTTATTTAATGTTTAAACATTAATTTATTACTCTTGCTGTTGCAAGCAAATTTCATCAAATGAAATCGTTATTAAACGGTGTAAAAAAAATTGATGAAATAAGACAAAGAATTTCAAAATACAAATTAATATATATTTATATAGCTGCGATCAACTTGGGGCTGACTCAGGGCTGATAATAAATATATATGATATATAAGTAGTACATATTTTATTTTTATTTTATTTTTTTAATATATAAATATACCGTGTTATATATATTATAAAACTCGATAATATTTTATTTCTATTATTTTTAATATTTCATCATTTTTCATTTTAATTTAAAATCAAACAATATATGTTTATTGAAAAATTGAAATTAAATTTTAAATATTTTTAAATTGTTAATTTAATGATGCTTATTTTGTACTATTTTTTTTTTTTTTTATATAAAATTTATATTTATATATTATTTGACAAACTTATGACGACTAAGTACTCAAATAATATCTCGAAGAAAAACAGTTACACAATCAGCTTGAATCGTTGCGTTTTTTTTTTATTTTATTTTATTTTATATTTTTTTTTTTTTAGCTCAACTCAAGCAGCGACAAGCTGTCTGTTATTAACGAAATACACAGTCAAACAAATAAATACACTTACACATAATATACATTTGCAATTACGTACAACCATGTATACAATACATAAATAAAATAAAAAAATAAAAAGCTTAAATGCACGAGTTTTATATAGAGTAAGTAGTGTATGTGATATTTCTATTTCTATTTTTTTTTTTTTTTTTTCCAAGTCATTGTCTTTTTTATACATTATTCCCTCCCCAACAATATACTTCAACTCAGCACACTCTTCGTCAATACTTTACGATCATTTTCACTATATACTTTTCTCTTTTTTTTATTATATATATTTTTTTTTGCCTCGTAAAAATTTTATATTTTTCTTTTATTATCTCCGCACTTGTCTTTTCTACAATTGCTACAAAACAAAAGAGGGTCGTCTAACAATGAATATACTATTTTCATATATATTTATTTTATTTTTTTATTTTAGTAACAGATGATTGGGTTCTAATGCACCGAGATGATAAATATTGTTGGCCTTGTAATCGAAGGGAAATTAGAAAAAAAAAAAAAAAAAAAAAAATATTGTTAAGAGTAGGTCAATACATGTATCAATTTATTATTTTTTATTTGCCATTAAATTTACTAAAGATTAATAGATCCTAAAAATATGCCTACAATTAAATCAACCCTTATAATATAATAAAATAAAATTTAAAAAAAAATTAAAATATATATTATTAATTAAAAATGTAAAATTTAATTATTAATAATTTTAAAAAAAATTTTTTTTATCATCATAATGCTTTGAACTATCTTCTATTTGACCCCAAGTTATATAAATAATAATTAATTTCTATATTATATATAAATATATTTAAACTGAATTTAACAATTTTTTTTTCTTCTTTTTTTTTTTTTTCTTATTATTATATTTATTTATTTATTCATTTATATATTATTAATATTATTGTTATTATTATTTACCGAGTCTATATATAAATAAATCTAGTAAAAGTCAAGTTTTAAATGTTTTATTATATGTCTATAGCCAATCATTAGTCATCCAGTGACGAGCAAATTGTCGTGTCATTCGTTTTTATGTTACACTCCTAGAGCATCACGTCATTGTCATGTAACCATACATCTGATGGTTTATAAATTTATATACCACACACAAGAATAGACCTGTTAACCAATATATGAACATTCCTCTCAAGTCAATATAAAGATAAAAAAAAAAAAAACAACCTAGAGTCAAGTAGAACCAATATAATACCATGATCTCGCGCATTTGATATATAAAAACATATTAATATCGAATTAATCTAATCGCTTAAACTGATTGATGATCATACTAAGAACAAAAATATTTATTAAGATAAGATATATATATATATATTTTTTTTATTTATTATTATTTATTTTGTTTTAAATTTAAAAACAAATTAAATATATTTTTTTAATATATAGTTTGAAAATTATAACAACAAGTACAGTGCATTAATAATTTAATTCAAAATTTATATTTTAATATTATAAAATCTATATATATTTTTAATTTTTAATAATGTTTATATGATAATATATAGATAACTACTGAGAAACAATTATGTGATACTTGTATATATTATAATACTGGGCTTGTTGTTTCAAAGAAATGATTTTATCAACTCTTTGCTGTATCACAAAAAAAAAAAAAAAAAATATAAAAATAACAATGATACAGTGTAGAAAAAAAAAAATATATATATATATATACTCAATTCTCAATTACTCGATGTATAATTATTCTTAATTCAATGACGTAATAATAAATTAATGTTTCAGATTGATGATTTATCATTCAAATTTCAAGTACAAATATTCAATAAAAAAATTATAATTTTCAATTTTAAATATTTCATTGTCAAAATAATAAATGAAATTTTTCATCAATATCATTATTCAATGATAATAAAAAATTTAAAGATAAAAAAAAATTAATTTTATTAAAAATAAAAAATTCAATAATATTAATTTAAAAAAAAAAAAAAAGTGAAATTTATTTATAGTTTATTTTAATAGACATATACCGAGTTCAAAACGTGCCAACAAAGTTAGAATAAAAAAAAAAAAAAATAATATTATTTGCAATTCGTAGTGTATAAATTGTATAAATGTATTTGTAAATTTTTCCTATGATAGAATAAAATTGCGTCACACACTGACACAGTGAGTTTGACTAGACAAGACGACGCCACTAGTCACTTGCACTCAAGTGACCAATACAATCTAGACAACTCACACATTAGTCTATACTTTTATCTATTTTTTTTTTTTTTTTTCTATCCTTGTCATATGTGAAACAAGATGCCATGTTTACACTCGTTACGCATACAGTAGTTTTATGTACAACTTCCGTGTTAAACTTTTTTCAATTTTATTTTATTTTTCTTTAGCTACTATTATTATTCATTGTTATTGACTTATTTTTTTATATTTAAATATTTAAAAAAAAATATATTTGCATGTATATATATATATATTTATAAATGAGACAGTACTAAAGAGGTAATGTTGTTTTGATTTCTGGGGCATTAGGTCAATCCTCTTATAAACAAGTTGGTAAATTACAGTAAAGGCGTGCGATTGACTTTACATTTTGGATTAGAATTTTTTTATTTTAATATTATTATTATTATTATATATAAATAAATTTTTTATTTTTTTTTTGATCATTTATTATTAAACAAAATTATATAGTCTTTCTATTCATCGATCATGCTATTGAATTATTGTTGAGTCATATTTTTGACTACAAAGAATTTACTGGTTAGTCAAGTAAAACCCCGTTGTTTTATATTTAACAAAATGATTTTATCAAATATTTATATATTTGATAGTGAACATTTTTATTTAAAAAAAAAAATTAATGTTTAGATAAATAAATATAGAACAAGCAATTTTATAAAAAAAATATATATACACAGAGTTGATGTTCATATAATATATTTTAACTATTGTGTCAAAAAAATATTACAAAAAATATTTAAACACCGTTATTTAAGTAGCTGCTATACAAGATTTGTATTAAAATTTAACTGAATTATTTATTTATTTATTTTTTTTTCCAAGTCAATTATAATTTTTTAAAATTAATTTAATAACCGCGTTATTATATTTTCAAGTGAAAATTAATGTCGGCATCAGACCTTTAATTTCAACGTCATTTCATATATATAGCCTCAATGGCAAACGAATTGTTCAAATGAATTGAAAATTTAATAAAAAAAAAAAAAAAAAATTAAAACAATTCTTGAATATTTAATTGAATCAAAAATTAAATAACCTACTTGTATTTTTTTTTTAGCAAAAAATTAATTAATTAATTAATTAATCACACTGCTTTGTTATTTAAAAATTAAAATAAAATTAATAAAATAAACTCACCCTTATTGCAGATGATGATGATGATGATGATGATGTTGATGACTAATTCATTTAATCTGCAACAATTAAAATAAAAAATACATTAAAATTATATAAATTAATTATATCTTTAAAAAATAAAATATTTATATATAACGTCAAATAAAAAAAAAAATAATTTGATATGATAAATATATATGACGTTATACATCCTGAAAAGATATTAAATGCAATACGTGATTTTTTTCGCGTTTTTTTTTTTTTTTTGTTTAGTTATTGAGAAATGACATTGTTCATTGTCGTCAATAATTATTATAACTTGGTTTTGTCATTTTAAATTTTTGTATATTTATTGCACGTAATTTTATGTCCTTGTCCTTGAAAAAATATCAACAAAAGCAGCAGCCCTCATACGACATTAAATAAATAAATAAATAAATAAATAAATATTTTAAAAATCTTTGGAAAATGCGGGTGTACCGGTTGTCCATGACGTTTGCAATCAGTATCATTTACTCTTTGGCATTGTGACTTATCATATTATATATAAATTATTATTATTATTTTTCTTATATATAAAATTTTTTTTTTCTTCAAAATAACAATAGAAAAAAATAAAAAAATCTAAATAATCATAAAATATATTTATTGATTGATATATTGATGTCAAATTAAATTAAAAAAATATCATAAACCTACTTGCTGTCAATATTATTATTATTATTATTATTATTATTATAATTATCTCTATTATAATAACTTTGAATATAAAATTTAATTTCATCTTTTATAATAAATGACAGGAAAGTATATTTAATGATTAATTACAAAGTCATAATATACATATACGCAATTGAATAATCTAGTTGTGAATAATTTTTATCACATTTTATTTAAAATATGAGATAGAAAGACATTATAATAATTAAAAATCCAAGTACAAAGTTGAAATAAATATTTAGCTATCAAATATATATTATTATAAATATTTAAAAAAAAATAATAATAAATTAAATATTTTATAAACAATATATAAATGAACAAAGAATATAATTTGTGTTGTAAATTACGTTTTAAATTTTCTTCTGTGTGTATATATATATATTATTTATTTGTGTTATCAATTTGTAAACTAAAATAATGATTAAATCAGTTTTTTAAATGCATATACATATTAATACGCAAATATAATAAAAAAAATATTATTATTTAATAATTTGATTATAAATGATACGATAAAATAAGGAAAAAAATTTTAATTTATTTTATTTTTTTTTTTCATTTTTAAATAATCTAATCATATTTTTATTTAAATGATAAATTAATTTATTTGTGAGATGCAACGATGTTATAATATATTAAATTAAATCACAATATTAATAAAAAAAAAATCATAAAAAATTATTAAAAAATATTAATATTGTCATAAGCAATGACCCAAAGTATTATTAACTATAAAATATATGTTAATATTTTTAAATATAAATAATTAATATACAATTATAATTTTCCCAGAATAATTATAATTGTTAATTTAAAAATAAAAATATATTATTATAATTAATAATTTATATTTATTATTATATACTGAGAAATTTTTGTTTTAATTTAATTGAAATTATAATAAAAAAAAAAAAAAATAAATTAATAATAGAAAATTTCATTTTAAATTGCAACTGAATATATATATCTCGTTTTATTTGAGTGCAATTCTTATCACATGTCGATACTCTTATCATCAAAAGGTCCTCGACCTTTCAATCAAAACTCATCATGCAATATTTATTTTATTTTCATTTCTAGTTTTAAATTTATTGTTTTATTCAATTGAAAATCAATCAAATTTATTACATCATCAAAACCTACATAATTTTATCTATTTAATTTATTATAATATTTTTTTTTTAATTTATATATTTTTATTTTTATTATTAAATTGATAAATGAAAAATATATTTTTTTTCTACTTGAAAATTTGTTTAAAAATATTTACGTTGTATTTTCTTAACGAAAAAAAAAATCATCAGAGAGACACGCGACATCACCCTCGTCAAAATTTGATCATTTACAATAAATATGATATAAAAAAATCTATAATTTTATATATATATTTTTTTAACACTGTATTATATAAAAAAATAAAATAACACAGCTGTTTTTCTTCTCATAAAAATGTTAAATTTACGTTGGATTATTTTTTTGTGATTGTGACAAGTATTCATTTTAATACCTGGTGTGTTGAATGTCGAATCAACCCTCTATTATTATATTTCAACAACATTTAATACATTCTTCTATTTTATTACATTTTTTTATAAAATCGTAGCAATATAGTGTAAAAAAAAAAAAACTAGAAAATATTTGTATTTTAAATATTGATTAATTAATTTTTTATAAAAAAAAAATTTTCAAATGCTCAAAAGCATATTGAAAAATTATTTCAAAAGACAATAGAATAAAAAAAGCTCGAGGGTATATTAACAAAGTATATTTTTTGAGGTCAAAATAACATTTATAATATAAATAAATTCTATTTGATAAAATATTGTATTATACAAATGAAAAAAAAAAAATTTTCCAATTTTGTATCAACGAAAAATAACCAAATATGTCCCATGGTGATAGTTTATTTTTTTTCTTCATATAAATTTCTTTTTTCTATCATCCCTTCTGTAAACTAACCACCCATTTTAAAAATTTCTCACCTCAACTGAATACAAGCACAATATAAACATAAATTATATAAATTTCTTCAATTTCTTTATAATCATTGTCAAACTACCAACCCCAAAATGACTAGTATTTTTTTTTTTTTATTCACTACACAATATTGTCAATAACTATTGTTAAATTATTTCAAAATAGCAATATACATTTTAACAAAACCATAACGATGATTTGAAAAAAAAAAAAAAAAAATAGAAAATTTATATTTATTACCAAAAAATTTGATCTTTAAATATCCATTTAAATATAAATTTAAAATTTATTATAATTTCATTTAAACATTTAAACTTTTATTATTATTATATTTTTAATATATTTATTTCGTGCTTGAGCAATATTTTTGATGATTATCAGTTGACTGAGATTCTCAAGTAAAATACCTGATAAATATATTTATCATTGAAATAAAATAGGGGACTTGAAAAAAAAAAATAGTAATGAATTTAAATAAAATATTATATTCACTGAATTGTAAATATATAAATGTTGAAAAAAAAAAAAAAATTAAATTATATAAATTCATTTGAATAAAAAAATCTTTAAATTAATTTAATATAAAAAAATAAATGTAATTTATATTAAAATTATTTGATTATTTAAACAATATAAGTATGGATTAAATAAAATTAAAAATAAAAATAAAACATCATTGAAATATATGGCACTATAAAAATTAATCTCAAATGAAAAATATGGAAGCAAATAAATGTATGTGTCCTCTGGGAATATTTTTCATATATAATATGCTATATGTGTGTGGCACTCCCTTATTCGTTTGAAACCCATAATTACATGGTCCCAGTCATTTTGTAATACGAATATATACAAATGTTTTTGAATTGCTTATCATACATATGTGTGTTGCTTGTAATATTACTTGCATATATATATTTGACAGTACAAATGCACAAAAAAAAAAAAAAAAAAAAACCCACGTAAATTTTTTATTTTATTTTTTTTAAATTAACCATATGTTGATCCTAATGATGCTTCATCACGATGTCTCTTACACAATATCTACACAAAACCAGTATTTTGCAAGTTAATAAAACTATAATATGTAAACTAGAAAAAAAAAAATTAAATTAAAATAAAAAATTAATATTTTATTTTGATATACATGTTTGGTTGTCTTCAAGATATTCAAGTAAAATAATAAAATTTTACTAATTTTTTTTGTCAATGTAAATATCAGAATATAATATATTTATTTATAAATAATTTAATTTATTTATTTAATTAAATTGTATATATTTATTTTTATATATCATAAAACTATTTTTGGTATTAAAAATATATGATAAATTGTTGACATAAAAGTCTGTCAAATGTCAATCAATATAAATGTACTTCAAATAAAAGCCAAAAAAAAGAAAAAGATATATATATATATAAAAAGGGAAAAGATTAATGAATACAAGTTGAATTATAAAAGCTAAAAATTATCTGGACAAAAGACATATACATAAATTCGATGATCAGATCGTATAACCACCGGAAATACATGATTCGTATGGAAAAAATTTAAAGGGCCTATTTTATTTTTACAAAATATATATTTTTGTGTATGTGCATATTCCATGAAAAAATAAAAAAATATATATAAAAATTGGATCATGTGAGTTTCCACACTTCCTTAACTTGATTGATACGATCAAATGTATAAATGTACCAGTGAGGTATTTCAAGAGGACTTCCGATCCCCCGGGGGTTTATGTGGGCGAATGAAGAAAAAAATTATGATGATGATGATGATGATGATGATGAAGAAGAAGCAGCTGTTTGCTGTTGAGTTTGTATACTTATTGAATTTTTATTGGTATTTGTGAATATATTTATTTGATATATAAGATTGTGAGGACTTGAGACTTTAGTAAAGGTATATATTTGATGCTTGTGCATCTGTTGAATAACATACACGCAAAAATATATCAGCTGTTTATAAAAAGAGACTTTAAAAAATTTTTTTAAAGACCCAGTTGTTAGGATCATGTTGCCTTTTGCCTCATTTTATTTTTATGTATGCCATATATTGATAAATTTTTTTATTTCATTTTTTTTTTTTTTTGTTGCTAACTAATAAAATTCAATGCCAAAATTACCTCTTTCTTCATCAACATCCGTTCAATACATTATTTAATTATCACTCATTATTTTTATTTTTATTTTAAACTTAAAATCAGCTTTTATAATGCTAATTGTCATTAAAATTCAACACTACATAACAATTTATTTATTTATTTTTTTATTTTTTATTTTTTACTTAAATATAACGGAAATTATATTTAATTTTTTTTTTTTCTCATTTTATTTTAGACTAAACTTTTAAAGTAAATTGAATATAATATTATATAATTTCCTTGATTTTATTTTATTTTTTTTTTCATCGTAGATGAAAATGAAATTATTAAATATTAATAAATTTTTTTAATAACTTAAATTTTAATGGAAATTGAATTTATTTTACTGAGTGTAATATATATTTTTTATTTTTTTTCTATTCATATATATAACTAACTTTTATTATTTTCATGATAAATAATTATTTTATATAAAAAATAAAATAAAATAATTAACACAAATATTTATTTATTTTTTTCATAAATATATTCGTGATGTAAGTAATACTAAATCAAATTTACACACCTTTTTTTTCTTTTTGTGTCATCAATTTTAATTAACGATGTTATAATTTGTTGTTCGAAAAAAAAATATTAAAAAAAACGCGTTAAATCATTAAAAATCTTTCTAAATTTAGTTAAACATATAATATTTTTACTCAATATAATAATAATAAAAAAAAGGGAAATGTATATATAAATGTATCATAAAGATTTATGAAGTTTTGTTGAAATCAAAAATACAATGGGTGTATCAAATAATAATAAATAACATATTTATTAATTTTGATATATAACACCGAAAATTAGTTTGTAATATATTAATCCCAACAAAGTAGTTACAAATAAATCCGTAATATTATTAACAAGATTAAAAATTGTATAGATTTTTAGATTTAAGTATATATATAAATTTTATTCTCATTTTTATAAAAAAAAAAAAAAAAAAATAATATGATA
Organism: Lysiphlebus fabarum; assembly: GCA_011426435.1. NCBI lineage: Eukaryota > Metazoa > Arthropoda > Insecta > Hymenoptera > Braconidae > Lysiphlebus > Lysiphlebus fabarum. The sequence continues at coordinate 1,066,403 of WSYQ01000013.1, forward strand.
ACATGATTAAATAAAAAATACATCAAATATTTGAATGTACATTTTTTTTTTTAACTTCCTATTTTTAATTCATATAAATGTATTTATCTATTGATGAAAAGAAAAAGAAAAAAAAAAAATTCATTGGGGTACTATTAAATATATACATTTTTTTTCTTCAATGTCCGCACAATGGAAAATCGAAAAACCGTCACACCTTTCTGCGTGGGTATAATAAATATCAATATATCATATATAAAATTGACGTCGATAACTAGATTTAATCCAATAATGAATAACTTGAAAATTTTTTTGTATATAAAAGTAAAAAAAAAAAAAAATAAATATACTGAACAAATTCGCGGTGTGTATATACAGCTATTAATGCCAATTCGTTGAGTATGAATTGTTTGTAAATCTTCAATTTATGATAAAATATATTGTAAAGAAAAAAAATTATTATATATATATTTATATATAAAAAAGAAAAAGGTATATGAATCAATGGGGTGGAAATTGTAAATGACTTAACGTTGGAAAAATCATAACGTATTTAGTTGTTTGAATTTTCCCCTATTTGTAAAAGAAAAAAAATAATAAAAATATATATAAAATTGTGCAACATGTTTCATTTGATATCTATTTTTTTTTTTTATATATATATATACTAGATAACATATTTCAATTATAATAATGCTTGTGATATTTAAAAAACTCTAAAAAATAATTATTTTGAGACTTGGAAGAATTTATTTCAATTATTTCTAATTTTTTTAAATTTTTTTATAATTTCCAAATGAGTTTGAGAAAGTCTGACTTTTGCAAAGTCATACGGTTTATAGAAAAAATATTTCTAAGCAATCTATTAATGATATTATGCTTCTAATATTTAAAAAATAGCCTAAAATAATTATCCTGTAAGTTTCAAACAATTATTTCAATTATTTCTAATTTTTTTTATTTTTTTGCAAAGTTATACGATTTAAAAAAAAAATATTTCTAATCAACCTAGACATAATGAAATCCTTCTAATATTTAAGAAACCCCCAAAAATAATTATTCTGAGAGTCAAAAATATTCATTTCAATTATTTATATTTCGTTAACGACAAATCATTTCATATATATTTTTTTTTAAAAAACTCAATATATATTTTTTCTATTTTTTAATAATTCACATTTTTATAAAATGCAAATTTACATTAAAAAAAAAAAAAAAACATTTAAAAGGCCTTTTATAAACCACACTATTTTTAATATTTATAATATATATTTTGTATTTTACAAAGTTTTGGTCTCTGAGGTTGGTTTTTTTTTGCACCAGACGTTTGTCGTCAGCAAACATAATATACGCATATATGTTTGACAGTATATATTCTCAACGGAACATTAAACTATTTTTTTTTTTCTATTTTTTTCTTCAAAAGAACAGACAAACCAATGGTGAATACACTTTTCTAAACTTTTATCTTTTATAAAAAATTTTTGCGTATTGGTTTTTTTCGAGTTTTTATACTTCAAGTGTATATGTTGACATTATGGTAATATTTTTTAAAACTTATTTTATTGTACTGATTTTTTGCTGACTTAAATATTAAATGAAAAAAAAAAAATAAATGAAAATTTTAAAAATAAATATGCAATTTAATTTATCATGAAATTTAAAAAATAAAATTATTTATAAAAATATATTTAATTTTCATTTTTATAAGCGTGCAAAAAAATTTTTGGTGATTGAACGTTAAAACGATCGATCTTTCTTATAAAATGTGTGTCAAATTTGATGTTTCACATATCGTCGTTAAATTTTTAAATATATATATATATATATTCTAATATGTGTACACTAGGTATCAAACTATCCAGTCAAATAATTTTTATATATATATATTTTAAAAAAGACTTTTATTACTATGCAATTTAAACGGATGTCAATCGTCAAGCTCTTTAACATTTGTCAGCTGAAATATCGATAAAAGGGCCTTGAAAATACACACACAATTTAAATTTTCAGATATACCTATATATATATATATATTTGAATTTACTTTAACATGATCAGCTCAAATAAAAAAATTACAAAAAAATTTAAAAGCGTGCCGATGCGGAACGTACATTTAAAATATAAAACTACCCATTTTTTTCAATCGCAAATACTAAGTTCTTTTTCTTTTTCTTTTTTTGTCCAATTTTTCCTGGTTATACAAATAAATCCTATATAAATGCATCCTCAGAATAGATGCATATATACCTTTTTAAATATATTCCTCCTCAATTTCACACCAACACAATCCAACAATATATATATATTTCAATTTTAATTTTATTATGCACCCAGGTGATGTGTTCATGTCATCAGTATGTCTCAAAGAAAAACTAGCATATATATATTCTAAATTCAATTTGTCAAAAAAAATAAAAAAAATAAAAAATAACCATTTTTACAAAAAAAAAAAAAACAAAACCCCTCGACAATCATATTTTACCAATCATCATCACATTTATATACAAAAAGCTTTATTTTATTATTATTATTAATATATTATTCATTTTTATCAAAAAATAAAACGAGATGTATAAAAAAAAAATAGTCAAAAAAAAAAAAAAAAAAATTAGATGACTCGTAAGTTTGCAAAAATTCTGAGCACGCCCGGGGAAATCATTTTGGTGTATAGCATAGTTAAGTCCCGTTGGTGTCACAGCTGCACATTCAGATAATTTTCATTGGACCTTATACTGTATATATATATACCTCTATCTACATTCTACACTAACAAATTCGCTCAACATTTATTCCCAAGTGGGACCAATGCCATATATACCAGAGGGATACAGAAAATTCGTGACTGTGAAACGAACGAGAGTGACATGTCCTGCTTAAATCATATTATATATCTATATGTTTAATTAAATATATAAAATTTTAAATAAAAAAATTATATATATTTATTAATTTTATAAGAGAAAAAATTTGAAATTTATATATATTGAATGCAGCCTTGATAAATATATAAAATGACCTCAACTTTTTCAATAAAACAATTCAAGTTTCTTCTTTACGTGTGACACGCATCATATTATTATTTATTTATTTATTTTTTTTTGACACTTGCGTGAAATTTCGATAACCGTGACAATATATAAATTTATATATATAGACACCTGACATATAATTTTGTAATTTTTTTTTTACCAAATGAAATATTTTTATGTTAAAACACCGGATGTCATCATAATATTCAAAAAATTAAAAAATATATAAAAATTAAATGTTTAATACACGTTATGTTTATTTGAAAATAATATCATGTCTTTTTTTTTTTTATATTTTATTTTATTTAAAAAAATATTTTCTAGATCTTTGATAAAAAATAAAATATAATATATATATTTTTTTTTTATTGTTGTTTGTGTAATTTGAGTTGGTCTGTTGTTATAAAGAATGGAAAATCAACTGACATACTTTGAGTGATATTTTAAATATATAAAAAAATATAAAACAATAATCGATTGTTTCGATACTTATTTTTTATATGTTTCAAAAAAATATACTTATATATATTCAAACTGTTATTGTAATTCATGTGAATTTTTTATTTAACAATAAACTTGAAAATAAATATATTTTTATGATTATTATATATTTGTTATCAGAATTTAAAATTCTCAGTAAATTTTATATATTTACTAGAGGTAAAATTTTAAGCGTAAATTGTAGGTGCATATCTATAATGATGATGATGATGATGATGATGATTATAGTTTTGTACGATAAATAGAATAAATGATAGACAGTTTAGTCTAGTTTTGTAACTGTGCCACTATTTATTTTCATTTCACTTTAGTCAATATTATTAAATATCATTTATCATTATCCTATTTATATATATATAAATATATTTTTTATATTTCATTTTTTTTTTTTTTTTTTTTCAAGTAATAAACTGAGATGTTAAACACAATTTTAGCACAAATTTCATAAAATAATTTAGTGTAAAAACTCACGCGATCATATGATTCGGTCCTTTAATATATTTATGAATTCTATGAATTCATTCAGAATTTTTTTTTTAAATTCAAATATAATCAAATATAATCACATGTATTTATTTAAAATAATTTATTTATATCATTATTATTTATTGACTTTTTTTTTATTTTATAATAAAAAAAAAAAAAATAGTTTTAATAATTTTTATTTGATGATTAAAAAAAATAAAAAAAAATAAAAACTATTCAGTTGGTTATAATATTTTATAAGAGGATTTGATAAAATGAGACAAACCACTTCCTTTGATACATGAAATACGAGATTTTGCAAGTTTTTAAAATTTGTGCTTTTATTTTGAGCAAGTAAAATATCAACAGGAAACTCTTTAGATATTCGATAGAATTTGATAAAGTATTAAATTTCACATCGATATTTACAAATTATTATTATTTTACTTTTTTTTTTTTTTTTTTTTTTTTTATCTCATCTTGGTTAGCGGTTTTTATATAAAATATTAAATATTGAATTGCATCATTTTCATCTATAATATTTTTGATGATGACGATACTAACAAGATTATTATTTCTCACAAATTGGATTCAAATTTCTAATCTAAGAATAATAAAATAGATAAAAAAAAAATATATCAAATCAATTTTTGTTGAATAAAATTTATGTAAAATAATTATTATCAATTATTTATTCATTAAAATTTATAATATTATAATTATATTCATCATAAAAAAAATAATAAAATTTTAAAACAAAAATTAAATATATAATAAATTTATAATAAAATTAATTTTCTTTTTTTAAAAAATAAAATGACTCAACAATATATATATATATTTAAAAAAAAAAAACTGTTATCTGGTGTATAAATCAAAGAATCACTCTTCCAAAAAACCACACTTCCACTCAACAAGGAAGAGGTTTCTACAATAATATCATTATAAAAAATTTTATATAAATAGTGCCCTTTAAAAAAAATTTAATTGTATATAAGGTTGTCAAACTGGTGCAAAAACTTGTTGAGAATTTGCATTTTATATGTGAGAACCATATGAAAGATGATGCCAAGATTGAACACTAGGTCTTGACGTTTTTCATATGCTACCACAATGTCCACGTGAACATCTCAAGTTTTCATCATTTTATATTTGTAAATATATATGTTTTTAAAAATTTTTTTATATACTTTATCAATGTATAAATAAATTAACTCTTTTTTTTTTTTTTTTTTTTTTTTAATATAAACTACCAAGACAATAATGAAAAATAAAAAAAAATTTGAGAGGAAAAGGATGTGGTCAAAAAGACAAAACAAGAGACCAAAAAACCAGGTGATGGTTGTCGCACGTTCTGTCTACATAACTTTTATAACTTTTTTTTTTTTTTTTATTTTATATATATAGTAAACATGAAAATACGTTTTAATTTCTTAGACACATTAAATAATATTTGGACCACGATAAAATATTTTCCCTAAAATAGTTTAAATATTTTTTTATCTTCCTGAAGAAAATCGGTACCAATATATTTTTGTATGACTGTTTTGTAAATAAAATATCAAACATACATGATTATTATCATCATATTAAAATGAATAAATTTAATTAATTAAAATTAAATTATATATGAAAGAGACACAAATGAATGTGGAAATATTATTAATATGGTATTGAAAATGTTATCGCATTTTTTTTTTTTTTATATTGGCGTATATACATGTGTTTATGAGTGTTATCATGTATGTTTGTTATGATGATCAAGACTTTAACGAAATAAAAAAATGACGATATCGGTCCAGCTGTCCATCAGCAGATGTCGACTTCACCTGCTTGATGAAGTTGGTAAAAACGCATGCACATCAATCGAGTACATATTTGGTCTCTATTTTATATAATATTTTTAAAATTTAAAAAACACACCTTTAACAACTCAACTTCATGTATTTTAAATATTATACGAATTGTAATTGTTATAATTTAACATACATATTTATCATCGTCAATTAATTGTGTAATAAAATAACACCATTAAATACTTGAAAAAAAAAAATATTTATATAATTTGTTTTAGTTAATTTTATTTATATCAATTTTGCATTGTTAAAATAATATTTAATTAAAAAAATCTAAATTAAATTATCAACAATAAAAAATTAATAAAAAGATAATAAACAATAAAAAAAATATGAAATTTAAAATTAATTCAAGTGTTTTTACTAGTGACCTATTTTCAGAATATAAATACTAAAAATTTTTTTAAAATTTATAAATGCAATTATAATTATTACAAATAAAAGCTTTATTGTTGTTAAAATTTTATATATTATTTTAATTATTATAAAAACATTTAAATAAATATAAATTTTATTTATTTTGATTTGCATTATGTTTTATTATAAATGATTTTAATCATGTGTTTAAAAATTATATTGACGAGGTCAATTTAAATTATATTTTTTATTAAAATCGTGGCAAATATTATTATTTTTTTTTTTTATATTTTTAGTAATATAAAACAATATTGTCGTCGCGTGGTACACGAAAATCAGCTACCACGTGTATACATAACGGTCCTAACGGATGTATATAAAGTACGACATTGTTTATATGTTCAAACACGAAAGTAATAATAATCGACTGCTACGTGCTTTTTTATTTAATATATATATATTTTATAAAATATATTTTTTTAACTGGTCATATTTAAAATCATATGCCAATTTATAATTATACCCAAAAATTCATCTCAAATTATTATTTCAACTAAACACGAGTCTACAATTAACAAAAAATTATGAAAATAAAATTTAAAAAAATTCCAGTATTATATATTTTTTAACAAAATTAAAAAACTTTTTTAATTTTATATTTATTATTCTTAATTATTATATATATATTTTTTTTCATGGATTTATAATTTATAGAAATAAAATTAAGAAAGAAAAAAAAAAGGTCTTATGCTTTCTCACAGGAAATCCGGTCGGCAATGGAAAATTTTTGACTGAACACATATAGCTGATAATTTTTATGATGTTTATATGTATATGTTGAAATTATGATAAATATTTCAAATGAAAAATAATTTTTTAAAAATTTAATGGATATTAATTTCTTTTTTTTTTTGAATTTGTATACTTTCTTTAAAATAATTAATAATATACATTTATAAATAAAAAAATATAAATAAAATATTGTAATTATTTATTAATTATTTTATTTTTTTAAATATTAAAATAATTATAAAAAAAATTAATTAAATATATAAATTGTTTGTTTAAAACTTTTTTTATATATTTTTTTTTTGACAGGTGTATTGTGAAACCATAAAAAAAATTAATTTAATTCTTAATTGAGATTCTTTTGTCTACCTGGATTAAAAGGGTTTCACAAATTTGTTTTACCAATGTGATTGCGAAGCTGACAAAATTAAAAAAAAAAAATAGACAATTTTTACAATAAGTAAATAATGGGATATAAAAAAAATAAATAAAAAAATAAAATATATATGCGTATTAACAAAAATATACTAAAACAAAATTAAAATTTAATTAACAATTTGGTTAAATGTAAAATTAAATTTGTTATCAATTATTTGGTAATTTAAAAATACTCAAATTTTAAAATTTATTTATCATAATTTTCACTTTATTATATATTTTTTAAAACAAAAAAAAAAAACAAAATATATAAAAATTCTTGTTTGCAATTATATTATTTTATAAAAATTTTTAAAGAATTAAAAAAATTTATAAAATTAAAAAATAAATTAATAAAAAATTTTTAGTAATGAAATATGTTGGTTGATGTTTAATATATATTGCTAATTTATATTCCCCTTAACATTCTTCAATGTTTTTTTTTTTTTTTATATTTTTTATCTATCTAAAAAGTTTGGCTATCAGTGAAAATGACATGCTAATTTTTACGAGACCATTGCCCAACTCGATCTTATTTTTTATTCTAAAATCTAAAAGCACCCTTATAAAAAACACATCGTAACTTTTATTGACAATAATATATTTTTCTTTTATTTTTTTTTTTTTTTGCCACGAGCCAAAACCACCCTTATTTTTCACACATTTAAGAAATTAACGAATTTAATTTACATCCAAAGTATCATTCAAATTGGATTATTTAAATTTTTTTTTTAAAAAAGTATCTTTCAAGTATATAAATTTTACAAAAGTTTATATACAAACTTTTTATTTATCATTGATAAAATTTTATAAAGCTATATATTTACAAAAATTGATATTTTTTTTTTTATTAGATTTTATATTGTCATTTTATTTTTATATTTAATATTATATTTATATATAAAAAAGAAATTTTTATTAAATTGTAATAAATGTTAAAACAACAATTTAAAAACTTTAAATGAGAATATTGACAATAAAAATCAGCAAAAAAAAAAAAGTTAATTTAAAAAAAATATATATAAAAATAATAATACAAGATCGTAAAAATAAATTTATATCTTTTTTTTGTAAAATAACAACATTCACGTGTTCGACATGTAATTTTAAACTTTTAATTGCATCCTCATAAATTAAAAGACCTTTTTAGAAAAAAAAAAAAATAAAAATATAAGAAATAAGAAAATTAAATTTTGTGATACACACATGGGAAACTAGAAAAAAAAAATATATAAAATACGCATGTTTTTACCGAAACAGTGTAAAACATTTTTACAGAAAAATTTAAAAAAAAAAAAATCGGTAAATCCTCAGAGGCAAATCTATTGCAAATTCAATGTGACACAATAAATCAAAAGGAAAAAAAGGGACCAAATTCAAACAGTGGAAAATTTAAACTAAAAAAAAAAAAAAAAAAAAAAAAATATCAAACATGCAACATGTGGATAATAATTTTTTTTTCCTTTCAATGCCAAAACATTGACATGTGCATTCGACACTCAAATTTTCCAAATATAACTGCCCTACCATAAAAAAAAAGGTAAAAAATACTTATACACATATAAAAGGAAGAAAAAGAAAAAAAAAAAAAAAATACAAATAAAAAGTACTTATATATTTGTAGACGATAATAAAACGGGAAATTGGAGCCAGAAAAATCTCACGAAATCATCCAGGCGTACACTCCCTTTTTGGTTTTCCAAAAAAAATATTAAAAAAATATAAAAAATTCAAGGACAAAAGACGAGTAAAACGTTTGGCATTTTCAAAATGATTTAGTTTAGTTTTTTTTTTTTTATTTTTTCTTTAGCTAAATATATTTTTATCTTGGTAATATGAGATTTATAATTTGATGCATAATAAAATACACAAAAATTTGGTTTTTAAAACTCAAAATTCAATGTCGTTTTTTAATATTTAACATAAACAAGGGCACATCTAGTTTTGGTTGCATGATTTTACTATAACATTAAAATTTTTATAACTGTCATACTGTGGTTAAGGAAAAATTTTTAAATTATAACAACAAATTTTATTAACAAAAAAATATCATCTCACTAAATACAACTAATTAACTAAATAAATAAAATTATATTTTTTTTTCATAAAAATATTTATGTAAAATTTAAAAATATATACAAAACTGTAAAAAAAAAAATATAAAAAAATATGATAATATATACAAACGAAATTAAACCTGTTAATTAAATAAAAAAAAAAAAAAAAATATATTTAAAATTTGATTAAATCAATTTTTAAAAAAATAAAAAACAAAAAAAATAATATTTTTATTTTTCAAATGTACGTGTTTAAAATTTATGATAAATTATTTTGTCAAGTACACCATTAGTTTACAAGTATGTAAAAAAAAAATAAAAAATAAAAAATAGAAAATAGAAAATTATATTAAAAAAAATCTTCAATCTACTTGAGTATTCTATTACCTCAAATTTTCAAGTTTCGTAAATCATTCTCTCTCCAATTTTCTAGTACTCAACTTGAACCCTTTACCCTTTTATTATTTTACCTATTTTGCCAAGTTTCTCATATACATACTTTTACTTACATATGTATATCATATATACAACTATACAAGTATTCTTCAATTTACAACAAACTACTATACATATAAGTATATATAAAATTGAGGCAATTGCGTGACTCTTTTCATCAACTAAAATCTCGTATAAATCATGATTAACGATTACCTTGGCGCATTATTAGATGCCTATTATATATTATAATACTGAATTTAGATTCAAGATTAATTTGGACAATTTGTTGATTATATTTTTACTTTTTTTTTATATAAAAAATGTAGCTAAGAAAATATAAAATGATCATGTACATTTTGTATATTGTATCCGTTTGTTTAAATATATTTTTTTTTTTTCATAAATTTAAATTCAATATTATATCGTGTGTCTGATTAAAAAAATTTATACTTGAATGATTATTTATAATTTTATTAAACGGAAGAAAATGTATATATGTATTTAAATTTAATTAATTGTATTAAAAATTTTTAAATTATTTTATTTTTTTTTATTTAAATACCTGCAGGTGTTTATTAGAATTTTTAAAATTTTTTGTTTTTTTATCTTTTAAAAATAAATTAATTAAAATTTTTGTATGGTAATTTAAATATTTGAAATTATTAGATTGATGTTGGGTTTTTTTTTTCATTTTTAATCTGATAATTCAATTTGTCTATTGATTGTTAATGTGTACACGAATTAGTTACAAATAATTTGTGACCTTCACCCTTTTTTTTTTTAGTTGAGAATTTAACAACCCTGTTGTGTTACATCTTTGCGTAACAAAAATATATTTATTTTAATTATCTATTTAATAGTTAATCCTGTTATTTGTGTATTTCATCAAAAAATATTAATGACTAATTAGTATATCAAATCCCAAAAAATTACTCCAATTTTAATTATAATTTTCAATTATTTTAAAAAATATAAAAAATGTTTATTAATTTAAATTATTTTATATATATTTTTTAAAACTTTTTATCAATTTTTATCGCAATAAATAATTTTATTTAAAAAACATATAATAACTTTTTCATATTGAATTTTATATATATATATATTTTTTTTTTAATTAAAAACATTAATTTTTTATCTTAACAAGTTTTTTTTATAATCGCCATATATTGATTGAAATTTAATATAAATATTCAAATCAATTATCAATTATTTTTTTTTACATTAATTCAATTTACTCGATACAAAAAAAAATAAATAAATAAATATAATTTTTTTTCTACCATCATTATTTCAACAATATCATTCATCCATGTAATTGAAATAAATTTTTTTTCTCATTCACTGAACAAATTGGCAATGTTTTGATTGAAACAAAGTCATTCACAAATAAAAATTTATATAAAAAAAAATTGCATCTTTCAAATATATATATATAAAAAATAGATATAAAAATAGATTTTTTATAGAAATATTGTGCAACTGATAGTCAATGAAAACAAGTACAGATATATATTACTGCGATTGGTAAAAAAAATATATATATATATTTAATCTATATAATATAAATATAAACATGTATATATGTGAGTACATATATATATATAGATGTTATATTTTATATTTTTTGTAAAATTTTAGGCATCATTCATGTATGAAGCTCGAAGGGCATTTGGCCTGCGGATTACATGAGGGCGATGAAATTCAATACAGTGTATGAGCCCTTTACTGAATATTTATTTAAAATCCACCTTTCTGTTTATAGATGTTTACATATATACATACATACATATATATTTTAGGGTAAATGCTTTCACAAGCTTGTTGCCAATGCACATATTATTTTGTGACTATTATTTACACACACACACACACACAAATAATGTATAATACATTTGATAGGCCAAAGATTAGTTTGACGTTATATTGCATCAAAGGATATTTTTCTCTTTCTATATATATATATCATATCATTCATTCACTCACAATCGATCATTCAATTTTTCGATAATATCCATCCGATAACTCATCACTCGGCTTTCAAACCATTATGCACTGCGAATTCAATGAATGAATCAAATTCTACTTGTTTTTATTATTAATATTAAAAAAAAATAAAATAAAATAAAAGAGATGATTATATACCATATTATTTTGAATTTAAAAAAAAATTAAATAAAAATAAATATTTTTTATTTAAAATATACATCAATCAATTGATTGATTGATTGATGATATTATACATGTTGAAATTTTATTATTAATTTATTAATATTTAAATAAAGAAAATTCTACATAAAAAAAAAAAGTATATATAATTTAAAATTTGATGCAACTAAATTTAAAAAAAAATTGACATGTAAATATATTTTTACATTGAATTGTTTATATTTAATTTAAAAATAAAATATTTTTAGTTATTGACATAACAAGTTTGTTTAAATTGATGGATAAAGACCGACTTAATACTCACTCGGGAACAGTTGTACAAACACATTAGATATATATCCCTGTGGACACCAAGTACATGATCAAAGAGGGTGTTTGTAAAATAATGTTACATGAAAATTTTGATGTATATATATATATATGTTTAATAAATTTCTAGACTGTTGGACTATCTGTGTTTATATATATGATGCACGACAATTCATGATAAACGTTGAGATATCTAGCTAAGATTAATAGCGTGACTTGTTATATAGCTTCATTGCAGTTTGGCTATATTTTGAAGCACGACACCTTCAATGTTCTACTTGAATTGTGGGGGTTTTCACCCTTATATTTTATGATGGTTACCAGAGGCACATTGTGTCCTGGGGCTTTTAAATGACATACGTCTAAATTTTGACATGTCTATTCAACTTTAAACACTTAAACCATCATCACAAATAAATTAAACTTGTATATATTTAATTGTTATATTATATATTTAATGTAAATTTTCATCATATTATATTATTTAAATATTTATATATATAATGATAATTTTATTATTTAATTTAATTAAAAATTTTATATTAAATTTAATAAATAAAAATTATTTTGATTGAATGAAAATAACAAAATAGATTAAGTAAATATATTTAAAAATATTAAACTTATTGAATTTTAAATTTGAAAAGAAAAAAAAATAAAAAATAAAAGAAATATGTATATTATCATCTGTTCAATTGTAAAAATTACATTGAAATTGAAAATGATCAGGTGTTCGCATATGTATATTTTTCAAGGCGAGGATAATCCAAGACTAGATTTAAAATATAAAAAATATAAAAAATTGCATAGATTGGTCCTTTTTAAAGGCATACTGACTGTAACTGTTCATGGAAATAAAATTGAAAAGAAATTGAGATAAAAATAAAAAAAAAAATGGAAAAATAAGAAAAATAAAAAGTAAGTAGTAAAAGATGAAGAAAAAAAAAAAAAAAAAAAAATAGTAGAGGTCGACCAGCTGTCGTTGTAAATCTTACAAGGTATATATTATTATTATCATTATTATTATTTTCTCAATTTATTTATTTATTTATTATTATTTTTTATGTAGCTGTGAACAATAAGAAAAGAGGGCAGTTCCATTGAGGCAAGTTCATAGTCGAAGAAAAACATGTCTTAGATCATCCTATATCAATCGTGAGTTGTTTATAGAGATCAAAATCCAAGATCTTTATTCGTGTTCATATATACTTTATATACTTTATTATTATTATTATTATATTATAAATAAAATGTAAAATAAAATTGGGAGGAGATTATGATTTGTGAAAATATTCATCCAGTCACAACACAGTAGCATCAACATATACTGAGTCTTTAATTTATATCAAATAAATTTACCACTTGGTATATGTATTTTAAGTTACTTTTAAATACTTGTTAGATTTAAATAATTTTATATACTATATTTTAAGGTCATTGATCTTTAAATATAAAATTTATAAAAACAAAAATAAACTTTGATAAATCATGATAATTCATTTATATAATTATAAATAATTTGATTAATAAAGAAAATTAAAATTTAAAAATTAATAATTATTTTATATGACAATAATATAAAAAAAAATAATTTTTTACTTGATATAAATTAATTTTTGTCACGTATTTATTTAATTTTTTAATTGTCATTTATATTTTTTTATTTTAATTATATTTTTTTGAATTAAAATTTTTTTTATTTGTAATATATTTCAAGAGAAATAGTCTAGGGGTTAATTTTTTATCTTTCATTTTACTGACCATCACAATGGTCTGTGTATTGGTAGTGAAACAAGTATTTTTTTTTATCCAGACCAATAGTCCAGACTCTGTAGAAAATAGAATCCATTCGAAATGTAACACTCACTGTAACAAATTTTTCATCCTTTTTTTTTTTTTTTTTTTTTTATCCAATCTATCCTACAAGTCATGACCTCTTTTATTATTATATTTTTTTTTTTTGTCCATGATTGGTGAGCAGACTGTTTGTAACAGAGTATTTATATATAACCTTTTCATGATTTTTTTTTTTTTTTTTTTCATAAGTTTACCAAAAACAACGAGATCAACGACATCAGATTTAAAAAAAAAATAAAAAATATTGTCAGACAGTATCAAGAGATAGTTTCACATATTGCAAGAGTTACTAAAAAGTTTTTCATTTCTTGTCCATAATGCTTTCTAACATGTCTTGTTGGTCCATTGAATACACCGACAAAAGATTTATTATTTCAAATTTTATATTGACATTTGTTAATTTGATGAAAGATCAATATTTGTCAGAAAAATATAATAATATTTTTATCTCTTGTCTATTACATACAAATACAATAGTCAAGATTTAATCTCAATCTAAAAAATTATATTGTATTATTATTATTTTTTTAAAATAAAAATCTTATTTTTTTTCTATTTTAAAATATACACATGTCAGTGAAATATAATATTTAAATAATTAAAACAATTAAAAATATATATTTTTTATAAACATGTTATGTCTGTTTTTGAAGTTGGAAAATTTAAAAATTAAATGAATTAAAATTTAATAATTATCATAACAAAAGATTGATAAATTAAAAAAATATATATAAAAATTATATTTAAATATAAAATGACAACATATAAAAAAGTTGAAATATACTTCATGATCAAACCACATCCCACTTTAAAAAGTTTAAAATCTACCACCCGTCTGTCTGATACCTTTGCTGATGCATCAGTTTATATGCTCGTTGTAAATTCGTGACGGGGCATCAAGGTGTTGAACTCATGAAACGAGTTAAATAAAAATATAAAAAAATAAAATATAAACTGCCTGGTAACAGATACAAATGATGTTTCTAAATTTTAATATTGACTACTTCTTTTTAATTTTAATTTTTTTTTGATAATTAAATTATCCATATTGATTTTAATTAACAAAAAAAAAAAATAAAAATAAAGTTATTCATGTAATTTAATGAATTATAAAAAAACATGTTGTAAAATTTTAGAATTAAAAAAATACATGTATATATATATAATTGAAAAAAAAAAGAAAATATTAATTCAAATTATCAATTTTTTAAAAAATATAAAAATGTACATAACAAAGTTGAATGTATATTTTTATTTGTTAATAATAATTTTATATCCAGATTGAAAAATGAAAAATAAATAAGCAAGCCCAAAGGCAAGAAGAGTATATTTTTTTTTTTCTGTTAAATCCTGATCTCAATTGGTAAAGAACTGGATTTAGCCAGGACGATTGAGGCTCGGTCAGATATATATATATTTTTTTTTTTTAGCCTCAAGTGCTAATAAACAGGATATCCAAGTTGGCAAAATACCAGAATACACCTGCCATGTCTGGCATGCCAATCAAATAAAAAGAATAATAATATATATATATATATATATATAAAAAATTAAAAATTTTATATAAAATAGTTGGTAGCAATTGATATCATTTTAAAATTTATTATTTATATTAAAACTTGTTAATACAAGTTGACCATTATTACACCAATAATTTGTGGCTCAATGAAATTAGTTTGATTCCCATGGAGTTTAAGATCGGTCTTTGGATCATAACTGAGTATATATATAAACTGTAATCCTCTGTGTTGTTTAATATATATTTATAGGTATATATAGTTTAGATGTGAATTTAGATGTACACATTGTGGGTGGCATATAATGATAATAAATCGACAATAATATTTAAACTCAGGTATCAAAACTGGGACAATAGAAATTTCATCGTTTCAAATTTTTTATTTCGTAAAAAAAAGAATTAAAAATAATGGAAATAGAAATCTGGTATGATTTTTTTTTTTTCTTCTATTTTTTATTTTTTTTTAAGCAACCTTTTTTTGCTGCTCCTCCTCGAGGGGATGAATTGAAAATTGAAAAGAAAACCGTTTGAATAGTTTTTCCACTTTTTTTTTTTTCTCAATTCAGATGGAAATTTAATTCGATCGAAAAAAATATAAAACTGTTTTGTATTTTTTTAATGTCAGAATATTTTTCGATACAAATATTAAAATAAATAGATATAAATGTTTATAGAAATAATTTTATATTTAGAAAAAAAAAAAATATGATAATATTTTTGGATTTTATATTTTATGGGAAGCTTTTATATGTATTAACAAAATTTTGGCAATAAAACCTGAATATTTCATCAAAATGTTTGGTCTTTGAAAAAAAATAAATTTCTAAGCAAAAATTTGTATAGATTATGCTTCTAATATTAAAACGACATCTAAATATTATAATTCTCAAAGTTTGAAAAATTAATTTGAATTGTTTTTATTATTTTTTTTTTAATTTTATATTTTTTTTGGGACAATACTCACGAAATTCTGGTATTATCAAAGTGATGTCCTGATCGATAGAAAATATATTTTTGAGTAGAAATTTCATGGGATTGTGCTTTTTATATTCAAATAACCCCCAAAAATTATTATTCTAAAAGTTATAAGAATTAATTTCAATTATTTATAAGTTTTTTATGATGATTTTATAATTTTTAAATGACTTTGAGTAAGTCTGATTTTTGCAAACTCATTCGTTTTTTAAAAAAAATATTTTTAATCAACCTAGACATGATATTATGCTTCTAATATTTGAAAAACACCCTAAAATAATTATCCTGTAAGTTTCAAGCATTTATTTTGATTATTTCTAATTTTTTTTAATTTTATATTTTTTCGGGACATCACTTATGAAAGTTCAGTGTTTTCAATGTAATGTCCTGATTGCGTAAAAAAATATTTCTAATCAACCCATTAAAGATATTATGCGTCTATTATTTTAAAAACACCCTAAAATAGTTATCCTGTAAGTTTCATGCATTTATTTCAATTATTTCTAATTTTTTTTTATTTTTTTATAATTTTCAAATGACTTTGAGAAAGTCTGACTTTTGCAAATTGATTCGGTTTTTAAAAAAAATATAACTAAACAACCTAGACATGATATTATTCTTCTACTATTTAAAAAACATTCTTTAATAATTATCCTGTAAGTTTCATGCATTTATTTTGATTTTTAATAATTTTTTTTAATTTTATATTTTTTCGGGACATCACTTATGAAAGTCCAGTGTTTTCAATGTATTGTCCTGTTGGCTTAAAAAAATATTTCTAATCAACTTATTGATGATATTATGCTTTTATAATTCAAAAAACACCCTTAAATAATTATCCTGTAAGTTTCAAGTTTTTATTTCAATTATTTCTAATTTTTTTTTATTTTTTTATAATTTTCAAATGACTTTGAGAAGGTCTGACTTTTGCAAACTCATTCGGTTTTTAAAAAAAATATTTCTAATCAACCTATTGATGATATTATGCTTTTATAATTTAAAAAACACTTCAAATGAATTATCCTGTAAGTTTCAAGCATTTACTTTGATTTTTAATAATTTTTTTTAATTTTATATTTTTTCGGGACATCACTTATGAAAGTCCAGTGTTTTCAATGTATTGTCCTGCTGGCTTAAAAAAAATATTTCTAATCAACTTATTAAGGATAATATGCTTTTATAATTCAAAAAACACCCTTAAATAATTATCCTGTAGGTTTCAAGTCTTTATTTCAGCTATTTCTAATTTTTTTTTATTTTTTTATAATTTTCAAATGAGTTTGAGATAGTCTGACTTTTGCAAACTCATTCGGTTTTAAAAAAAAATATTTCTAATCAACCTAGACATAATATTATCCTTTTATAATTTGAAAAACACCCTAAAATAATTATCCTGTAAGTTTCAAGTCTTTATTTCATTTATTTTTAATTTTTTTTAATTTTTTAAAATTTATTAAATGAGTTGGAGAAAGTCTGACTTTTGTCAACTCATCTGGTTTTTAAAAAAAATATTTTTAATCAACCTAGACATGATATTATGCTTCTAATATTTGAAAAACACCCTAAAATAATTATCCTGTAAGTTTAAAGCATTTATTTTGATTTTTAATAATTTTTTTTAATTTTATATTTTTTCGGGACATCACTTATGAAAGTCCAGTGTTTTCAATGTAATGTCCTGTTGGCTTAAAAAAATATTTCTAATCAACCCATTAAAGATATTATGCGTCTATTATTTTAAAAACACCCTAAAATAGTTATCCTGTAAGTTTCATGCATTTATTTCAATTATTTCTAATTGTTTTTTATTTTTTTATAATTTTCAAATGAGTTTGAGAAAGTCTGATTTTTGCAAACTCATTCGGTTTTTAAAAAAAATATTTTTAATCAACCTAGACATGATATTATTCTTCTAATATTCAAAAAACACCCTAAAATAATTATCCTGTAAATTTCAAGTATTTATTTCAACTATTTATGTTTTTTAATTTCGAAATGACCATGGAAAAGTCTAACTTTTGCATAATCATTTTGATTATAGAAAAAATATTTCTAAGCAATCTATACATGTTATTTTTCTTCTAATATTTAAATAACCCTCAAAAATAATCATTTTGAGACTAAAGTATTAATTTCAATTATTTGTACTTTATAATTCATAAATGGCCATGTGAAACTCTGATTTTTATCAACTCATATGTGCTTTATGAAAAAAAATATTTTTGGACAATCTATTCATAATTACCCTGTATATTATATAGAATATTTAATTTCAATTATTTTATTATTTACCCCAACTGATACACCTATATATCATATATACATTGTTTTTTTTTTTTTCATATAATAGAGAAAATTTCTGAACGCTTGTCAGTTTAAAAAAATTTAAAAAAAAAACCATTTCATAATAATAATAATAATATTTAATGAGAAATAAATGTTAGAAAGCAATGTGTTTAATGTGTTTCAATCAAATCAACATCAAACTCTTTTATATGTAATATTTTATAAATGACAGTCTAACCAAGTAATCACTCTTTTTTTTTTTTTATAGTTATTGAGCCATTTATACCCTTTTTGAGGGAACTTTGATGACTCTTTTCCAGCATATGAAAACTTGTTTTTTTTATTTTTTATTATAACCCCTGTCTTTATTATTATTATTTTTAAACTGATGATTAAATGTTTTTTATAGAGCTATTGTAATTTGGATTGAGACATTTTAGGCAGTAGCAAATGATGGACAAACCCACTTTTTCCCATACCTAAATGTCGCAAATGATGGATGATATACGTTGATGATGTGTACGATTTATTTGCTTGATCTTTATATTTTATATATTCTATTTTTTTATATATATATTTTAACTTTTTAGATTTTTTATTTTATTTTTCATATGCGACTTTAATGTCTTAACATTTTTCACTTGGGATTACACTCTCTATCTTTCTCACTTGAACTTCGACAACGTGAAATGTCGAAGCTCCAGGGTCACCCGGGTTACGTCTCATTTTGTTTTTTATATTTTTTATATATATATATATTTTTTAACTCTATCCCTCACTGTTTTTCTCAATTTCAAATGTAAAAAAATATAAGTCCGAGTTCAAACAACGTCTGGAAAAACTTTTCAAGCTTTTTGTCAAATAAAAACATTTTCAATTGTCAATTTTTATTTTTTATATAATATTTATTTAATGTTACTATTTTTATTTGAGTAAATTATTTATTTATTTATTTTTTTCAATTTTATATTTATTGTTATATTTTCATATATATAGCCAAATAATCCGCAATTGATTTAGAAAAAAATTATATTTATATATTTATTTTTTATCTGTCCAAAAGATCGAAACGACAGAATTTAAATTAAAATTCAGATAATATAGCAAGGGTAGGAGACAAATGACTAGGGAAAACGACAAATTACCGCTTGAAATAATCGCTTCAAAAGAACCAGATGATTTTAATTTATTTGAAAATTTTTTCAAGAATTTTTTAGCCTTTTGAATCGTTATATAAGAATTTCATGAAGTTTTTTAATTAACAAAGAATTAATTTTATTTAAAACAACTTGATTGAAAATTAATTCAAGATAAATAAAATCACATTAATTTATATTTTCTTTTTTAATTTGTATAATTTCAAGTTTTTTAAAAACATGTAAAATTAACTTTAGCACAGTTAATATATATATAATTGGGTAAAAGATTCAAGATGCTACAAAATTTTAGAGTAAAATTATTCTTATATTTTTTTTTTTTTTTTGAAAATTCACTGTTACTGTTGTTATCAAGTAAGTCGTAGAAAATATGCTGATAAGAATTATTTATATACACTATACCAACTTTAATCCTATATCTACTGAAATATTTTGTTTTATATATATATATATACAAATTACCTCGTTACAAACTTTAATTATATAAAAATAAAAAATAAAAATTGCATGTTTTATACACGTCAATTTTTTTTTGCATATATTGTATTTAGCAGAATAATTTTACGGTTAGACAGGCACCACATACGATTTGTTTATTTCGTTTTTTGATTATATTTTTATGTTGATATGTTGTTATTTAGATAATTTTATATATAAAAAAGAGGGCTGTATATTTACGATATTTATAAGTATATTTAAAAATTTTTCGACTCACCATTTATGCTGGATGGATGGAATCACTATTGAATGGTAAAAGATGTAAACTTGGACAGAATAAATGAACAGGTGTTTATTCTTGTCCAAAGCAGGTGTAGCACATTGAATTATCACGTGCTACTGCCTCTTTCATCATTCAAAAATTAACTAATTTTCCACTGCTATTTTTTTCTGGAAAAAAAATAAAATTAAATAAAATTAATTAAATAATTTAATAAATAATAATATTATGTAAGATTTAACAATTGAATATTTTCATATATAAAATTATATTCAAATCATTAATTTATTAATTTTTTTTTTTTAATAAAAATTATCAAGTAATTATATTAAATATATATTAAAAAAATTGCTAAATTTTATTGATCAAATTATATATTAATTTAAAGTTTTTTTTTTTCAAAAGTTTATAAATATTGACTTAATAAAATATGAATAGTAAAATTACAAAATTGATTTAATAATTATCTATAGAACAAACATAAAATAAAAAAATAAAAGTATATATTTTAAATAATTATAAAAAAAAAATTACATATAGCAAGTATAAATATAATTACTACAATAATAAAATTATTTAAAAAAATAAAATTTAGGTAATGATGATGATATTGATAATCAAAATAATATTAAAAACAAATATTTAAACAATAATTTTGTTTAAAAAAATAATTATATATTTATAAACATGTATACAATGTGCTACCTGTTAATTATGTAATCTGAGATTTTTAATCGACCACATTGTAATTAAGTTGTCCCCTGTCTCCCATCAGAAAGAACAGGATAAGCGAGAAAGTGAGGGGTCAAAGAGGGATATGTAGATATGGGTCTTTTGTATTATGATATGATGAACAAAATAATACGAGACAATAATAGAAGGACAAAGATAAAATTATATACATATCTATAGATATATTGTTATAACAATTCTATGCTGAGGACAGTATATTATATGATACCAAAGCAATAAAACATGATTGACGTACGCGATACTTTCATCTGCATAATTTCAATGTTTTTACAATATAAATTTAAAAAATAATAAACAAATATATTTGATAATTAATTTCATATCAAATTAACCTATCTCATATTTTAAATTATATATTAATTAAAAAATTTTAATATATATAATTTAATTTTCATTTATTTATTATTATTATTATTATTTTTTAAATTATATTTAATATTTGAAATATTACCAATAATTTTTTAAAATTTAAATTACATAATTAATGAAATTTAAAAAAAAAGTAATATGTAATTATATTATTTATATAAAAAAATAATTATACAAATTTAATTTTATATTTAAAAAAAAAAAATTAATAAATAAATTAGTTTAAATAAATAAAGTGTGATGATAATTATTATAAACTAATTTATCATTAAAGTTGATTATTTGTTTTATAACTTTGTTGAAATCAATTAAAATTAAAATAAAAAATTTTATATAATTTGTTAATTAATGATGAATAGAGAGAAATATATAATTTATTTATTTATTTTTTTTTTTAAATCATTAAAAATATAAATATATGATTCTGTCACAATAAATAATATCAAAGTGATCATAAAACATCAATACACTGTCATTTTTTCTTGGTTCATAAATGTCAATAAACACTAAGATATTATTTTTATATATTTATTTTTTAATATTGCAACAACAAATGATGAAAGCAACTTTATGTAGATACAATTTTACAACACTGATTCAACGATTTTTAAGTGTTTTAAAAATTATTTGAAACTTCAAGTATCTTCTTGATGATTACACACAAAAAAAAAACCATTAAACACATATTTATTTTAAATATATATTTTAATGAGCTTTCTCATGTCAATACATAACAGTAAAAATGTAGTTAAAACAAAAAATAATTATCAGCTTTAATTATAAAAAAATATATAAATAAAATTAAACAAGTTTATAAAAATAATTTATATTATATATACTAATATAATTTTTATAAATTTTATAAAAAAAAAATATAATAACTAATATATTCAACATAAAAAAATACATTATATACATATTATTATTTTAATTTTCTAGTTACGTGATTTATTATATTTTTTTTCAAACATATTTATATAAAAAAAAAAATATATATAAAAAAGTTTTTCTATTTTGTGCTTATTATATTTGCCATATGTTACTCAAAAATCGATTGAAAATAAAAATTTGAATTTAAATGTAAAATAATAAAAATAAAATAGATAAATAAAAAAAAAATATATAAAAACAAGTAAAATTATACAAAAAAATAAATTATATAAATTATAAATTTATAATGAAATAATTTCAGACATCACCCTTCTGTTTGATAATAAAAAAAATTTTAAAAAAAATTTAAATATACCTATATATAGTTTATTTATAAATTTTCACCTGTACCCCAACTTTTATTTATTTTATTTATTTTTTTTTTATATTTTCAAGGTAATAATTAATGTTACGGTATTATAACGTAATAAATGATATTCTCCAATTTTTTATTTTTTTTTTTAAATAAACATAACAAGTATTTTTTTATTATATACATAGCATCACATATTTTCTGCAAAACATTATCACAGACCACACGCATTATGACGTCATATCCTGCGCGTGCTTTAATTTAAAACACATGGGTTTGTGTTATTCGGTGTTACATCCTAAACACTGTCCATGTTAATAGCTCATCACATCCACATTAATTTTTTTATTTCTTTTACTATATTTTTTTCTTTAACTGTAAATTTATATACATTTATTTTTCAAAATGATATTATATAATTTGACCCAAGTTTTTTTTTATATTTTAAATTTTATAGTCAATTTTTGTTGAGTCTCAGGTTATTTTGCAAGATGATTTGTAAAAGACAATTTTTTTAATTATTAAAAAATACAGGTAAAAAAATAAAAATGATTTTTTTTTTTTTGATTCTTGGAAATATAATTAATTATATTTTACTATTATTATTTTTTGTTCAATAAATGATAATTTATTTTCTAGTTTTTGTTATACTTTTTTAATGTTTATATTTTGGTTAAATAAATTATTAAATTAAAAAAATCAAAAAAAAATTTTTCAAGTACCATCTGCGTTATTTATTTTATGTATATATGTATATTTTTAATTTTATATATTTTAAATATCGTATTTTGTATCGTAATAAAAAAAAAAAAAAAAAATGTGTTCAAGATTGCATGACAAGGCTTCTCATCTAGATATACCCGTATCTCGTCTTGTGTTACGATTATTTGATTAAAGAAAGGCAGGTAGTTTTTATAAAATTAATTTTAAAATTATATTTATATATTTATATATGTAGATGGTAAATATATCAATGTATTATTTTAATGCAAGATGATATTCAAGTGCGGGTACCCCGATCAAACTATTTCATCAATTTTATATATTTTTTTTTTTATCCACAACTTTTTACTACATGTTAATGATTCAGCATATATAATTATTTATCAAGAATTATCGGAATTTATATATTGAATTACATAATTTTATCAAGATTAAATTGATCATAAATAATTATTAATTATAAGCTACAATAAATCATAATTCAAGATGGCACACGTTGCAAATTATAATGACAAAAAAAATAAATAAATAAATAAATATTATAAGCTTTATTTTAAAAAAATTATAATAAAAAATAAATCAAAAAAAAAAAAAAACTATTTTTTAAATTCAATATTTAATTGCAATTTTTATTAAAATTTCAAAATAAATAATAATAAAAAATATTAAAATGCAATTTCATAACAACTAAATAGAATTTTTTATTTTATATTTTTTTAAATGAACCCCATTAACCTGACTGGAAATTTTTACTAAATGTATATAATTTTTTTTATTATATTTTTAAATTCTATTTTATATTTACCGATTTTCTAAAATTGGATATATACATGTATGCGTCATAAATGCAATTACATTATAAACAAAAAAAATAAAATAAAATAATAAATTTTCACACAATATATTAAACATTGTAATTTTAAATTTATAAAAATTTTAATATAAATATTTAATAGAAAAAAAAAAATATGACAATATAAATTTTTCATTTAAATATTTATTAATTATTTTAATTATTATTTTTTATCATTTATAATTTACTCATTTATATATGGTTCATCAAAATGAAAAAAAAAAAAAAAAAAAAAATTATTGTTTAATTTATTAGTCATTAAAATGTATTTAATTTTACTGACAACGACAACAAAGTTGCTTGCACTTTTATTGTAATCAACATCATATAACAAAAGTATGATTTGAAGGAACATTATACTTATAAATGTGTCTGTTGGTTTGCAATGACTCACATCTTTAGTAGATGACTCAGTTAAGGGGTTGGCGTGTATGCAATTGTATGCAATTGCCAAACTGTTAGACTTTTGCATGCATTTAGTCGATTCATCTTACACACATATATAAATTCATATTATAGCAATAAGTTTTTCTATTTTTTTTTTTATTTATATATGCATGTTTAATCTAAAGTCGCATTTTTTTTTTTAAATTAAATATTTAATTTGATATACACAATTTATCATAAATACGTTTATTTAGGTCAATCAATGAATAATAAAATTAAGAACTTTCGTATGACTCATCAACTCATTTCCTATATTTATATTTTAATATATAAATTTTAAATTAAAATAATAACCTTGAACTCTCATCTACATGACACATAAATATTTTTTTTTAATTTAATTTGAAAATGAATATCTAATTGTATAATTTAAATTTTTATTTAAAAAAAAAAAAAAATTATTAATTTTAAAAAAATTTCAATTTTTATTATAAAAATATTTTGATAAATTGATTGCAAATATTATGTCATCATTCCAAAATGGGTGTATTAATAAATATAATTTAAAACCCTTTCAATTTACCGACAAAATGTAATATAAGTACATAAGTATGTATATTCAAAACACGTGGGTCTATAGTTCACAATCTACAACACCATAAACATGTCAGATTAGTATGTAAGCAAATCACATACATGCATACATATATCCTTATTCAATTTAATACTAAATCTCACCTTTTTTTTTTTTTTTTTTCTAATCTTTTTTATATTATTATTATTATTATTATTATAAAATTATTGTTTTAATTTATATGAATATTATCTTGCTTAGAAATGAAAGGTCTTTTTTTTGCTCTAGCTCTATTCTCTACATGTAAAACTTTAACTGTAAATTTATAAATATATATTTTTTATAAAAAAAAAAAAAAAAAAAATTATAATAAAATAATAAAATATATACAGTAGTACATATACCTATATCTTTACAAGTGAAAAGTCAACATTATTATTCAAATCAAGAACATCATGTTGTGTAAAAAAAAAAAAATAATAATTTATAATTTTATACAGATATGTTACTATGATATTCTAGCTACTCATCATATATTTTCCAATTGTCATATAACAAATACACACGTATGTATAAAAACTTTAAAAAAAAACAAAAATTTTAAGTAAAAACCACATCCGTTAAAATTTCATTCACGGAATTTAAAAAAAAATTTTTTTTTTCGTTATTTTATATTATTATTATTATTATTAATAATATTATTATTACTTTATTTTATTATAATTTTTTTCATTAAAAAAAATTCAATTTCATTAGTATAAATAATAATAATAATATTTTCATTTATTTTAAATTTTTTTGGGGTACAAAATTTTAATTCTATTCACGTTGAATTTACAGTTACATCAACAGTAATTTATATAAAAAAAAAAAAAAAAAAAAAATCCACCACCAGGATTAGAAATAAGTTTTTTTTTTTTTTTTTATTTTCGGATTTTCTTTTTTAACTAAGAAATTTTATATGAGAAAAAAAAAATAAAAAAAAATTTAAAAATCGCATTTTCTTTGATGGCTCATTCAAGTGCAAAAGAGTGAAAAATTCACAAAGTACCTATGATACTGTTTGTGTGTATGTAAAAATAAAAAAAATAGTATATATCTGTGAAAAATCTCAACCCATTTTATACATATATAAGTATATATATATTTTACATTCACAAAAGTTTTGCAAACGTTCGCGTATTTTACCTCAAACGCAAATCTACTGGATTAAGTATTTTAGAAAATTCCACAAGCTAGATGTAGAGTGTGCAATATTATTTTTTATATTTTTTATTTTTTTTTTTTTACTTAAATATATAGTTTTATACCGAGATATATATTATTGAATCGAAAAGTCAAGATAATTTAAGTTTCGTAAATCTTAAAACGACCTTGATTCAATTTAAAATAATAAAAAAAAAAAAATTTTATTTTCTTTTTTATTATGTACTTATGATTTTCATTATTTTTTTTTATTAAACATTGAATAAATTGATATTGAATTTTCTAAAAAAAAAAATATATATTTTCATCAAATATATATATATTTTTTTTATTTATTTATTAAAATTTTTTATATGCTTTTTTATCAATAAAAAATTTAAATAAATAAATTATTTATTTGATATTTTAATTAAAATAAATTTATATAAATTTTTGATTAAATTTATTGATTATGTAATTTTAATTTAAAAATAATTTAATAATACATGTTAGTTAATACTCAACGTGCATAATAAAAATTAAGAAATGAATTACAAAAATAAAATTAAAAAAAAATTAAAAAAATAAAATTTGCAAATTCAAAGTACTAATGAATTTTACATTTTATCCTTGTCAAGCAAAGCATCAACGAGCAAAGTGATAGGTAAGTAAAAAAAGGATAGTTGCATAAGTTAAATTAAAAAAAAAAAAAAAAATTAAAAAATGATAAAAAAAAAACCTCCAGGCATTATCGTTCGTAAATGCAAAACGTGTAGCCCGCGCGTGGGTCATCTGACACCGTATGGTTCCTGGGTGTTCCTTCATGACGTTTAAAAAAAAAATAAAAAAATTATAATAAAAAATAAAAATAAAATAAATTGTTACTTTTTTTTTAATAACAACAACTCGGTACTTTGTACTTTATTTTATTTAAATTTTATCATTCAAATTTAAACTCAATAATTTAAATATAAAAAAAAAAATATATATTTTTCCTTTTTTTTTTTCAATAAAGTTTATTAAAAATTTATATATAAAAAAAAAAAAAAAAAAAGTAATCATATTTAAATTGAATGTAAAATTAAAATTCAATTTCTAGTAATTAAAATTTTAAGTAATTAATCAATTTAAAATTATGAATTTTTAAATCACCCTAAAACCACTTAGTCTTCTTTAAAATTTTAAATAATTTTAAAAATATATTCTAAAAAATTACAACTCATTGAATTTTATTAAAATCAATAAAAAACAATTGCAATTATTAAAAATTAAAAAAAAAACATCAAATTAATTTAAAAAAAAATAATATTTTTACATTAAAATTATTAAAAAAAATAAAACAAGTAAAAATAAAAAAACACATTTATTAAATTACTAATTAATATAAATTGAAAATAAATAAAAAAAAACCATATTCAATGTAAATTAAATTTTTTAAATTTTTCACTTTTTCAAACATTTATTCGATATAAACATGTATATTTTTTTTTTATCATTTTTTTTTTTTTTTTATTCTATTGATATATAAAATGTAAAAGCTGGGTGTTCATTGATACGAGTTTAGAAATTTTATTTGAACTGGCAATGTATACAAGAGCACGTGGAAGAGAATTTAAAAGTATGAGGATGAAAAAGGTAACTCGTATGAATTTATACATATAATGAAAAAATATAAAAAAAATAAAAAATAAAAAACTGCAAATTCGCGTGCACTGAGAATATTTTATTCGTTTAAATATATCCATGCAATGTCTAGATATATATAAATACAAATATAATATAATATATATAATAGTATATATGTGTGCTGAGAATTACACGTTCAATTCTTGCTTGGTGTTGTGATGTTATATATATACAAAAAAAAAAAAATTAAGGGATGAGGTAAAATATATATAAAAAGGTGAACGACAGAGGGTAGTCGACCTCGGCTAGACATTTTACAAATGTAGAAAAAAATAAAAAAAATAAAATAAATAAATAAATAAATCATGATATTTATCATATTGATAACAAATTCTAATATTTTAATGTGTTGTTTTATTTATTTTTTTTTATATCAATTTAGTATTTTTTTAAAGTTGTTTGTTTGACGAGAAAATAATAATTATTATTTATTTATATATTTGAGTTTTTCATCTTGCATTAATGTATATTTTAAATTTATTTTAATATACACAAAATATATATATCATATATACTGGACCCAAAAAACTATTATTTTTCACGTAGTTATATACAGAATATTTTTAAAGATCATTTTTCACATGATACCACACTGAAAGAAATCAAGTTAACCCTCGTTTTTATTCATTTTTATTTTTTTATTTTTTTATTTTTTATTTATTCTTACAGAATCCTGAATCATTTGTGTCTCGCTCAATTTCTATCTCACTCAATCGCTTCCAAGATCTCTCGAATAAATGAAAAATAAATAAAATTTTTTTAAAAAAAGAAAAAAAAAAGGGTAAAATTTACCGGTGAATGGCCTCTATCCCATCTTTTCATCTTGTCATTCTTTCTCATTCAGTAAAACCTTTATCATATTTTATTTTGAATGTCCTGTACCAAATGCACACACAGTAAACCAAAAAAAAAAAAAAAATTCTCTAAAATCCTTAATAATATATATATGATATATAATAAAGTAAATATATAAAAAAAAAAAAAAAACTTTTCTAAAGACTTGTGATCTTGAAATCAAAGTCTTATGGTAAATAGAATTAAATTATTTAAAAAATTTATTAAAATATTTAAAGTTTTTTTTATATATATAAATTTGATAAATTGCAGTTTAAATTAACTTGGATTTTTTTTTTTTTTTTTTCTATTTTTAAATTTTGATTAGAAATATAGAAAAGGTCATTGATTCCAACAAACATATGACACGCATATAAAAATATAAATATATGACATTGGTAAATTATTTATATTGAATAACACATGTCTGATAGATCAAATGATAAATGGAAAAAAATTCAAGATGGCATTAACAAGATGAGATGATATATATTTTATATTTAAAAAAAAAAAAAAAAATATATATATATAATGATTAAAGGTACAATATTACATACAAATGAATGATTAAATCAATCAAAAAAACACCTTGTTACATTGATCTCAGTATGACAGTCAAAGTCTTGACGAATCATCAAAGACATGTATTATATATCAAATTAACATATGACAAGATACTGAATTACACCAGTGTGATACTATTGTATACCTTCAATCATTCTTCTTGTATATTTGTAATATAAAATTCCAACTAATTCTACATACTCAAAATATCAATTAATTTTCCTCAAAGCTTTGACACATTTCAATTTCATTATCAACTATCACAAATTGACAATGAAATATTTTAATACTCTCATTATTTATCATTAAAATTAATTAATCAATTATTAATTTAAAAAAAAAAAATAATATAATAATCAATTCATATATATAACTTTTGTTATTTTATTTATATTAATTTTGTTTTACTAATTTAATAATTTTTCTAATTTTTTTTTTTTTTGTTTAATTTATCAACATACATATTATTTATTGCAAAAAAAAAAAAAAATTTCCGACAAAAGTTGAAAGAACGCGAGGTTATTTTAGATGCAGAAAAATAATGATTCGCGTTATGTATGTATCGTGGCGACCCATCTTCGTCCTTTACATACAATTTTGTCGAGGATGGTCAACCGAGCGTGTTCTCAGCGTGAAAGCAACGTGTTCTACCCTTCACCCCAACCCATTTATTTATTTATATATATATATTTTTTTTTATAATTTTTTTTTTTTTTATATTTTTCTATATATCCCTCGTATATGTCTCCACTTGTGTTATATATCATATATATACTTTTGAATTGCGCTTGGTTGACTCAGGTTTTCATTTTAATGGTCTCTTTTATTTCGTTTTTTTTTTTTTTTCATTTAAATTTATTTTTATGATTTTTTTTTTTAAATTATTATTGTTATAGTTAGTTTATTTTATTTTTATTTTTTTCATCTTTATTATAATACTATTATTTAATTTTCTAATCTTTGATTATTTTATATGTCAATTGTTTATTTTTTTTAATTTTTATCTCTTCCGTAAAAAATATAGCGTTAAATTCCTGATGATGAGTCACAACACGCGATATTTGTATTTATATATATACAATAATATGTATTAAAATATATATATATTAAAATAGGTCATCTGATGAAAGAGCATTGTGTTTGTATGTATATGCAAAAGTATTTTTTATATATACCTTTGTAATACTACAAAACACAGTAGGTGAGGGTGATGATATCAAACTTGTCTTTCCGCACGTATCAAAATATAATATTATTTCTGAGTCATGATTAAAATTGAAATAGTCATGAAATAAAAATAATCATCATGCTAAATAATATAAAAAAAATAAAAAAAAAAACAAACAAGGGATAAATAAACATTTTTAATGTCTTTTTGATGAACAATTTCGATTTTAATAATTTTACTATCCAAATGATTTCGATTAACTATAACCAAATGACACAAAATTATCAAAAAATTAATATAAATTGTTCTTGTCATGATAAACAATACTACAGAACAATGAAAAAAAAAAAACAAGAATTATGCAGTTATAAATATTTTTTTTTCTAAATGAAAATTCACTAGAAATAAAAATATTTCGTTTTGATGAACAATCGAAATTTCAACAATTTTACCAGTTTAAATAGTTTCTATCATCTCACATCAAGTTGGAAATATATCAATAAATTACTAAAGTTGTTTGCACAATCCTCAATAATATAGAAAAGAAAAAAAGTCATAGGTTAAACATATTTTGTTTCTATAAAAAATCGAAATTATTTCGATACAAAACCAATGATAACAATTTGAGCTATACATGCATCAAAAACAAACGTACATTATCAAATGTTTTTTTTTTTTATTTAAAAAAATTTAATAATAATAATAAAATATAGTAACTTTATACTTATAGTATAATAAATATAAAAAATAAAAAAATAAATAACTAAATAAATACTTTAATTTATAAAACATTAATTTAAAAATATCTATTGAATTATATTTGATATATATCTTCAAGTTAAAATGAGTTTTGTTACCAAGCAAAGATCGGAAATCCGGGCAAAATAATAAATAAATAAATATATATAACTTGAGACTACTTTGATGCAAAGTAGGAGTGGTATAATTAAAGGTAATACCTTAAAATGACTTCCGCAGGTAAAAATTCAAGGGTCTGAATAAAATTCATGGTAGGGCCCTCTTGGTTCCCAGTAAAATAAACTTCAATTTTATTGTATGCACATCATGAATTTTTTATATATATAGTTGCCTTCTTAACAATAATATCGCGGATGTTAAAAAATTTACAAAAATTTCAACGAAAAAAAAAAACGAGACGTGGGGCCAAAACTGTCACGCTTGTTGACGATACGGTATATATGTTTGTAATTTTGCATTAATTTTCACGCATTCGTATATATCGTCATGCCCATTTTTATATATTTTATTTTTTTTTATCTTAATTATTTTTTATTTGCTTTTATTTTTGTTTTATGCGTACTTAAGTCTTGAGACATGCATCACATGAGTTAAAAGATACTTGACACTTCCGTTTGTTTTACAGACAATTTAAAATTTATTTTGCGTGATATTATAAAATTTTTATATTTACAAGAATCTTATCAAATTATTCATGTTATTTTGATAATAATTTTTATCAAAAATATTTAATATTAAACATTATTTTTAACCAAAAAAATTCAGACATAAAAAAAATAAATATATTAAAATTTTTTTGTTTTTGTTTCTGTTTTTTTTTTTTTTTTTAAATAATATTCATCAAACTTTCATGTCATGTATATTGCAAATAAAAATATTGTCATATAAAATTTATTATATTTAAGCAATAATAATAGCTGCATGTATTGTGAAATGCTTCAGATGTAATATGTGGTGATTCAAAATTAAATACTTCACTTTGACATGATTGAATCAATATCACTGCCTTTGATATAATTTAATTAATCAAATGCCATTCTAATTAAATATTTAGCAAGGAATCTATAATTAATACTGATCAATTTTAGTCATCTATATATAAATACTTTTATCAAATATTTGCCATAAAATGTTTTAAACATTTTTTTTTTTTCTTTTTTTTAAACATCAAAACTTTATCAAAGTTTATTTTTTAATATAAATTATTTAATTTTATTGATAAAAAATTGATAATGTATTTATTATCTCAAAAAAATATATATTTTTCATTCAATAAATTAATTTACGTATAAAATTATAAATATAAAATTCAAAATATTCAAATTATTAATTTATAAATATTACAAAAAAAAAAAAAATTAAATACAATCCAAATTATTTTAATTTAATAACAACTGATTTCATCAAATTCATGACAAGACAAAAATTAATACCATAACGGATTTATAATATAGTTATAGATTAAAATTAACCACACCTATTTAAATATGATCAATTTTATTTGACGAGAATCATATAAACATCCGCGTTCCCAAAATTAACATTGCAGATAAGGTAACACACAGTTGAACGTTTGCATACTAAAATAATTACAGTTGCATGTGCATTGCACCGAGATTTTTTTTTTTTTTTTTTATGTGTTTATTTTATTTTTTTATTTTTTCAAGTTTTGTGTTTTTGCAATTAGATTAAGATCAGTTGGATTCGTATGTACATGAAGTCAATGTATAGAAGAATGCCAACATTGGTGGACGTGAAAAATAAAAAATAAAAAAAAAAAAACAAGTTGTAGGGTTAAAAAAAAAATAAAAAAAAATAGTGGAAAAAAGGGTGAGAGGAAGGTAAAGAGGAACGACATACACGCTGAAGCATATCTACGTCAATCAGTAAAATATCTCGATTCGCTACTGTGATCCCGTAAAAATTATTTACAGTACCTCAACAAACTCGAGTTAAGTGTACCGTTTCATCATAAATGCGCAATGCACTTCCGATATATTTTTGTTGAAGAAGTTTCAAATGTTAAAAATTTAAAAAAAATTATATATTGGTTATTTATATATACAGATAAAATTTAAACAAATAATAATTTATATGTTAATTATTTATTTATAAAAAAAAAAGATTTAGATAAAAAAATATTTTTTAAATAAATAAAAAATAAATTTTTTTATTTGTTTAAATGAAGATTGTTTCTATGTAATTGCACGCGATAACTTGTGTATTTAATTTTTATAAAAACAAAAAAAAAAAAGAAGATTAATTTTTAAAATGTTGATGTTTAATTTTAATCTTTAAAAAATATTATTTATATTTTTTTTTTCTTTATTGGTATTTATAAACATACTCAATTGTTCTCTTCATTGATCTCCTGACAGACCACTGTATACCGTTTTTATTATTTTTTGTTTTGTATTTTATTTTATTTTTTTTCGATTTATTTGCAAGCCAGACTTCCTGATACAACATAATTCACAAATTTGACGGTACCGAATTCATGCATATCCGCCTACTGTATATATATATGCATCTTTTAAATATTCAAACGATAATTTTTATTTATATATATATTCTTTAGAATTTTTTTTTAACACACGTTTACGTAACGGAAGTTATTCACAAAATTACAATAAAAAAAATTCAATGGAAAGAAAAAAAAAGCTTTGATAAATTTGTGGGTTCACATTGAATGTGAAAAATTTTTATTATTAAATAATTATTTTTGTTGATGATAATTACGAGAAAATTTATGATAATTTTTATGAAATTATTTAAAAAAAAAAATGTTCTATTTCAAGATAAATTTGTTGAATAATTTAATTGATGAATGAATAAAGTTCTATTAGAAATTTTTAATTTTCTGATGAATTGATAAATAAAATCATCAGCAATACGGCAATCAAGAAGAGTGTATTTTCATCAAATATTTATTACAAGCTGCTGATAAATTGCAGCTTATTTTGAAATTGATGATGTTTAAAAACAAACAAATATCCTTTCAGCATAGTCCTGATGATGCTTTTGATTATCTCGCTGGTAATGACAAGTGTTTTTTATTTAATATAATTTATTAGCAATTTTTGGTTGTTCTTGCATTTGTTGGCGTTATTATCAAGTTGACGAATATTTTCTTTCATATGGTGGTGTTGGTATCGTTTGTTTAAGCTCCAGTGAGAATTTATTATGTAAATTCTTCTCACGTCATCTTGTTGTTGTTCTCTTGATCCATGGTTTGGTTCTTTTTTTTTTTTTTTTATAATCATTCTGTGATTTTGGATATTTTAATTATGGCTCACATGATCTTGTTTTTTCTTCAGCATTATTTTTTCTTTCCTCGTTTTTATTTATTTTCAATTTATTTTTAAATATATATCACGAATTTTTATAATTAAAAATTATAAATATATCAAATTACGCATTTTGATAATTTATTTTCGTAATAACGTAAAATTTAAATTGATTGATAATTTTTAATCAATCAAAATTAACGCAAGATAATAGAATTTTAAGTTTAATTTAATTTTCTATTTTTTATAATGCAATGCATTAAAAACCAAACCACCATACAACTTTTAATCTTTTAATATTGTGTGGCTTTTTTTTGTTTATATATGATGGTTTAGTTGAATCAAAATTTATTATGAAATACATTCAATCTTATTTTTCATAAATATCAACTGATTGAACGGATTTCATAATAAAATTATCAAATGGTTTGATTGATTTCCAAACCATTTGTTGGAAAAAAAACCAATACCACATACCTTTTATCACCATCAACATTTGCATCTCATATGCATCTTTTGCTTATTTTCTCATCAACTTGATTAAACAGCCAATTAATTTTTTAAATCAACTGTTAACACTTTGCCATCTTTTGTCAACTCATGACAAAACTATCACACTAGATTCACTGTAACACTAATAAATTAAAATATTAAATAGTTAATAAACTTGTCTGGATAATTAATAAATAATTTAATCAACAATTTAAATAAATTCTTATAAAACCATACCTTGACACAATCTCATGTTGTCATCTTGGTTTTTAGACCATTTGTTTGACGAATTATTAGCACATACTAATTAAGTCAAAACTAAATTTATATTTAACTGATTTTCATCACCTATGTATTATCCAACACCTGTAATTTTATCCACAAAAATATTTTAACAAAATTGTTGGATTTAGAAAAATAATTCAATAATGAATAATAAATTAACTCACCCCCCCACTCTTTGTTCATCAGCACAAAGGCATTTGTTACTAATTTCACCATAATTTTTAAATAATCTTCTGCCACACTTTGTTTGAATCTATAAACATTAAAAAAACAATTATTATTATTAAAAATATAAATATTTATATCTCAATGAATTAATTTTAATTATTTTTTATATTTATTTAATTTTTTTTGTTATATTTTATTTTATAATTATTTATTGTAAAATATGTTTATATCTATATGTTTATACGTTCAATTTATTTTTCCAATATTATTTATCAATAGTGTTACACATAAATAAACTCAATAATAATAATATTAACAATAAAAATCTTACCTGGCCGCCATTTTGTTCATGATTTGCCGGCTTTTTATTGTCCGTCTGATGCCCATTATTAATATACATTTTTTGTAAAAAATACCGAATTTTATGTCAAAATTTATCGGTCCCTACATTCACAACAGCTTAATAGAGCAATTTATCGCAAAAAATTAATTAACAAACATAATTAAACAATAAAATTTAATGATTTATTAGACAATCGCACAACATACGTCATCACAAAAATTTTTCATTCAACACCATAGACTATACAATTTTGTAAGAAGTCAGCACGCAAAATGTAAAACGACATCAGCGCGCCATGCGGTGAAAATATCAACTATAAATTCATTATCTGTCGGTAAAATTTACCGACAGGTAATAGTTATAATTTTCATCACTTGATGGCGCTGTTTGTATTTTCTATTATAAATAATTATTATTATTTATAATAATATTATTTTTTTTATTTGTCAACGTCGGCATAATAATAAATTTGCCACGCGTCAATAACACGTATTGTTATTATTTATAACACAAAAAAAAAAAAAAAAGTCGTTGTTATCATTGAAATATAATTTTATTATATAAATATATTAATTAAAAATGTCGGTTGTTGCTGTTGTTGGAAAATTTTGGCAAGAATATGCTAAAAATACTGGAAAAAAGCTCAAAATAATTGATGCTTATTTGCTGTACATATTTTTGACCGGTGTCATTCAATTTGCTTATTGTTGCTTGGTTGGAACATTTCCTTTCAACAGTTTTCTCAGTGGATTTATTTCATGTGTATCATGTTTTATTTTGGCTGGTAATTATTAACATTTTTTATACTCTAAAAATTAATTAATAAAATATTATTAATTATATTTGTTTTATCATCAAATTTTAAATGTCAACATTAACCTAAAAATTTATTATTATTGTTTGATTAATTATAATTTAATTATATTTATTTGTTACAGTTTGTCTTCGATTACAAGTTAATCCACAAAATAAATCTCAATTCAATGGAATAAGCCCAGAACGTGGATTTGCTGATTTTATATTTGCTCATATTATTCTTCATCTTGTCGTCATGAATTTCATTGGTTAATAATATATAAAA
This sequence comes from Lysiphlebus fabarum, assembly GCA_011426435.1. NCBI lineage: Eukaryota > Metazoa > Arthropoda > Insecta > Hymenoptera > Braconidae > Lysiphlebus > Lysiphlebus fabarum. The sequence goes on from WSYQ01000013.1 coordinate 1,104,038, forward strand.
ATTTTTATTTAATGTTTTCTTTAGAATTTTCAATTTTTTTTATAATGAATTAAATTATCCAATAAATTAAATAAATATTCATGTTTATTGTTATTCTTTTTTTTCTTGATTAAAAATAAAAAATAATATGTCAAATTTTCAACAACTTACTTTATTTTTCTTTGATTTAAAAATTTGTACTAAAAAGAAAAATACAATCAATCAATCAATTTATTATGAATTAACAATTAAACAAAATATTTATAGTCAATTTTTCATTATAAAAAATAATAAATTACAATGATACAAATTTATGGCTCAAAAAAATTTTAAATATAAATTTAAATTATAAATTAAAATAAACAGAGAAATTTTTTAAGCAATAATAAAATTAATTAACAAAAAATTATAATGAAAAATTATTTACTTTATTTTTATTATAATAATATTAATTTCCAACATTTCTGCTGATGATTAATTATAGAAAAAAAAATTAAATAAACAATTATATTAATGCAATTTAATTAATAATTAATAATTTTGTTTTTTTTTTTATTTCGATTATACCCTCACTCACAATAGGAAGTCTAAGACAAAAAACAAAACAAATTCACTTGATAAATGAGAAAAACTTATTACATAATTTTAAAATTTATAAATAAAAGTAAAATAATATTAATTTTAAATTCAACTTACAAATTTCTGTTATATCACAAGCAATCTAAAAAAAAAAATATAATAAACTTTTATGATTAATACTTGATTATTATTAAAAATGATTAACTTGTTAATCAATACAAGACTGTATTAATTATTGAAAAATAATATTAATAATTCATCCTTCATTTTAATGAGGACAATTTGAAGCATTTTATTTTTAAATACAAAAAAAAGAACCAATACAAGTTGTCAGACTTTCATTTAATAATCATGTACTTTTTTTTTTTTTTTTTTTTTTTTGATATATATTAATTTAAAATAATGATATTAAATTATAAATAAAAGTACAAGTAGCCTGATAATAAATAACAAGTTTAATTTTAATATGATAAAAATAAAATCTTTGATAACATTATTCCAAAAATTGTTGGAGACTAGCGCAAAATTTCGAACTTATTATTGACAAAATATAGTCAATAAATTATTATTATTTCTAATTGATTAATATTATTATTAAAAACTATATTAATTCGATTAATCTGGCTTTAAAATATAATCAAATTTATACTTGATTAATTTCAAATACATATTCATTATTCATTGAGTCTATATCAAAATAATTTAACAATTAATTTATTTATTTTATTATTATTATTTTTATAAAACATCAACAATTGATATTTTATTTTGGACGCATACATTATAATAGACCAATTGTAAAAATTATTTTTGCTATTTTATAACTTTAATTTGCAGAAAAAAAATAATGAAAAATTATACATGTGTAGAAAATAAATAAAAATAATTTAAAATTATTGAATTAAATTATTAAATATCATTTCAAACTGTAAAATTAATATATTTATTTTATTTTATTTATTATGAATCTTGGCACAGTGATAAAATCATCAAGATAAATTATATTTCATCTTTTTTATGGATTAAATTATAATGACAATTACTAACTCGTGTTATTGTCATGTAATATCTAGATGATAATTTTAATAATAAAGCCAATAATGTATATATAGTATCATTAAAATTCAAGATTATTAATTATAATATTTATTATTCATTTATTTTAAATAGGAATTGACTGAGAATATTGTAACTGTCATTATTTTACATTTTTTTTTCTTTATTAAGTATAACGTTGCGTAAAAACACAGCCACCTCAACTCGTTTATTTAATTACCAAAATAATGGTTTATTAAATGTATATATATATATATGTATTTTGTTTTTAAATTAAATTTATTTATTAATCTCAAAAAATATGTGTAACTGATGAAACAGGATGCTCTTGATTCCTGATATGCTTGATGACATTTTTTAAATTTTATTTCACACTCAATATGAATTATTTATAATTATTAAAAACATTTATTTCAATGTCATTATTTACTAAAAACATTATGACACTGATGTAAATTTTTTTTTTTTTCTTTTTTTTTTTAACAAACATACACACATTCAATTTTAATATTTTTATTTATTTCAATTCATTGGTAAATTTTAAAACTTACCATTTGCTATGCAAAATTATCATTTTTTTTTTCTCTCTTTTTTTATAATTGAGTTTTTTATTTTATTTTTTTTTTTTTATCAATTTATTTTTCTTTTTTTTTTCATACTTTAGATCTATATTTATTTTAATTTAAAAAAAAAAACAAAAAAAAAGAATAAAAATAACTTAGGACGATGTCTCAGACTTTCGCTGTTTCTCAACGTATTTTCGTCGAGCTGTCATCAGCATGTGTTGCCTACGACGTTGTAAAATTTGTTCACGTTCAGTTGAACATTTTGAAAAACGACTACCAATTGTTAATGGTTCCTCTACACTGTAATTAAATTATCATAAGTTATAAAAATGGTACTATAAAAAATAAATAAATGTGAAAATAAATATATTAACCTGTCATTTTCAGTTGGTAAATCCAATTTTGGATCCCATGTTTTTGATGGCATTGGTGTTGGTAATATATTATTTGTAACTGTTTGATTTTGAATGACAGGTTCATCTTCAATCTCATTAATAACATGATGTGGAATTATTAATCTTCCATCAAGAATATTTTCAACAGTCATTTCAACTGATCTTGTTATACGTAAATCTTCAAGTACAATATTTCTTGGATAATGAGGAAATAATTGTTGTACCTGTATTTTTATAATATAAAATTAATAAATTATAAATTATAATTTTTATTTATTATTATTTAATAAAATAATAAATAAACTTACGTGTCTTGCCATTGCATCAATTTGTGAATTACTATGTGCCAATGTTAATATATCACCACGTAAACGATTATGGCTAACTTCAACTGAAAAACTTGGTAACCAAGACACGTATCTTGAACCATCAAAATGAAAGAAATGATTATCATTTCTACCAACAGAAGTTTGTGATTCTGGTAATTCAGTACGTAATTCAGGAGTATTATCACGACGATTTGCTTGCATACTTAATATAAGACGACATGTTGGACAGGATGTATCTTGTTCAAGCCAAGATTGAAGACATGAATTGTGAAAAAAATGACTACATGGTAATTTTCTAGCTGTTTCCATTTTTTCCCAACATATTGCACAATTATCTGAATTTTCATTGAGTTCATCTGGTGATGCCATTGGATAACTATTAACAAAAAAATAAAAATTTTATGATAAATTTTATTGTTATATTTAATTTAATATTTAATATTATAAAAAAATACATACTTTTGTTCCATGTGACATAAAACAGCTAAATAATTTCTGTGTTTTGTTATTCTTCTTTGTATTTCATGGAATAAATAACGTAATTGCATACATATTACAAGTGATGCCATACTTAGTAATATATTACTCCACAATAACATATGAACATGATGCAAAAAATCAACAGCAAGTATTGTTAATTCACATATTAATTCAGTGTAATAAGCAAGTGGTCCACGTTTATCTGATGAACGTGGTGATGATCTTGTATCATACAGATGAATTCCATATTTAAGCATAACATGAATTGTTTTAACAGCCAATAAAATACACTGAAAATAATAAAATATGAATTATTCATTTGGCATTTAAAAAAATATCATTTATATAAATTAATGATGATGATAAATATTAATTATTGTAATGACAATCATTTTTTACAATGACATGAGTTGTCATGAAACAACTGGATATTTAATGTCTCTTTTATTGTTAATAAATTTTGTAATTATATTTTAAAAAATTTATTCATTTTTTTGTTTGTTTTTATTGGTATAAAATTGTAAGAAAAGGATATTGAGACATGGCTTACATTTTGACATATAAAAAATAAAATTAAAATAACAAATAAAAAAAAAGAAAACTAAAAAATAATATTATGTCATTATTATATATACTTATACGTATATGTGTATGTATATTTATAAATTTCATTCGTGATAAAAGAGTTGTACATATAAAATATATAAACTGCCGGGTTTAAATTGTGAAATCAGTTAATATATAAAAGAACTTTCTAGAATCGTCATGTAGCTAAATAACAGAAGATTAACCAAGTATGTTGATTGTTTAAAAAAATAGTGAAAGATAAAAATTTTATAATTACAAAAAAAAAAAAGTAAAATATATAATAGTATACTAAAATGAAACATACATCGGTTGTTGACCCAGACCTTTCCAATCAACTTATTTATGCTTCAAAGGTCATTTTACAGTTTTAAAACTGGCATAGTTTTATTTATTTATTTATGATTTTTTAGTTGAGTAATTTTTTAAACTTGCACCATTTTAATTTAACATGTTTTTTAAATATTAAATAATAATATTTACCCAGTAATCAATAATTATCAATGGATAATAAAATTTATACATTTTAACTATAATTAAAAATATAAAAATAGCAAATTAATAATTATTAATTTGAAAAAAATAAAATTAATTATTCATTATTGAAAGTTTAAATATTATTATGGTTTTATTTTTTTTTTTTTATATTAATATTTATTAAAACAGCAGAAAAAAAAAAAAAAAAATTGCATCATACTGACTAATTAGAAACAGAAAACAAAAATAAATAAAATAATGACATAAACTAGTAATTGGAAAACTTTTATGGTTGTTAAAAAGTGACTTATTTATAATTATGATTAATCAAAATGTCAGGCTATATATATTATAAATAATTTTGTAATTTATTTTATTTATTATAATTTTTTTTGAATCAAATGAATATACATATAATAATTTGTTAATTATTATTTTTATAAATTTTATGTATATATTGAACTTTATATAAATTTATAAAATCAATAAAATTATAAGAATTGGGTATAAAAAATATTTATAATTTTGATTAAATACGGAAAAGATTCACCGTTACGTAAACTTGTTTAAATTACTGTGGTCTTGAGGCTGGTCAGTCACCTCAGTGACAGGATGTTCACCTCGATGTAACAACATAATAATAAAAACAAAATAATAAAAAAAATATATATTTTTGATATACATTTAAATCATCAAAATAATATTAAAATTATTTTTTTTTTTATTTAATAAATTAACTGGAAAATTATTTCAAGCTAAAATATATCAAATAAATTAATAAAAAAAATAAAAATTAAATTTTTAAAATTATTAAAACAAAATTTATTTGATATTTTCAATTAAAATTTTTTATATTAAATAGAAAAAAACAACATTAAATAACATAAAGTAGTACAGATTTTCTTGAATCATGTAAAGTGAACGTTGATGATTCAACAAGTTCTAAATATAGAAAATTTTTTTTTATTCATTAAAAATATAATATTTAATTAAAATTTTAATGACTTTGTAAATTAATATAAAACTATATACAGTCAATTGTTTTATATTATTATGTAAAAGTTGAAATGTCCAAGAAATAGATGATGAATATAATAATATAAAAAATAAATAAAAAAAAAAAAATTAGAATTTCCTTGGCACAATAATCTGATATTATCTTCACGCATAGACGATAAAGATAAATTTATATTTTATACAGACGTATTTTGTATGAACGACAGAAACAATCAATACGTGGTAATACTTGGGAATATATTTATATATTTATTTATTTATTATTGATAACTCACCTCGGCTGCCATGAATGCAAAAGTATTGAAGGACACAAAAAATAAGGCTGCTGCAGCTGATAAAAGTAACATAAACGAGGACAATGCCAGGATTGCTCCAAGTAATCCTAAAAGACGTGCATGACTCCATCCTGGTGTTGTTGGTGAAAATGATAACTGAAAATAACAAAATATTATTATTAAATTATCAATAATTTTATTATTTTTAAAATCAATTTTATGTATATTGTAAATACGTCAATATTAACTATTTAATTTATTTAGAATCAATTTTTATTTATTTTTTTAAACACAATTTATTAGTACATTTTTTTTTATCACCAAGATTTTTATTTAAATTTTAATCAATTTTTTAAATTTTATTTTGTTTATTTATTTATAATTTTAATATATTTTTCAAAGTGCTGTTTTTTTAAAAAAAAAAAAAACTGGTTGTTGAATAACTTGAAATTGTTGATAAAAAAATTAAAAAAAAAAAAACCAGTTTAGCCTTGTTTTAATTTCAACGACTATATTTGATCTAAATGATTTTTTTTTTACCTTCTCATATAATTCAAGATCCTGCCTTGAAATAAATTCAAGGATGATGAAATTTTTTATTTTTTTTTAAATAACGATTAATAATAATATACAGTGTAAATTTCCATGAGATAAAAAAAAAAATTATAAATTATTGGAATTGAAATTTATAATAATAATTAGAAAGTAAAATTTTTTATTCTATTATTATTAATATTAATTAATGAATCATCAGTGATGATTAATAGTTAGTAATAAAATCAATTTGTATAATTTTTTCAAAAAAAAAAAAAAGAAATTAACATTATGTTAATTGTTGTACGTAAATATTTAATTGTAAAATATTAATAAATTCTTTTCTATTTAATTTTTAATAACACACTGGTTGAGTATTTAAAAAAAAAATTATATATCCTTGATGATATTGATAATTATTTGATTTTAAAATAAACAAGTTTTAATATTGAATTTATTTAATTATAAAAAATATATTTATCAAATAAATTATCTCAAAACAAAATTTTTGTCCTGTATATTACTTCATGCAAATAATTAAATGCTAATTTTTTCAATCTCAATATTCAATAATGACCTAGAATTTATATTAATCCTTTCGTTTTTATTTTTATTATATAAAATAAAATAGTACATAGTCTTTGTATTATAACAGAGTAGGTATTTGTTACTTGTAACATAATAATATATTAAATATACTTTTGTATGTGTGAATATGTAAAGTTTAATTGAATTTAAAAAAAATAAAGTACAGTCCTTGAGCAAGTCAAGAAAATTAGAACAAGAACAATCAACTTTTCAAGTATCCAGGAAAAGACTAGGCATTTAATTATCCACAAACTTTCTTAAAAAAAAAAAAAAAAAAAAACAGAATAAATAAATTATATTTAAATAATAAATAATAAATGATGAATAAATTTATCTGCTTTTAATTGTTTACTTAATCATCATTCAGCTATAAATATTGATATTTTTTTTCCCCCTAAAGAGTAATACAGCTTTGTGATATTTAATATATTTTTTTAAATTATTTATTGTATAAAAAATAAATGAATATACTTACATATACAAATCTATCTTTGCAAAGTTGACTCAAAAGACCAAGAAAACCAAGTGCAGTAAACCAAGCCCACCAAAGAACAACTTCATCAGCATATTGAACATTCAATACACCAAATACAAATATAAATTTATAAAATATAAAATTTCCAAATTTATCTTTTAAATGTTGTCTTTCAGATGCTCTAAGTTCACCAAATACAAGTTTTTGAATTGTTTTGCCAAGCAGTATAAGTGCACAGTATGCCATATTCATCAGTGGCTGAAAAAAAAAATATAAAAAATTTATTAATTTATTCTATTTATAATCCAATTAATTATAAATTTATTATTATAAAAATTTCAAAAAAATTTTATAAAATTATTCAAGGTTAATAAGATTTAAAAATTGAATTAATAAATTTTTTTTTTAAATTAAAAAATTAAATTATCATATCTTTTTTCATGAAAAAAATTAATTTGATATTTAATTTTTAGTATTTTTTTTTTCGTTTGGTAATGTATATCAAAAAAAAAAAAAAAGAAAAGACCTTCAATTTTTAAAATTACGTCGTAAATAAAATCATCTTGTCTTATTATTGATACTGCCAAATAATATAAAAATATGAGTCATAAACTTTCGTATTTTATTAAGTAAACATTGTAATAACAATAACAAAAATTCACGCAGTTTTATTTCAAGTGACACGAGATATATTGCATAATATCAATTTATTTATAAAATTATTTTAATTATTACTTGTTCTTTTTAATTTCTTAATGCTTCTTTTGTTATTTTTTAAAACAAATTACATAAATTTTATAAAGTTATTATTGTAACTATATAATTTGTATAATAATTTAAATAAAAAATAAAATGTCGCTACTTAATAATTGTTCTGGAAATGATAAGACAAGTCATTGATAATTTACAATACTGATATAAAAAATACTGAGGTCACAATAACCATGTTTTTTTTTTCTGTAAATGTCATGGATAATTTATATATTTTTTAAATAAAAATTTATCATGTAATAACAAATATTATTTATAATATTACATATTTTTTTTTGTTCCTTGATCAACAAGATAAATATTTAAAAAACATATTAAATTAAAATTGGTATCTCAATTTGATTATTTCAAAAGTAAGATCAATGTCTATAAATTGTATTTATATTTATTATTTCAATAAATTTAATATTCAAAAAGTTTTATCAGAGATCACGTATTTTCAACAATATTTATAAAAAAAAACATATTATTAAAATTTTTACAACTCAGTGTCAAAGTTTACAAATATATAGATAAAATATTTATATATTTTTACAAAATCTTTACAAATTTATTAAATATTTTCTACAAAATATTTATTTGGAAATTTACTTTAAATTAAAAACTTGTTTATTGTTTTTTTTTTTGAAACAAGTATTCTTATCAACATTCAAACATGACTGGAATTATATTTTTTTAATCTTTTATTTGATTAAATAATCAATGAATCACAATGAATCTTGTATTTGAGGAAAAAAATATATAGGTATATATATAGTGACAATAAAATATGAAAAATATCGATAAATGTTTTTATTCAAAAGATAATAAAAAATTCTGACATCATCTCTGTTGTTTATTCATTTGCATTTTCTATTTTTCTACTTTGCAATATTTTTTTGATAGAAAAAAAAAGGTACTTTATATATTTAAACTTATATTGTTTCTTTCTTTTTTATTTTCAATTCATATATATGAAAATGAAGAAATATATTTCAATTTTTACTTTATTATTATCTAAGAAATATAAAAATTTATAACTTATAAATTTACAAATGTGGGTTGTGTAGGTGTTTCTAAATGATGATTCACGATAAATAGGAAATTAGTTAATGCATTGCAACGTCAAATTACATACCAAAATAATTAATATATACGCAAAAAAAATATATATTGTATTTATTCTTCCTACACAAAACAGGCGTGTATAATAAATATAAATTAAATGATAATTTATTTATAAGAATAATAATCCCACAAAATTAAAAAGATACTAAATGTATTTTTATATACAAATGAATCGAACAATAATAAATGTCGTTGAAAAGTCAGATTAAATTAAAATTAAATTGAATTATTAACAAATATAATTGTTTGTTTACATATTATTTATAATATTATATAATCAATATAATGAATTATTAAATATTTATTTATGATTGCTCTAGACAAATGTCATTCAGAGTCAAGAAAAATACAATGAAATTATTTGACAAATAATTAATTAATTATATTGACATAATTTGCATGAAATTTGATCAGATATATTTTTTATTTGTTAGAGTAAATGTAAAGACAACTTAGAGACAATGTTTCACGTGAATTGATGATGTTAACTGTCTGTTTGTATATATAAATTATTAACAGTGTTAAATGTGACTATACAACTTGATGTAAAACGATAAAATCTATGTCTGATTGTTATTTTTATTCTGTTGATAAATTTAAAAATATATTTTAAATAATATTTATCAATTTATTGACTAACAAATTTACAACTTTAAATTTAATATTAAATTGTTTTTTTTTTTAAGCTTAAATTATTCAGACATATACCGACGTTATCGTCATCATTATTTTGACAAATTAAATTTGTATATTTAATAAACTTTCAATGCCGTCAATTTATCACATATTCTCAATAAGTGAGAGGTATTAATGGCCTTGAACTATTCTATTTCAAGTCAAGAAAAATCTTACACAATATATATAAGCAAGTTCATATTTAATCTCACTATAATCAACAAATTATAGATAATAATTATAAAAAAAATAAAAAATAAAAATTGAATTTAAAACAATCTAACTGTGTATATATATATATAATTATATTTTATTACTTTGTTTTTGTTCATCTTCTTATTTAGTTTTTTAATAAACTTAATTTTACACATAAAAAATAAATAAATTATTACATATCTGAAGTAATATTAATCCTTTCATTTTAAAATACAAACAGTTGTAATTTAAAAAATATAAAAATAATTAAAAATTCTAATTTTATATAATTAGAATTTTTTAAAATAAATTTATACAAATTATATACAGTTTGTATATTTTTATTTTTTCTAGAATTTAAAATAACATATTAGCAATAAAATAAAATATAAATATTAATTAAAATCAATGATAATTACCCAAAAACAAATTGGCTCTTGAATCATACATGAAAATAATTCCTTGAGTTGCATTCCAGGCGTTCTTGAATCAATAGTATTACTATCATCAGTTGAATTTTCATCTTTAATTATAATATTTGTATGATTTGTACGCCATGATGGATCTTTAATAATTTGTGCTGCATAATATATTGAACATGATAATATTGCAATACTAATTGCTGTATATAATCGAAAATTTGGCACTGGCACACGTGCCAAAAAAACAGTCGGCATGATTGATTCAATTTTTGTGATATTTTTTATATTAATAAAAATTTCAATCACTTTTCTCCTTTAAAATCTGTAAAATAATAAAAATTTTATTAATATTTTTTCAAAGATAATTAATCACAATACAAAAAATAAATAAATAACTCAATGAAAATTTGAATAATAATTTTTAAAAAAAATTAAAAAAATAATAAATAAAATATTCATTCAAGTAATTATTTATTTTTTATATTTAAAAAAAATCAATAATAAATACAGTAATCATATGAAATTACATTGTACTACATTAAATCAATAATATGTAGTATAAAAAATCCATATTCATTATTAAATACATGCGTATATATATATAGTGTCTATGTCAAGATCGTATGATATTTTCTGAATATTATACAAATTATATTTCAAATAAATATATTAAAAAATAAAAAATAAATAAATAAAATAGCTTCTAGGTACTCAATTATTTATTCACAAACTCAGTGACGTGTTATATAAATATTACAACAAAAAAAAAAAATCAATAAGTCACCTGAAATTGTTACAAACAAATTGTTGAAAAATAAATATACAAAATTTAAAAACAACGTCATGTAAAAAATCGAATTTTTAAACAAACTTGAATATAAAAAATTCAAAAAATAAATTGATATATGTTTAAAATAATTTTATCTTTATTGATTGGAAAAAAAAATAACAAAAAGGTCAATCAATGTCATTTATTTACTACACTTATAATACATTGTATAAAAAAAAATAATTAAAATTTAAATTTTAAACTTATATAAATTATAAGTATGAATATTTTAAATTAAAAAAAATAAAATAAAATAAATTTTAGCTAGAGTACAATGACCGTAAATAATTTTAATAAAATATTTTAATATTATCCAGAGGAAATTTACAATTAGTTATTTAAAAAAATTCAGCTGGACCAAACAAGATTTTACTGGATAAATACTGATTGCAACTTGACAATGCGGATGTACTAGTTTACTTTTATTTTGACATCAATAAAAATATGTAACTAATCTTAAAAATTAAATAATTTAAAAATATATATTTATAAAAAAAAATGAAGGATTTATTTCTTGGATGAATGATTAAATATGACTGTTAAAATCAAATTGACATTGATGTTTAAATTTGTAATTTAATATATAAATTTATGGATTTTTAATTTGAAAAAAAATATATGATAATATTGATTGAATAATTATTTAAATTATAAATATATTTTTAATAATTTAGAATTTCTATTATTTATAAAATAAATATGAAATGCTGCAATGCAGATATTTTTATTAGCTTAATTCATGTAAAATTTATTAACAATTTTTTCCATGGAATGCAAATTTAAGTTGTTTTTTATTTTATATTTTTCATTATTATATCATTGAGATAATCATAACAGTGATGTCAATGCAATAAAAACAAATGGTTCATTACAACGTTGATAAATTAATTTTTAAATATTAGTCTGATGAGTCATATTTTATTTTATAATATCAAAAAATTTATATGTAAAACCTTGATCAATAAAAAAAACCATAACATGAGTATTGAATTAATTTTTGTTTTAAATATCAAACAGGTTCAAGTAATTACAATGATAAAAATATAAATTTTAAATGCATCTGTTTTTTGGAATTTAAAATTAAATATAAAAAATACATATTAAAAAAACCTGCAATGGGTTGATAAAAAAAAAAAAGAATAATTTTAATTAAAATTTGTTGTTTTAAATTGAAAATTAATATTGCATTATTTAAATTGTAGCTAAATAAAAAAAAATAAAAATTATGGAGTAAAAAGATTACGTAATTTTTGTTCTTGATCATTTACTTTGATGATGTTCGATTGTAACGATCGGTTTGTTAAATTTAAACCGATTTTTTATAATAAATATATATCCAATTAATTTATATTCTCAACAATGTATTATTTATTATAAAAATTTATCGTTTAAATTTCACTGTAACTAAATAATTTTCAATTACCATTTTACTAATATAATATTTAATTTTTTACAACTTATGAGGTAAACATTTAAACATTGAGTTAACAATTTCACTAAAAATATATATAACTTAAGAAAATAGAAATTTATAAACCAATAATCACAGTAACCAAGAAATTAAAAAACAAAAAAATAATAAATAATGTAAAAGTTTGTGACAAGAATCAACAAAACAGCTGTCTAATTGAAAAGAAAAAATTTTTTTTATAAAAAAAGAAAATTGTGGTTATAAATATCTAATAATAATAATAAAAAATTATATATTTATAAACACATTATATTATTTTACAAAAAAATTATTATTATAAAATTAATATAATTTAACAACAAATTGTCAACGCCCACAAAAAAAAATTTTTTAAAAATAATCAACAAACAATACTCACTTTAATAATAACAAAAAATAAATAATAAAAAAATTAAATAAATAATAAAACTAACATTATATTGTTAATAATAAAATAATAATAATATTATTCAAAAAAAATTACGGAAATATGTGAAAAAGTATGTCGTGAGTAGACGCGCAAGACTTTTTTTTTTTTTTTTTTTTTATATCAAGGAAACTAAATGAAAAAACAACTGACGTGTCTTTCGTAAATTCGAGGCTAATATGTTAGCCAAAAAATAATAATAATAATTTACAAAATATATTTTTAACCAACTAAAAAAATGTGTCTAATATTATAATAATTTATTTTTATAAAAAAAAAACAATACAAATAATAATAACTTACATTAATTTCAATATAATTTCTTCAGTGACGTTTTGTTAATCCAATTTTACATCATCTTTTTATCTAGTTCATATAAATTTATATAAATTTTTTTGATTTTTAAACACTTATTTAACTTTTTTACACATTTATCTACATAAAACAATAATTAATAATTTTTTTTTAAATAATTATCTTCTGGTATATTTACAATTTATTGTTTTTTTTTTTTTTTAATTTTTGAGTATTATTTTACTGACGCCAATTATTATTGCAAGTCAATAATGCAACACAAGTTGGTTAATAAAACTTGTCTTGAATATATATTATGTTTTTAAATTTGTTTGTTTATTTAAACTACTAAATAATATTTAATTTGTTTATTTATTTTGAGTTTAATATCACAAGGCACTCGTATACTCGACGCACGTTTGACTGAAAACCGTGTTTTATTCTTTACTGTCTTTCACGACGTGTCATATTGAGAAATGTTGTAAAAAAACCATCGAGAATTCGAGATGCCAATATTATATATTTATCTCATTCTATTTTTTACTCTCTCACTTTATTTTTATATAAAAACTCGATCGATAATTATGCGGTGAATTGGTGAACTATTACGCATTCCCACAGTTGGTTAAATAAAAATCTACCTTATCATACTTATTTGAATACAAAACTTTGGCGCTATCTGTATTGAATTTTTTTAAATTGTTTATAAAAAATATTAATTAAAAAAATATATTAATAATTTTTATTAATTATTAATAATAATAAAATTGGATATAATAATTGATTTTAAATAAAAACAAAAATATATGTATTTAAATAAAAATATAATTGCAATTGAAATTAATTAAAAAGAAAATTTACCACTTTTAGAAATGAGGATTTTTTTAACTGAGAAATATATTTTTTTTTTTGATTGCAAGATTTTTTTGTATTATTTTTTTTATAT